>CM046037.1:86655065-87037565 GCA_025215565.1 Flaveria ramosissima
GTCGACTCGGATCCTTTCCTGTTGTAACATCTCGTATTTTTGTTAAGTTAAAGGTTAACTTTGTTAAGTTCTTGTAAGGGCTATTTATGCCATTTATGAAACTTATGGATTATTTATGTTTACTTCTTAGTTTTGTTTTTAATTATTTAAGTTGGAAGTTAAAAATTTTGATTAATAAATTTAACATAATAACAATACCAATAATAATAATAATAATCATAATAATAATAATACTAATAATTGTAATTATACAAGTAATTACAACTTTTGCTAATTATGTTAAATGTTTTTGAAAATAATTATAAATATATAAAATAAAACAAAATAATACTAATAATAATAAAAGTTAACAATTTACAAAAATTAAACAATTAATAAGCTGTAAAAATGATTAAAACTAAAAGTTAACTAGGTTGGGGGGGTTGTTTTACCAACTTTAAAACTTTAAAAGAAAGTTTTTTTAACATAAAATGTTAAACTGGAAACCACAGGGACCATGTGTGTAATTATTAAAAAAACCCAACCTAACCCTTTCACTTGTTTTTCCGGCCACCAATTCCGGCCAACTTCCGGCGAACTCCGGCGACGCTTTGAAACGCAATAAAACACCAAATTAATGAACAAAAACCGTTCTAAATGCTTCGGGAAAGTGATTTGAACTCAATGATGAACCTTAATTGAGTTTAAAACAATGTTACTGCGGTCGATTGGGGCCGAGTAACCGATTACACATGACATCAAACATTTGGCAATTAAAATCTCTTAATGGTCTAATTAATCGAACCAAAACGACCGTTAAATCATTCCTAAACTTTTGATAAACAAAATCCTATCTGAAATTCACTCATACTTCTCATCCCACCATCACCTATCTCGCGAACTGATCCCCCATTCGAACATCATCATCCGAACATCAAAAACTAAAGTTGATAAGGGGCTTTGGATCCATAGCATCACTCGAAGCTGTCTACAAGTTTAATTTGATTGCAGTTGAGGTTTGCTCATTCATTGGTTATCTACGGTCGCGACCTGTTCTTCGTTGGGTTCTTCTTCAATCAAAACGTATTCGGGTAATTAAATACACACATCTGTTCGAATTGACATGGGGAACGAAAGTCCCATGATTATCAACATTAACAATAAGGATTTGATCTTCAATTTGGCTCAAATCGAATCTAGGGTTCATATGTTTTGGGGATCTCCTTGTAATCGTGTTTTTATAAATTAAAAGTTGTTTCATAACGCGGCTAAGGCCTTTGATTTACTGGTAATGCGTGGGCAGTGTGGACTTGTGGTCCCGGGTTCGAACCCGGGGACCCTCAATCCATTCTTTTTAATGTTTTTAAAGTGTATTTAAATATGTAAAAATTCCTAAAAATTTCTAATAGTAATTTATAAACTTGGTGTATATTTTTCTCATTTCTATAAATTTATTTCTTAAATGATTTAAATATTTTATAAAACAAGGATTATATGTAGTTTATTTATTTATTTATTTATTTATTTTTTAATTATTACTGTGTATAAAGTAGATTTTAAACAATGGTTAAAACGCTAAATTATTATTGGCTCGAACAATATTTATATGCTATTGTTTAAATCATAAGTATTTTAAAACAAAATTTATAAAAGATTATTTAAACTTATAATTAAACTTTACTACCAATGATTTTCTTCATTGCTTTATAATAAAATGCTCGAATATTATATTTTCATTAAAGCAAAACATAATCAACTATATCATTTTATTTAATTTAGTTATGGAAACCCCCAAAAATCATTTGAAGTCCTAGCTCCTGTTGAATCACTAAACTCATTAGTAAACTCAAGCTTATAATGTGTATATTCTTAGGTACCTTGTGAAAGATTTCGTTGGAACGTTTATTATTATTTCTTGATAATCATCATTTTTATACTTATTGCCATGTGAGTTTCCTTGCCCCTTTTTTTATCTTTTCACACTATTTTGGGGTGAAACATGATTACTTATACATAATGCACTTGTAAACGTTTAGACTTGTAAAGCACTTGCAATTCATATTTTTGTCATGGTTATTTGTGTGTTGTAAGTGTTTATATGAGATACATATTTTTGTTTGCAATCATTAACTATTGCTAGCCGGGCGACGTCTTAGATCTTTGGGCCTGACAAGCCTATTTGGTGCTAAAGTCGATGTATTGCCGACTCCTGATGACGTATGCTTGTTCATCATGGGAACCAAATACACTTAGCCAATCTTATATACTTGTAATCAAGTCGAGGTTTGGTTGTAACGATATGTGTTCTATAACCTTGCTAACTTATAACCTATGACATGAATTGCTACTTGTAACTTTATCATATTATGTATGAAAACCTTGGAAACTCACCAACTATTTTTAGTTGACCTTTTATTTTTATCATGTTTCAGGTCATGCCCAAGTTTAAAGTGATCTTTTGAAGCTTGCAATAATCTAGGATTTGGACCTAGTTAATGGAATAAAAGAATTATGATTTGTTATGTTATGTTTGAACTTATTTCATGTTTGAGACTTATGTTTGTAATTTCTTTTTGAAACTTATAATTTTAATATTTACATTTAATTATAGCGTTATGTGGCTGTGAACAATCTTAACCCTCACATCTCGACGATTCCGCCGTCAAGGTTGGGGTGTGACACCTGTGCTTCCACTGTTCACGCACAAGAGGAACCACTTTATTCCTCAGTCTCTTCTCTTTTCGATCAATGATCGCCACTGGTTGCTCCAAATAATTGAGCCGTTCGTCTACTACGATATCTCCAGTGGAACAATCATATCTTCATCTGCCAAACACTTTCTCAGATGAGATACATGGAATGTCGGGTGAATTCCACTTAACTCATCTGGTAACTCCAGTCTATAGGCCACCTCTCCTACTCGAGCAATGATTCGAAAAGGCCCTATATACCTTGGGCTCAACTTGCCCCGCTTTCTGAATCGGATGATACCTTCCAAGGTGAGACCTTCAACATAACCCGGTCACCCACCTGGAACTCAATCGGTCTGCGTCGTTTATCAACATACGACTTCTGTCTATCTTTGGCTGCCTTCATGAAGGCCTTGATCCTTTCAAGCTTCTCAGTCGTAGCCTCGATTACCTCGACGCTCCCTAACTCTTTATGACCAATATCACCCCAACAGACGAGTGTCCTGCATCTCCTACCGTATAGCATCTCATAAGGGGGCATACCAATGCTGGCATGATAACTGTTGTTGTATGAGAATTCAGCTAACGGTAAGTGGTCATCCCAACTTCTCCCAAAATCAATAACACATGCCCGAAGCATGTCCTCCAATGTCTGAATGGTCCTTTCTGAATGACCATCAGTCTGAGGATGAGAAGCCGTGCTAATATGTAACCTCGTCCCCATAGCGTCGTGGAATTTCTTCCAGAATTTGGATGTAAACCGGGTGTCACGATCAGACACAATAGACACCAGCACACCATGACGAGTTACAATTTCCTTGATGAATAGATCAGCCAGCTTCTCGGATGAATATGTCTCGCGGATCGGTAGGAAGTGAGCACTCTTCGTCAAGTGGTCAACAATCACCCATATATCATCATACCCTTTCTGAGTACGTGGTAGCTTCGTAATGAAATCCATGGTGATGTGTTCCCACTTCCATTCCGGTATATCCAACGGTTGGATCTTCCCATACGGCTTCTGATGCTCGACCTTCACCTGTAGACAAGTAAGGTACTTACTCACATACTCCACCACATCACACTTCATACCCGACCACCAATAATCTTTCTTCATGTCTTGATACATCTTTGTAGCACTGGGATGAATAGAGTATCGAGTTTTGTGAGCTTCATCCATGATCTTCATACGTAGATCCCAAAACAAGGAATCCACATTCATCCAAATCGGGTTCTAACACCAAGTGTGTTTTCACTCAACTCCGCGACCAGACCTCTCATTCTTTCAGAGTTAAGATGATCTTCTTTCAATGCCTCATCTTGAAACTCCTTAACTTGCTTCATCACATCGGAGGTCATGATCAACTGGTACGCTTTCACCCGAATCGGCTCGGGCCTCTCTTTTCGGCTAAGGGCATCCGCTACCACATTGGCTTTGCCCGGATGGTAGTGGATCTCGCAATCGTAATCTTTTATAAGCTCCAACCATCTCCTCTGCCTCATGTTCAGGTCCTTCTGCTCGAAGAAGTACTTCAAGCTCTTGTGGTCAGTGAATATGGTACACTTTGTCCCGTAAAGGTAGTGCCTCCAAATCTTTAACGCAAAGACCACGGCTGTTAGCTCCAAGTCATGAGTAGGATAATTGACCTCATGAACCTTCAACTGTCGGGATGCATAGGCTATAACCTTCCCTCTCTGCATTAACACACACCCCAACCACGAGTACGAAGCATCATAATAAACCACCAGATCTTCACTTCCATCGGGTAATGATAGAACAGGAGCTTGAGTCAACCTCGCCTTCAATTCTTCGAACGCCTTCTCTTGAGCTTAACCCCATAAAAACTTCACATCTTTCCGGGTTAACTTGGTTATGGAGAAGCAATCTTAGAGAAGTCTTGGATAAATCTTCTGTAGTAGCCCGCCAAACCCAAGAAACTACGAATCTCGGATGGCGTCTTTGGAGACTTCCATGCTTCACCGCTTCCACCTTTGCTGGGTCCACCATAATCCCGCCAGGATTCACCACATGACCCAAGAATTGAACCTCGCGCAACCAGAACGCGCACTTGGAGAACTTGGCGTACAACTTCTCCTTTCTCAACGTCTCCGGAACCTCCCGAATGTGACCGGCATGCACCATCTCGCTCTTCGAATAAATCAGAATATCATCAATAAACACAATAATTGATTTATCTAGCATCGGCCGACACACTCGATTCATCAGATCCATAAAAGCAGCTGGCGCATTGGTCAAACCAAAAGACATGACAAGAAACTCGTAATGACCATATCGCGTGCGAAAAGCTGTTTTAGGGATATCCTGCTCCTTCACCTTCAACTGATGGTAGCCCAATCAAAGGTCTATCTTTGAAAACCAGCTAGCACCTTGAAGCTGATCGAACAAATCATCTATTCTCGGTAAGGGGTATTGGTTCTTCACCGTCAACTTGTTCAGCTCACGGTAGTCAATACACATCCTCATACTACCGTCTTTCTTCTTCACAAACAGGTCCGGAGCACCCCAAGGAGAGATACTCGGTCTAATGAATCCCTTATCAAGCAGCTCTTGCAACTGCTCCATCAACTCTTTCATCTCCGTCGGAGCCAACCGATACGGTGCCTTGGCAACAGGTTGGGCACCCGGTATCAGATCAATCTGAAACTCAATCTCTCTGTCAGGTGGCACTCCTGGTAAGTCTTCTGGGAACACATCTGGAAAGTCACACACAACCGGAACATCGGATAGTTGTGGTGTTGGCGTATCCACGTCCTTTACATAAGCCAAGTAGGCGCTACATCCACGCCTCATGCACTTCCCTGCCACCGCCATTGAGATTACTTTCGGGATCGTCGTGACCCGATCCCCATAAACCGTTACCGAACTCCCGTCAGGCGCTGTCAAACAAATCATCTTCTTGCGACACACAATGTTCGCCTTAAAGTCCGCTAACCAATCCATCCCAAGGACTACATCGAAACCACCTAAGGTCATCACAAACGGTCTAACAGGAAACTTATGACCTTCTAGTTCCACATCACAGTCTGTTATCATCTCAGAAATCCGGGTAGACTTACCTATGGCAGTTTCTACATCAAAGGCCGCATCAACACGTCTACAACTAACAGGCAGCTTAGCACAGAAAGCAGCAGAAATAAAACTTTTACTAGCACCAGAATCAAATAACACAGAAGCTAAAGTTTGGTTCACTAGAAATGTACCGGACACAACATCAGGGTCCATGCTAGCTTCCTCCTGTGTCATCGTGAATGCCCTGGCGCTCGCCCTCGGTCCCTCTCCTCCAGCCTTCTTCACCCCGGAACCCTCAGCCCTCGGCTTCTTACAGTCTTTACTCATATGACCACCTTCCCCACAGTTGAAACACCTCGTACCCCTGCAATCTCTAGCCATATGACCAGGCTTCCCACACTTGAAACAGACGTTCAACCCCCATCTACATTCGCCACTGTGTTCCTTCCCACATTTGCCACACTTCTTCAATCCCGTACCCGGTGTGACTACACGGTGATCATCCACCCGTGCCTTCTTGTTACCCGTCGAGGCATCACCCCGACCAAACCTCTTCCCATTCCAGTTCCGATCACCACCACCCTTCTTGCTACCTTCAGCCACCACCACTACAACCCTCTCATCATACAACCTCCCTGCCAAGTCCACCGCCGACCTAAACGTGCTCGATCGGGCAACGATCATGTGCCTGCGAATATCCGCTAGCAAGCCCTGAATGTATCTTTTAATCTTTCGTGACAAATTCGTCACTTGGTCCGGCAACAGACGTTCCATCTCATTAAACTTGGTGGTGTACTGCTGATGTGTCATTGCCCCGCCTCCAACTGCAGGAAATCCCTCTCAACTTTGTCCATTTCTCTATGAGGACAGAACTCCTCTATCACCAACTTCTTCAGTTCGGACCATCTCATCCTCCCAATAGCCCGACTACCCTCAGCTTGGACAATATTGTCACACCAGCATAGAGCTGAGTCCAAAAAAGAATGGGCAACAAACTTTACTTTCTGATCCTCACAACACTCGCTGATGTTTAAAACAGCTTCCATTTCTCTCACCCATCAGTGAGCCGCAGCAGCAGTGCCGTTACCGTCAAAAGTAGGGGGCTTGCATCGTTGAAACGCCCCGTAGTTACAGCCTCGTGCCGCCTCTGGCGCAGGCTCTTCTTCTTCCTCTTCTTCATCATCAGAGAGAACCGTTTCAGGCTCCGGTTGCTCCGTCCTCCCGAGGACTTGTTTCTCTCCTTTCTTTCCCCTTCCCGTACAACCCTGATAACTTCAGTCACCACAAACGGTAAGATTGTCTGCATGACCTGATGCACCTCTTCAACAACAACCTCCTTTACCGAGGCCCTTAAGTTTGCACTCTCATCACCACCCTCCGGATGAGGGGTCTCGGGTTCCTCATGAACCACCTTTTTCACTCTGGGTCTTCCCCTCTTGGGTCGCGGCTCAGCACCAAGCCCACCACGACCACTACCACGAGAAGCTTTTGAAGATCTACCACCGGCCATCCTCACACACACTGAAATATTCAAACAACAACACGATCATTCAAGGGAACAACTCAGTTTATGTCAAGTATAGTAAGTTCCTAATTACAGTGGCCAGTTGTGATTAGCCACTTACTTTACTCTTCATACCCCAAGCATTACCTGTCATGACTATATCAACATTTAAATCTACAAACAACACATAACCACATAACACGCGCACGTAATACCGGTTAACATTACGAAAATACCTGATGGCACGCAGCTACTCAGACTGGCATCCCTTCCCTTTCCGTCCCATTCTCAGTTTAAGTTAAGGTTTATTTTGAAAATTTACCCATTTCACTTAAACTTTGGCTCTGATACCAACTTGTAAGGCCCCGTTCCCGGGACGCTTACAGTTGGACCCTCATCGCACATAAAACATAAAAATACATTTAACTTTCATAAAACATCGCAGCAGAATCATCAAAATAGCCATCTCATTTCATTATAAAAGCTTTTGCAAAACAATACATCGTTATCAAGTTACAAAATACATGTTGCATTACATCACAAAAGCATTATAAAAATAGATGCCATCCAAAAGAGCTGAGCAGCTGCCTCGTGCCATCATCAACAACTATTACCTGCCAACTGGACACACATAAAAGTCAGCGTTGCTGAGTGAGTTCTAGTTTTAAATAAAACATACTTTTCTTTCATTAAAACCGTTCTTTACTTTCATGCGATCATACATCATACGTACTCATAGATAATATCATTATTATCTTCATTAGTCGTTCATACTTTCTTTCTTTCTTTCGTACGTTCATTACTTTCGATGACATGTACATTACCGCGAACATTGTGCACGAAGCGGGTAACTGGGCCTGAGGTCTTTCATAGACCTTGAACATTGGGCATGGAGCTGACTCCAATACCTAGGGCAAGTACATTCATCATTTATCTTTCTCTTTCATTCCGGATCAATGCCATATGCTATACCCCGAACATTGTGCACGAAGCGGGTAACTGGTCCTGATGTCTTTCATGGACCTCGAACATTGTGCACAAAGCTGACTCCAGCACCTAGGGCAAGCGGCAAGGATCCCATACATATGGTCAATCACAAAGATATGACCCCAGTGTGCATCCTTCCGGGGTAGCTAACCCGCACACCATTGAGCTAACACCCTTCATTGGGTGTGAACCTCCATACATTTGCTTGCTAGCCTTTCTTACATTCATTCATTATTAATGCATGCATTCATTCATCATGTTCCTCATTTTATTATCTTCCACTTTACGTTACATAATACTTTCCTTTCATTCATTTACATAACACGTAAAGCCATGGGAAAGATAAACATACATCATAATAAGGAACATCAACATACACAGTCAATATCAACATACAGGGCATCATCATACATTGATAGGATCGGATCAAT
Organism: Flaveria ramosissima; assembly: GCA_025215565.1. Classification (NCBI taxonomy): domain Eukaryota; kingdom Viridiplantae; phylum Streptophyta; class Magnoliopsida; order Asterales; family Asteraceae; genus Flaveria; species Flaveria ramosissima. Next base: position 86,663,688 of record CM046037.1, read on the forward strand.
TAGATTTGAATTATGCAGCGGAATATCACGAATTAAGATCGAATTCAAGCAAGAAAGTAAGTCATAAATATGCAAAACACTCAATCACAATTATAGAGAGAATATTTCTGTTAAAGGAATGTTTTCATTCACGCGTAATGCTTCGGTTAGAATACAGCTAGGTCAACATCCCTTATATAGAGGAATGTGACGTCTAATGATGTCACTTGATAGTGACATCTAACAGAATTTACAAAACAACTGAAATATGCAAACTACTGAGATGTTCTCAACAACTGATCACATCTCAGAGAATGCTAAGTACAAATACATGAAACTACTGACTTAAACTACTGAAACAATAAACTACTGAAATGTTAAATTACAAGTACTGAAAAGTAAAACCATCACAACTATTGAAGTTAACAACTTCAGCTGTTGTGACAACTGCTGATCACTCTGGTCTTCAGTCTTTGTCTTCAGCACTTCATCTTCAGACTTTGTCTTCAGTTCTTTACTTTCAGACTTTGTCTTCAGACCTTTGTAATCAGCTGATGTCTTCAGCTGTTGTGATCTTCTTCAGCAGTTGTAATGTCTGTGGGACTTAGAGGTTTTTCTGATCAGGCTCATTAGTTCTTTTGGTCCAACAAACTCCCCCTGAACCAATGCAGCCAAAACCTCTAACTTTATTAAAGATCCCACTTATTCTTTGGCAAAAATACTTTCTTAATCAGCTTCAGAGGTAGACAGATAAGCATAGGCCAGGAAAAGGTTTCTAATCTTTTGATTGGCTAAGTATGGAAGGGAACTCTGTCTTGAGGAAATTGGACACAGAGTCTTGTCCCAACCATGAAACCTATTTCCCATTGATGAGTCTGAAAGACTCCCTTGCATAGGCCTCAAGGAGAACAACTTGTTCCTCCTTAGTGAGTTCTTCTGCTTCTCCCTCAAAGAAGAACTCAGGCCCATAGTATTCAGACAGATACCTCACTGTCTTCCCATTCTTCAACTCAACAGTTGTTATCTCTCTATATGCAAATTCATCTGGATGAGAGCCTTCAAGCAGCAACTAGAGTTCACTCTTTTGAAGATCTTCAAGTCTTTTGTACAATAACCCCTTCTTGAACATTTTGTTCTCAAGAATAGACATAGGGGTTGATTTGGATGTGTGAGCTCTCTTGAATTCTTCAATGATTTCCCAGGGTGAGACTACCATGGCCAACATGATTGCAGCATTCAAAGTCTTTCTTACTTGGCCATGATATCTACTTGGTAAGTTTTTCTTGTGAATTCTAGAACTTACCCTGGGATCTAGCCAAATCCTCACTCTTTCTTTTTGATGTTGAAAGGTATGTCTGAGAGTGTACAGCCTCTGAGCTTGTATCTTCATAGCTTGAATGGATGAGGACTGAGGGAAGTCCTTGTCAACCATTCTAAGAAATTGCTCATCATGCTGCTTCTGCTGTTCTTCTTCTTCAATTTTGACCTTAACTATCTGCCTTTGAGTTTCAGGAGTTATTGTTTGTGATTGATTCCTAGGCTTCAGTTTCTTCTTTTCAAGAATAGCAGAGATTGGCAGATTATCTTCTTCATCCTCTTCTTCTTCTTCTTCCATCCTCAGCAGCCTTCTTTTTCTTTTGGGTGCTTCACTGGTGGAATCTTGGATGGGTTTCTTGGGTGAAGGGGTTGGTTTAGATGGTTGTGAGGTTGAGAGGTTGGTTGTTTTGAAGGTTTTGAGATTGGCTGTTTTGGTTGTGAGGTTGGCTTTGAAGATTGTTTTGGTAAAGGAGATTTTAAGGGCTGCTCTATCATTTTGTTGGTGAGGGTGGCTTTGGATAACTTGGCCATGTCAGTTCTCTTCCTAGCACCAGCTTCATCCAGAGCTTCAATGATTAAGCCTTTGTTGAAGCTTTCAGATGAGCATATTTTGGTAGTTATCTCCAAAATGCTATCTCTGGACCATGACTTGATCTCAATGATAGGTCTTCCCAAGTGTTTAGAGAGGAATCTGATCATAGCCTCTAATCTCTCCCTTTCTTCTTCATTGCAACTTGCCCATCGATTCTCAATTTCCTGAATCTCAAGTCTTCTGATCTCTGAGTCAAGTTTGGCAGTATCAAATCCTTGCCTAAAGAGCTGATCAATGATCCTGTCCATGGATCTGCTATGTTGGTCATCAGCTTCTTTGATCATCTCATCCAACCTCTTCTCATCTTCAGTTTGTTCACCAACACTCTTCTTTCTTTTGTAGGTGATGCTCTCTTTGCCTTTGTGCTCCTCCTTAGCTTTTTCTTCTTCAACTCTTTTCCTTTTATCATCCTTTACTGACTTAGACTCCCTCTTTTTGGTTGCATTGGGTTCAGGGGTTTGAATGTCAAAAAGGTGCTTTGACACAGCATCAGTCACAAGGGATTTAAGATCTGAGGAGATCCTCTCATCAGTGGTTTGATGAACAATAGATGTGATGATGGGGGTGATGAGAGGTAAGGAAGATTTGAAAGCAGCAGCCATTTGCTCAGAGGGGTTCTCTCCCTGAGAAATGGTGCCTGAACCAGAGGCTGGTGGTTTGTTTGATTTGAGTGGCTCAGTGTTTGGTGAAGCTTCAACAGAAGCTGCCATCTGTGGGTTTATTGGGGCAGATGGACTTGATTCCTAAGGCATGATGGGAAGCAGATCTTTTAATCTACAAACCTCAGCCTCAAGAATAGTATTTTGGGCTAAGACTTCAAAGAAAAAGCCCAGGTCATCATCAGTATAAACTGAATCAGCTGACCTCCTGAGTGAATCAGGATGAACATGTGCTGAGTGTAAATCAGTGATCACATGTGCTCCTTTGTCTTGGAACTGGGGACTTCCTGCCTCAGGAGCAAGTCCTTCATTGACAGTTGCCTCTGGTGAGGTCTTAGAGATGATACCTGCTTCATCCTGTTCATGTGTTGAAACAGGGGAAGAGGTAGCCTCACCAGATGTTCTAGTCTCCACATCTACACTAGGAGACTGAACTTTAGAATCCCTATGCTGTTGGTTATCAACTACATTTTGATCCTCTCCCTCAGCTGTTGAGGTTTTCCCAGTAGTAACAGGTTTTTGGGGAGGGGTAGAGGAATGTAGCTGAGTCAGCACTTGTGCAATGACTGCAGTTGGTCTTGTAGGAGTGGTATCAGTGGGAGATGGGGGTGAAAAGGTTTGCACCTGGAGAGAGTGGTTCTCTTCAATGGCAATCTTCTCAAGTGAGATAGATTCCAGTAATGTGGTTTCCCCAATATTGGTTGCATCAGGATCTTGTTGAGAGGATACCTGAGCGGTTTTAGCTGGTGGAGTCATTGAAACTACAAGGGGATTAAGGCTTGTAGTCTCATCCTGCGTTTGTGCTATAGGGGCATCATCAGGGGACTCAACTCCCTGAGTAGCCTTTTTGGTTTTCTTTGGTTTTGGTTTGGAGGGGACTTTAGATTTGGAGGTGGAGGCTGTGGGTTCCCTCTGCTTGGGTTTGAGCAGTTTGGCAGCCTCTTTGAATTGTGGGTTTGAGTTGTGCCTGGAGTATACCTCTGGCAAAACCAGCAGAGTAGGGACTCCAAGGCCAACAAGGCCATCAGATTTTAATTGATTTAAAATGATTGCCATAAGAAACCTTGGATATAATATCCATCTATTTGCCACAGGTTTCAATGCCAAATCTTTCAGTTCCAAAAAGATAATATCAGAAAAATTTACATTTTGATGTTCAAGGATAGAATATAATACCTGTTGCCATCTGGATGACATTTGATCCCAAGAGGATGTTTTGGGAGCAAGGCAGACATTGATCATGTGAAATATGAGTCGCTCGGCATCATGGAAGTGCTTCTTCAGGATGGTAGTAGCACTTAGGTCACCTTCATAACCATGATTAGCAAAAGAAAGATCAATGGTGCCTTTGGGGTACTTGGTGGGATAGGTGGCATCATTTAGGTCTAGGGTTTGACGAATGATCTCAGGAGTGATGATCACCCGTTTCTGGTTAACAAAAGATTGGAGAGTGATGCTGTCATCATTCTCAGCAGTATGAACAGTAACGTTTGTCCAGAATTGACACAGGGTATCGGGGTAGATGGTAGGATTTAAGAGAAAGGTTGTGCGGTATTGGGAATCAACCATCAAGTCGATAGCAGCATCAAACTTGTTCCAGAAAGGTGATTTGGTAAGGTGAGCAACACAGTTGTGTCAAGGTTTGATTTGCATGGTCGCCATTAATGGAAGATGAACGTTTGGAAAGTGGGTTATGAAAAGTTTGAAGTTAGGGTTAGGTATATATAGGTTATGAAACGGCTGAGGGAAAACAACTGAAAGTGTTGGTGTTAGTCATCAGGTGTTAGAAAACAACTGAAGACATGGTTTTAACTTTCAGATGTTGTAAACAACTGAAGACTTGGTGTTGGTCATCAGTAGTTGTAAAACTACTGAAGACTTGGTTTTGGCTTCAGTTGTTTGGAAATGAAACAGTAGTTGTCGTCAATTCACAAAGTTCAGCTGTTTCAATGACCTTAACACTTACTCATCAGATCATCTGATTTTCAGATGTTTCATTGGTCATCTGTACTTATTTATTATAAAAGACATCAGTAGTTTGAACTACATCAGTATTTTCTAACAAAATAAGGTACTTCAGTACTTTTAAGTAATTTAGTCTTCAGTAGTTGTAAAACTACTGAAGATAAAATGACTTATCAGCACTTATTTTTGACAAAAGTATACTAATGCTCATCAGTATTTATGAACTAAGAGCATCAGTAGTTGTCAAATTATTCTAGTTGCAGCATACCAAGCCTGAGTACAAGATTATGAAAAGTTGCACTATCCAAAGGCTTAGTAAATATATCTGCAAGCTCATCAGCACTAGGCACAAACTTTGGATCAATCAAACCTTTTTCATAGCAACCCCTAATGAAATGATGTCTGATCTCAATATGTTTGGTCCTAGAATGCTGGATAGGATTCTTAACAATACAAAGAGCTGAAGAACTATCCATTAATAATGGAGTCTTAGTCTCTGTAATGTCATAATCCAATAACTGATTTTGAAGCCAGAGTACCTGAGATGTACAGCTTGCAGCTGCAATGTACTCTGCTTCAGCTGTTGATGTAGCAACTGATGTTTGTTTCTTACTCTGCCAAGAGACCAAACAGTTGCCTAGAAATTGGCATCCACCAGAAGTTGATTTTCTGGTTAACTTACACCCTGCATAGTCACTATCAGAAAAAGCAACCAATTTACAAGAGTGCCCAGTGGAATACCATAGTCCTAGAGATTTAGGGGCTGTTTGATTGTGCTGACCCAGTATGAGCTGACTGAGTCAGAAGCTGACCCAGTCAGAAGATCTGACTGAGTCATACATCTGACTGAAACTTGAGTGTTTGATTATGTATCTGACTGACTCTGCTGACTGAAACTTGGGTGTTTGATTATGTATCTGACTGACTCTGCTGACTGAAACTTGCCATTGTATTTTAACTTGTGATGTGTAATCAATAGAAATTAACGAACTTTCAAAAGAACATAATAGCTTTAAAATTCAAAATGTCATACAAAATACAAGTTAAACATAAATCAACTTAACATAAATTACACATAATCCGAATAAAACACACCGAATTTCAAACATATTGCAAGAGTTTGCATACAAATCAACTTGAAGCATTTGAAAGTAGTTGATTAGCAATTTGGTCTCGCAAAGCAGTCATATATTCAACGCCTTCTGAACCCCACTCCATGCCTTGTGTGTTTTCACCATCGCTTCCTCCACCTTCACCATCAGGAGTAAACATAGTGTTTTGTTCAAAGTTTGTAAATAATTCGTCTTGAATATTGTATTTCCTTATAAAGTTATGGACTGCAAAACAAGCAATGACTACATCTCTTTGCACTCGAAAAGGATAAGGAGCCATTTGTTTTAAGATTAGGAATCTTGCCTTCAATACACCATAAGCACGCTCAATAACATTTCTAAGGCATGCATGAGCATGATTGAATCTTTCTTCTTTAGTTAACGCCCTTCGCCGTCAAAAATCTGCTAACCAATACCTTGTATTACGGTACGGAGTCATAAATCCACGAGTGTTGGTATATGCAGCGTCACAAAGGTAATATTTATCTGCAAATGTGAGTGTGACATGTGTTATATCAAGAATACAAATAATATATGTAGTAATAAAAGTTATAGTTATATTATAAGCCTGGAGGAGGAAATCGAAATCCAGAGGTCGGATTAAATGCCACTTCTTTCAAAACTCGTGAATCATGTGCTACGCCTTCCCATCCAGCCCATACAAAGGTGAATATCATATTAAAATCACATATTCCTAGCACCTTTTGATAACATTCACCTTTTCCTCTTCCCTTAAAACAAGTTTGTTGATTAGCGGGCACAACTGCATGTACAAGAGTTCCATCTAAAGCACCTATTGCTCCGGGAAATATGCTTCTTAGCCTTTGAAGTCTCTCCGAGTTATCTGTAGTTTCGTCTGAAGATGTTGGGACTATAATTTCTTTAGCAAAACACATCATTGCAACTAGAACCTCATGAAAACATTTATGAACTGTTTGATTGGAGTGTTGAAATCGTCGTTTCACCACACGAAAACGTTCATTATGCCCTATAATATGTAGGAACATAGCCATGTTCTCTTCAATGCTTATAGTCTTACTAGGTCGCAACCAATTTCGTTGTGAAAAATGACCACATAATAGTACAAATGCCTCACGTGAAAGTCTCATCATTTCTTGACATTGTGTATAATATGATAGTCTTACTAGGTCGCAACCCAATCATGAAGAACTAATACACACATCTAAACATTATCAATTTACCAACTAATCATAAGATCAAGAACCCATATATCAAATTACCAACTAATAAAAAGATCAAGAACGAATCATGAAGAACTTCTTACCCAATCATGAAGAACTAATACACACATCTAAACATTATCAATTTACCAACTAATCATAAGATCAAGAACCCATATATCAAATTACCAACTAATCATAAGATCAAGAACCAATCATGAAGAACTTCTTACCCAATCATGAAGAACTAATACACACATCTAAACATTATCAATTTACCAACTAATCATAAGATCAAGAACCCATATATCAAATTACCAACTAATCATAAGATCAAGAACTAGAAATTGAGCAAATTACCAACTAATCATAATATCAAGAACTAGAAATTGAACAAAGATGAAGTAGTAGGTACCTAGCTCGGGGGTCGCGCAGAGGCAGCGGGGCAAGCGGGCGGGAGAAGGTGACAGAGGCAGCGGGGTGAAGGGGGGGAGGGGGGAGGATGGAGGCGGTCGAAGGGGGGGGGGGGCAGGGGAAGGTGGTAGAGGCAGCGGGGGGGAGGGGGCAGGGGGGGAAGGCGGCAGGGGGGGGGGGAAGGCGGCAGGGGGGGAAGGCGGCAGGGGGAAGGCGGCAGGGGGGGGGAAGGAGGGGGAAGGCGGTCGGGGGGGGGGGGGGAGGAAGGCGGCAGGGAGTCGTGGGTTGCAGCGGCAGCGGCAGCGTGGGTTGCAGCGGCAGCGGAAGCAGCGGGCGAGCGGGGGGGAAGGCGGCGTGGGTTGCAGCGGGCGAGCGGGGGGGGGGGGGTACGATGGAGGCGTCGACGGCGTGGGTTGCAGCGGAACCTAGCTCGGAGGCGGAGGGCGGCGGCCGGCCGGGGGGGGGGGAGGAAGGTGGAGGTCGACCAAAGGAGAAAGGGTTTGAGGTGTTTAGGGGTTTTTGGGTCAGACAACTATTTTGGGGGAGAAGATTTTTGGGTCAGACATGAAGAAATCAAGGTCTCGGTCAGCATTACTTACCGGGTCAGACCACCCAGTCAGACCAATCAAACACCCTGACTGGCTGACCGGGTCAGCCAGTCAGTGGTCAGATCTTGGGTCAGACCAATCAAACACCCCCTTAGTTCCTTGCAAATATCTAAAGATCCTCTTGACTGCAATCATATGGGAATCCTTAGGAGCAGCCAGAAATCTAGCACAGACACAAGTTGCAAACATAATATCTTGTCTAGAAGCTGTTAGGTACATCAAGGAACCAATCATACATCTGTAAAGAGTTTCATCAACTGCTTTACCTTTTTTATCAGCATCCAGTTGTGTGTTGCTGCACATGGGAGTAGAACAGGTTTTACAGTTTTGTAAATCAAACTTGGTTAACAAATCTTTTGTGTATTTTGACTGATGAATGAAAGTTCCATCAGTCAGTTGTTTGATTTGTAAACCCAGAAAGAACGGTAATTCTCCCATTGCACTCATTTCAAACTTTTGTTGCATCAATTTTGTGAATGCATCACACAACTGTGGATCAGATGATGCAAAAATAATATCATCAACATAAATTTGAACAAGGAGCTTATGCATGCCAGCTTTCTTTATGAACAAAGTTTTATCTATGGAGCCTCTAGTGAAATTATTTTGAAGAAGAAAGTTAGATAATGTTTCATACCAGGCTCTGGGTGCTTGCTTCAACCCATAAAGAGCCTTATCAAGCTTATACACCCAATCAGGGTGTTTATGATCTTCAAAACCTGGTGGTTGACACACATAAACTTCTTCTTTTATTTTACCATATAAAATGCACTTTTGACATCCATTTGAAAAACTTTAAGGTTATGAAAAGCAGCATAAGCTAAAAACAATCGAATTGCCTCCAGTCTGGCTACAGGGGCAAAGGTTTCATCATAATCAATACCTTCTTCTTGTGAAAACCCCTGTACAACCAGTCTGGCCTTGTTCTTGACAATTTGGCCTTTTTCATCAGTTTTATTCCTAAACACCCATTTAGTTGCTATTGCACACATACCTTGGGGTAGAGGAACCAATTCCCACACTTCTTGTTTTTGAAATTGAAGAAGCTCAAGCTGCATGGTTTCAACCCATCCATTGTCCCTTAAGGCCACATGATAATTTTTTGGCTCTTGCTGACTGATGAAGAGAGCATAGAGACAGAAATTGGACAATTGACTTCTTGTTGAATCACCAGCATTTATGTCACCAATGATCTAGGACATGGGATGATTCTTCAATTCTTGATATGCAATAATATCTGTGCAAGTGTTTGTAGGAGATTCAACAGCAGCAGATGTTGATGTAGACTCTTGAAACCTAGACTGAGATGGTAGTTCAAATGAAGTAGAGGATTAAGAGATTTCATCAACATTTGTTGTGGATGGAGCTGCTGAGGCTACAGGAACATCAAGTGTAGTAGAAACAGGCAGATGATCACTACAACTTGCATTTGAATCTTCAGTTGGAGAGGATGGAGCTTCAGAGAGAACAACAGTTGGAGGCTGATATGGAACATATTGCAGTATGTCCAAGTCAAACATCTCAACAGGGTTTTGAGGAATCTTGTCTTTTGGGGAATTATTAAACTTGACATGCAAAGTCTCTTCAACAATCTTTGTTGTGCAGTTGAAAACTCTGTATGCCTTGCAAGTAGAGAAATACCCAAAAAAATACCCTGCATCCACCTTGGAATCAAACTTCTGAAGTATACTCTTTGTGTTAAGAATAAACATGGACACCCAAATGCTCTAAAGAATGAAATCAAAGGAGCCAAATGATGTAAGAGCTCATAAGGAGTCTTCATCAACCTCTGATTCACTAATACTCTATTCTGAACATAGCAAGCTGTATTGACAGCTTCAGCCCAAAAGGTTAGTGGCAAACCAGAGTCAGCCAACATTGTCCTTGCGGCTTCAATTAGGGTCCTGTTCTTTCTCTCCACCACTCCATTTTGCTCTGGAGTTCTTTGAATACTATATTGTCTTTTGATTCCCTTAGACAAATAGAATTCATCAAGAGTGTGATTCCTAAACTCTGTCCTATTATCACTTCTCACACACTTAACTGGAAGTGAATGCTGCTTTTCCACATGTAACACAAAATAGATGATACTTTGAGCAGCCTCATCCTTGGAATGCAAGAAGAAAGTCCATACATATCTTGAGTAATCATCCACAATCACCAGACAGTACTTTTTCTTTGCCATGCTCATTACTCTCACAGGACCAAAGAGATCCATGTGCAGTAATTGCAAGCAGGCAGTGGACTTAGGTTCTTCCATAGGAGGGAATGAAGCTTTGTGTTGCTTTCCTTTTAAGCAAGCTGGGCAGTTATCATCACTCTTGAACTCCTTCAATGGCAAACCTCTCACTAAACCATGATGAATGAGCTGATTCATGTTCTTGAAATTTACATGACCCAGCCTTTTATGCCATAGTTCAGATTCTTGATGAGAGGCTTTGGAGAACAGAAATGGATGGCCTTTTAGATCAATTTTCTTTGATAGATCTAAAGCATATACTCTTCCAATCCTGTTGGCCTTCAGGAGAGTATACTCATCCAATATCTTGTCAATCTTGTGCAAAACTGTGGAAGACAGAATCCGATAGTTTTGACTTGTGAAAAGTGCAACATGCCCTTTGTCACACATTTGACTAACACTCAAAAGATTGTATTTGAGGTTCTCCACATGGTTAACATCATCAAATCTTATCTCCCCATTTGAGAAAAAACCCTTCCCAATGATGTAACCCTTGGCATCATTTCCAAAAGAAACAAATCCCTTCTTCTTTTGGGAATAGTCATGAAGAAGAGAGCTGCTCCCTGTCATGTGCATGGATCCTCCACTGTCCACATACCAGATGCTTCTTTGGCGTGATGAAGAACCCTTCATTTATCACAAACATTAGTTAGCCTTTGAGACCCAAACCTTTTGGTTTTGGGTCTGTTTTCATCAACAGATGTTAAACTAACAGGTTGTGCATGATTAACAGCTTTTGAAGATGTAGATGGTGCTGAAAAGGATTTCTTGGATTTTGGCTTAGGTGTCCTTTTCAGTGGTTTAATCACAGAAACATCTAATTGATTAACTCTCCCCAATAGATGTTGAACCATCATCACAAGTTGTGTCTGATTTGTTGACAGAGTTTTCAACTCAGTTGACACATCAGTACTTGTAGATGATTTGTTCTTGTGATTCACTACATCCTTCTTTTGAAAAGACGCAGACTTAGTCTGAGTTTTTAATATTCTCTGAGGAATATTTGCAGCTGTTGTTTGAAAAACCCCTTCCTCCTTAGTGACTTTTTGAGAAAGCTTAGGTTTATCAGAATGAGATGATTGTGGTACAAACTTGGTTTGAAATTCATTTTTCATTTTATGCATTTCCTTCTTAATGATTTTCTCTTTATTGAATTTTAAACCCTTGTTATACCAGCATTCATCAGTCAGATAATTGAACAAACCACATATTTCACATGGCTTTCTTTTCATCTTTTCTTGATCAACTGCTGAAGTTGATGAAACTACTGAAGATTTGTTCTTCAGTACTTTCTTCCTTTCAGTACTTTTAGGAAGTACTGAAGGATTTTCAACAAATGAAGATTTCTTCTTCAGTGGTTTTCTATCAGTACTTTTTAGAATCCTGATAGATTCTTCAGCAGTTGTCAAGGAATGCTTGTTTTCCTCTGATTTAAAATGCTCTTCAGGTGTTGTGTTTTGCCCTTCAGTACTTTGAGTACCTTGTGGAACAACACCTTAATTTCTCAGTCTCTTCTTGATCAAGTGTTTCGAAGCAGTGGGATCATCAGTTATTTGATTAACTGAGATACTCACACTATCTTCATCCTCAGATTTTGAATTTTCAGTTAAGGATGAAACACCTGATGATGTGGTTTGGGAATGACTCTCAACCTCAGATTGTACTTCTAACTTGGGAGTAAAATCTGTGGGAGGTATGGTATGATTATACCCAATCCCAAACTTCACATTGGAAGCAGTTTGCTTACTGATAAGCATTTCAAATCCCTTGCAAGATGTTACCCAGCGTTCACAATCAACTTGGGTAGCTGCAAGTGTTTCTTTGAGATTCTTGTGATTTTCTAGAATAACCTCTACCTTTGCTTTTTCATCAGTAATTTGACACTTAAGTTTATAAATCTCCTCATCCTTCTCTTTTAAAACAGACTCAAACTCAGCTTTTCTTTTGGAAATTGCCTTTTCTAGGTCAAGGTTTTGATTAATTAAAGCTACATTTGCTTCCCTAATAGAAACAAAAGCAGCTATGCATGATTCAGAACATAACTTGGCCTTAGACTCAGAAGATACCTGTGGTACCTGTGATGATGAAGGATTGTCATCAGTAGATTCCAGGGCCATTAAAGCAAGGTTTCCAAAAGGGTTTTCACCACCATGTTGACCAGCACCAGCAAATTGCTCAGAATAACCAGATACATCATCTGGTAGGCTACTCCAGTCAACAACCTCAGGGGTGAAAAAGCTCTGATGAGATTGAGGTTGAGATTGCTGATTTGTTTGAGATGGCTGAGGATCAGGTAGAGCATGTGGTTGTTGAGCCATGGGTACAGAAACTTGACCAGACTGAGGCATGTAAAAGCATGGATAAGGATATGGCATGGGGCTTTGAGGGACAAAGTATGCAGGAGATGATTGATGTTGTGAATGATGATCAGAACTGGTAGGATGTTGCCCTTTGGATTGTGAATTATTGCTTGGAAAAGTCAAAAGGGGTGCAGATGAGTTAGATCCAGATGATCTACACTCTCTAGCAAAATGTCCAAGTCTGTGGCACTTGTGACATCTTAACTTACTCTTGTCAAAACCAACCTTGGTTTTGCCAGAGAGACCAGGAAATTTCCTACCTGTTCTTTTATAAAACTTTTGAGATCTGATATTAATCAATGCCATTTGGCTCAGAATATCCATCTCTTCCAGATCATCATCAGCAATTCCTTTCAAATCATCCATCATAAAACACAAATTATCAACATTAAAACCTGAGTTTCCCTTAACTCCAACAAAAGCATGATTTCCACTGTTTAAAGAGAAATCAATATGCTCATCATATGAACTTTCAGATGAAGCATATTCAGACTCATGACCAACCAGAGCAGTATTACCTGGTACAAAGTCATCAGTGAGCTTTCCAGATGAAGATAGTTTCCTTTTCTGTTCTATATCTCTCTCAAATGTTAAGAGTTTCCCATGAAGTTGGGTGAGAGATAGAGTATCCAGATTTGCACTAGAGCGTAGGACAATGGTGTAAGTGTCCCATCTCTCAGGCAGGGATCTGAGGAATCTATTATTCATCTGGCTGTTTGTGTATTCATGTTGAACCATTTTAAGCTCAGAAATTAAACATGAAAACCGCTCAAACTGTTGAGTCAGTGTCTCACCCTTCCTATGAGAGAATGTCTCATATTGCTGGGCAAGGATTTCTCTGTTGTTTGCTAAGACCTCATCAGTTCCTCCAAATTGTTCCTTCAGAGCAACCCAGAGATCATAAGCAGTTTCATGATGCATGAGCCCAGAATAGATTTCATTAGGCAGTGCCATGGCCAGAATTCCATGGGCTTTAGCATCAATCTCAAACAGTTTTAAATCCTCATCAGAATATTGTTCCTTCTTTTTAGGAACCATCTCATTGGTTTCAGGATTACTCACCATAGGCTTGTATGGTCCATGAACCACAGACTTCCAACAACCTGAACTGTTAACAGACAGGTGATGGAGCATTCGGCGTTGCCATATGTTATACTCACTCCTAACAAGCATTGGAGGCTTAGTTGAGGAGCCAGTATTGTGAGGATCATTCATTGAAGTAGTCATTTTCACTAATTCAATCGAATTCAATGAGATTAAAATCGGTCTAGTTTGAAAACTTAACAACACAATTAGAAAACACAATTAGAATTTCAATTAGTTAACCGGAAGCAACAGAAAGTCAATCTCTATAATCAATTCTTGCAAAAATGCTAATTCGATCAACCTTCGCTATCAAAAGAGCAGTTTCAATGATCAATTGTTAGATCGATCAATGATTAACCAGCTCTGATACCATTTGATAGGATCGGATCAATTAGATTTGAATTAAGCAGCGGAATATCACGAATTAAGATCGAATTCAAGCAAGAAAGTAAGTCATAAATATGCAAAACACTCAATCACAATTATAGAGAGAATATTTCTGTTAAAGGAATATTTTCATTCACGCGTAGTGCTTCGGTTAGAATACAGCTAGGTCAACATCTCTTATATAGAGGAATGTGACGTCTGATGATGTCACTTGATAGTGACATCTAACAGAATTTACAAAACAACTGAAATATGCAAACTACTAAGATGTTCTCAACAACTGATCACATCTCAGAGAATGCTAGGTACAAATACATGAAACTACTGACTTAAACTACTGAAACAATAAACTACTGAAATATAAAATTACAAGTACTGAAAAGTAAAACCATCACAACTACTGAAGTTAACAACTTCAGCTGTTGTGACAACTGCTGATCACTCTGGTCTTCATTCTTTGTGTTTAGCACTTCATCTTCAGACTTTGTCTTCAGTTCTTTACTTTCAGACTTTGTCTTCAGACCTTTGTAATCAGCTGATGTCTTCAGCTGTTGTGATCTTCTTCAGCAGTTGTAATGTCTGTGGGACTTAGAGGTTTTTCTGATCAGGCTCATTGGTTCTTTTGGTCCAACATACATACATAACATACATCATGCATAATCATACAACATCATACATCCTCAACATCATCTATGCCCAACATAACCTCTATGGCCTCAAAAGTCATCTTATATGAACTCCTGGGAACCTTCCACATCAAAACTTACATCTGCACTTTCCCCCGAAAGTCAGTAAATAAATTACGCTCTTTCGGGTGTATGAGCCGTACTTGAGCGTATGGACACCCTCCAATCGCATGGCCTTCCAGACGACTGAACACTTAGGCGAATGGACATCAGGCGAATGGACCCTATGCGAATGGACCTATGCGGATGGACCTATGGGCGAATGGGCATCAGGCGAATGGACCCTATTCGAATGGACCTATGCGGATGGACCTATGCGGATGGACCTATGGGCGAATGGGCACCTATGCGTATGGACTCTCAGTCGCATGACTTTCATGCGTATGGCCTTCAGTCGCATGACTTCAGGCGCATGGGCTTCAGTCGCATACCCTTCGTACGAATGGACCTCAGTCGCATGGACCTCAGTCGCATAACCTTCAATCACTTACCTTACAGGCGCATGAACTTCAGTCGTATGACTTCCATGCGTATGGACCTCAGTCGCATGGCAATCATGCGCATGGACCTCAGTCGCATGCCATTCGGCCGTATGGCCTCCAGTCGCAAGCCATTCGGTCGCCTAGCCCTAGCTGATGCAGAATGCAGTTCATCCCGAACCCAATCTGCCATTTTCGGCCTCCAAGCTCTCCCAAACTCGTTCTAAGCCCAAATCAACCATCCTAACCCTTAGGAATACATACCACAACACCATTCAAGCACACACAAGCCCGAAATCAAACTCCACTCGCATCACTCACAAACACATACACACGGGTCAAACACACACATTTCAAAAACGGGTTTCACTATGTGTTCCAGTCCAAATCAGTTGAAAACGTGTAAAAGAGGGGTCCTAGAACTCACACAAACAACCCCGATGAGAAGATCTTCGATTCAACTCGCTAAACTTCAACTTTCACGCCCGAATCCACGAAAACCAAGCTTTGAAACCCTTTTCTCCCTCTCTTCTCTTTATGGCTGATTTTTGGTGAGTGTAGGGGAGGGTGTGGGATGCCTTGCCCCTTTTATACCCCCACCCATCCAACCTTCTCCCGTTTTGGAAAGTTTGGTCCCTCGATTTTGGACTTTATTTCTTTTTCTTCTTTCGTCGGCTTCAAAGAAAATTTCCGGGTGTTACACCAATGTTACAAGATGAAGCACAGTCGTGACCATGATTGCTATCAATTAGAGTTGAAAAAGGATTGTCTCCTTTAATTACAGGGTTGGGAAGCTTCTGAAAGTGATGATGTCTATTAACCCTCAACCAATTTTGTGTAATAGAGCTTCGAACATGGAGCACGTTTAAGTTGCAGGTCGCGAATGAAGTTAGTACTCATTCATGGTGTATGTGTGTGTTTCGTATGAAATTGGAGTCGCACACGGTTCAAAGGAGTTGAGTTGCAGGTTTCAACATGGTTATACAAGCCTATTTAAGACTATTTCATAACGATCGAGTTCAAGTTTTAAAGAAATGTTTTGGTTTTAAGAACACAATCTTAATCAACCAATTTAATTCAATTAACACTGACTTTATGTTCGAAACTGGTGTGCAATGGTTTAGAAACGGTTTAATTGCAAGTTAATCAAGCGTTTCGGTGGATTGATGGTCGCCGGAGCTTGCCGGACTTGCGGCCGGAGGTGTGGCCGGGAAATCGGGGAGGGGGGTTGGGTTTTTGTTTCAAGATTTTCAAATTGGCAACCTAGGTCCCTAAAGTATCCATTTTAGTTATCTTATGTAATAAAGTTTTATTTTCAATAGTTTTAAAAAAAGTTACAAACTCAACCCTAAACTTAATAAAACCCATTTGAATAATTAATCAAACTAATCATTTTATAATACATGTAAACTTTATAGTTTGATTATTTATTTTCACTTAATACTTTAAATTCATGATTACTAATAAAGCTTTATAAGTTTATTGAAATTTCATTTTAGAACTTTATAAATTGAAATAAGACTTTTCCATTTAGTTATTTATTGTAAAATGATTAATAAAACTTTATAACTTTATAAAAAAAAGAATTGTTTATAATCCATGAATTATTACAAGTTGTTTAGATGTTTTATAAATGAATAATTTACAATATAAATTGCACATTTAATGCATTTGATCCATTAAAATTATTAAAATAATTTAATAATAGTAGTTCAAAATGGGTTCGGGTTTGGGATTTAACTTGGAAATGGCGGATGTTACAGTCTCCCCTACTTTAAGAAATTTCATCCCGAAATTTAATCACGAGGAGACTAATTTCAAGGATATGAGGAGACTTGGATTCCATTTCACATTTGCATGTGAACTCTTGGAAAGTTTAAATTCGATGAGTTTTGATTATGGTGTTATGCTATACTCAAGTGTGTTTAATTTCATAATTCATGATTTCATGAGTTTCTTGGCAAAGGGTGCAAGATTATTAATTTAAAATTTCAATTGATAGGCTTTTACATTTCAAGCGGTTTACGACGATTAGGAAGGTTTTGACACAACACCACGTTTTAGATCAACACGAGCCTCGGCTTAACAAACATGAGAAATAAGTTCAAGATGATTTTGAATGGGATATGGAATTCATAAGAGCTTCTCAATCAAATAACTTTAACGGGGTTTCTAGTTGACCGATTCTTGTTTACTTATGTCTTTGAGGTTTCAAAGGTTTATTAGCTTAAAGTTGATACGAGAATCGTGTTTGTTATGATTAAGGATTCAATTTAGAATGAGAGCATCATTGTAATAGGTTTTCAAAATAAGTGCGTTTTTAGGGGAAGACGTTTAGAAAGATTTTTAAGGGTCATTAAGAAAAATGGGATAATGAGTTTTAAGTTTAGGGGTACAAAATCAATGATGAAACAATTCAAAATCACAAGATGTTTCGAGTGTAACGTTCGGTTTACAAACCAAAACGTTACGTTGACTTATCAAAGTATTAGGTCAACTACAACCTTAATGAATACATCCGTACCTATAAGCGGACACTCACCCTAAGGGTTCCCAGGTAAGGTAAACGGATCCATCGGTTGATTTGGATTTATATGAATACCTTGCCTAGATAGAACACCTCAAGATACAGGCATCCAACTCTTCTAGCATTACATGTTTCAAGTTATAGGACATAGACTTTGACGAGACTTGAAAATCACAAATAACAATTCAAAGCTTATTTTGAGAACCATTTGATTTAGGCACATAATGCCTTAGAATATGATTTAAGCTTCGTGTGTGCATTGATAAGATTCAAAATATAAGAATAAGCACATAAAGCATATAACCACATAATCAAGTATAAACACATAAGGCACATAAAATCCTATCTAAGCATATAAAATACATGAGAGGACTCATGTGTAAGGGTACTTAGTTATAGTCTAGGTCATTCCATTTCTAATAACCTAATTCCCTATAACCATGACTCTGATACCAATCTGTCACACCCCGACTGACGGCGGAATCATCGAAGCGGACGAATGTGAACGATTGTTCATAGCACATGGAACTATATAAGTTGGAATATTATTAAATATCATTTTTCATTGAACAATAATAACCAAGTAAATCATTACAATACATTCAAGATTTCAACAACAAAATAAATTCTTTAGTTTAACTAGGTCCATGTCCTATGTGTGCAAGAAGAAATCCTCAAGTAGCAATCCTGAAACATGTTAAAAATAAAGGGTCAACTTTGAAAGTTGGTGAGTTTCCATGGGTTAAACACACACATACATATATATATATATATATATATATATATATATATATATTAAAAGGGTTTACAAGTAGCAATTCATGTCAATGGTTATGAATTATGCAAGTTTATAGAATACATATAGCTACAATCAAACCTTGATAGATTACAAGATTACAAGATTAAACGATTAGCTAAGTGTACTTGGATTAACCAGGTAGGCTTGTCAGGCCCATAGATCTATGACGTCGCTAGACTAGCAATAGTTCATGATTGTCAACATATAATGTATCTCATATAACACTCACAATAATACCAATAACCATGACCAAAAAAAGTAAAGATGAATTGCATGTGCATTTACAAGTATAAAAAGATGTTTACAAGTGTAAGTTTATAAGGTTAACATGTTTCACCTCAAAAGGTGTGAAATAAAGTAAAAAAGGGCATGGAGAACTCACATGGAAAACTCACGTGCTATAAGTTGCACTTAGATAATAATAAGAAGATAAGATGATTTCAACGATTCCTTTACGAGTCAACCTAAGATTTGGTGTCTTAGGATTAGAATAAAGATAAAATTCAAGAGTAAATATGAATTAGGGTTTTATTTGGAATTTGGAGGTTTTTAATAACTAAATCAAATACGATAAAATAAAGCAATCGATTATGTTTTGGTTCAATAAAATTGGAATAAATCAATTAAAAATAAGAATTTAATAATTTAATTTATTGAATTAATAAGGACTAAATATGATGTGTGAAAAGAAATAATTAATTTAATAATTAATTCTTTAAAATTTGATAAAGGTAGTTAATTGAATACTTGTTAAATGGCTTTAAAATTATTTAAAATCATTTTATAAAGTTTTAAACTTTTAAATGATTTATTATAAGGATCTTATAATACAAAACTTTATTACTAAGAATGAAGTGTAATATATTGTTTTATAAGTTTCAAGAATTTAAATAAAAGTTTAAGGAATAGATTTATTAACTATTTATGATATAACGTGGTTAAATAAATCATTGAATAGTTAACTATTTAAATAATCATTTGTATAATTAACTAATTAAAGTATTTATAATACGTAGGTTTAAAGTGTTTTTAAAATAATCCAAATTTGAGCTATAATATCTTTATAACCTATAAATGGCTTAATAATGTTTTTTTAATCTTTTTATTCTTTAATAAGTGATTAAATTTAAGAATTATAAGTTTTAAAATCTTTAAAAATTAACTTAATAATTTCTGATATATTTTCACTAATAAAATAATTTTTATTTTAACTAAACAATATATTAAGATTTTATGCAAGTTAATATGAATAAAACAACTAATGGTTAAAAAGATTGGAGGGTCCCCGGGTTCGAACCCGGGTCCCTTGTGTGAGAGTTGAAGGTTGTAACCGGTGGGGCAGAAGCCCAGATCTGGTTAGAAGCTCAATTAAAAGTTTAAAAAAACATTAATTACTAAATCCCCCAAATCAACATGAACCCTAGTTTGATCTTGATCCAAATTGAACATCAAATCGATGTTATTAACCGGATCAATATTGGGGCTTTAAATCCCCAAATCAAAACGAATATGTATGGGTGTTTAATTACCCGAAAGATGACCACACCAATGTTACAAGATGAAGCATAGTCGCGACCATGATTGCTATCAATTAGAGTTGAAAACGGATTGTCTCCTTCAATTACAGGGTTGGGAAGCTTCTGAAAGTGATGATGTCTATTAACCCTCAACCAATTTTGTGTAATAGAGCTTCGAACATGGATCACGTTTAAGTTGCAGGTCGCGAATGAAGTTAGTACTCGTTCATGGTGTATGTGTGTGTTTCGTATGAAATTGGAGTCGCAGACGGTTCAAAGGAGTTGAGTTGCAGGTTTCAACATGGTTATATAAGCCCATTTAAGACTGTTTCATAACGATCGAGTTCAAGTTTTAAAGAAATGTTTCGGTTTTAAGAACACAACCTTAATCAACCAATTTAATTCAATTAACACTGACTTTATGTCCGAAACTGGTGTGCAATGGTTTAGAAACGGTTTAATTGCAAGTTAATCAAGCGTTTCGGTGGATTGATGGTCGCCGGAGCTTGCCGGACTTGCGGCCGAAGGTGTGGTCGGGAAATCGGGAGGGGGGTTGGGTTTTTGTTTCAAGATTTTCAAATTGACAACCTAGGTCCCTGAAGTATCCATTTTAGTTATCTTATGTAATAAAGTTTTATTTTAAATATTTTAAAAAAAAGTTACAAACTCAACCCTAAACTTAATAAAACCCATTTGAATAATTAATCAAATTAATCATTTTATAATACTTGTAAACTTTATAATTTGATTATTTATTTTCACTTAATAATTTAAATTCATGATTACTAATAAAGCTTTATAAGTTTATTAAAATTTCATTTTAGAACTTTATAAATTGAAATAAGACTTTTCCATTTAGTTATTTATTATAAAATGATTAATAAAACTTTATAACTTTATAAAAAAAGAATTGTTTATAATCCATGAATTATTACAAGTTGTTTAGATGTTTTATAAATGAATAATTCACAATATAAATTGCACATTTAATGCATTTGATCCATTAAAATTATTAAAATAATTTAATAATAGTAGTTCAAAATGGGTTCGGGTTTGGGTTTTAACTTGGAAATAGCGGATGTAACATAAAGTCTAAAGATTTAAACTATAGATATAAGGCGTACGAACCCACGCGTTGTCAAGAATAAGTTTAGGAATTTTCATTCGTCGAGGAGAATCAAAAAATCAAGAATAAGTTTAGGGGAGACAAGCAACAAAGTTTAACCAATTACAAGGCAATCATATCCTAAGGCATCAAATTGCACATAAGAAGGCATAACATCATGTAGTATGTAAACAATATATATTTACAAGGATATAAATATTATTCTATAAGGTTCATGCATAAACTATAGTCTAGGTCACCATTTCTAACAACCTAAATCCCTATAGTTATGGGCTCTGATACTAATCTGTCACACCCCAAGCTTGACGGCGGAATCGTCGAGATGTGAGGGTTAAGATTGTTCACAGTCACATAACGCTATCTTTAAATGTAAATATTATTATCATAAGTTTTAAAAGTAAAAATTACAATCATAAGTCTCAACATGTGTACCTAGTTTAGGAACTTAATGTAAATGTCTATCATGTCTTACATATCATGTCTTACCACAATCTCTGCCCTGATTCTGAGGGGGAGGATACTGATCAACATCAGTACAGAGTAATTATTGGTTCTCTGATGTATCTCACAGCAAGTAGACCTGATATCATGTTTGCAACTTGCATTTGTGCAAGATATCAGGCTGCTCCAAAGGTGTCTCACCTAATTGCTGCCAAGAGAATTCTCAGATACCTCAAAGGAGCACCTAAACTAGGTCTCTGGTATCCAAGAAATAGTGTTTTTAATCTCTATGGTTACTGTGACAGCGATTATGGTGGCTGCAACATCAGAAAGAAATCAACATCAGGTGGATGTCAATTTCTTGGTGGAAGGATCATCTCATGGCAATGCAAGAAGCAATCCTGTGTCTCTACATCAACTGCTGAAGCTGAATACATTGCTGCTGCTAGTTGCTGTGCTCAGCTGCTGTGGATTCAAAACCAGATGATAGACTATGGATTCAACTTCATGAGCACTCCTATCCACATTGATAACAACAGTGCTATATCCATTACTGAAAATCCAGTGAAGCACTCCAAGACAAAGCACATTGATATCAGGTATCATTTCATTAGAGATATTCATGAGAAAAATCTTATCAAACTAATCAAAGTTGATTCAAATGAACAATATGCTGATTTGTTCATCAAAGCCTTTGATGAACAAAGATTTAAATATCTCATTACAGCTATTGGGATGATAAACATTGATTAGTTAATCTCATTTGAAAACCTTTTAATGTGTAAAGTCTTATGTCAAAACAATCTAAGCCCTGTTACAAAAGATCTTTTTCTAAATTTTATCCAAGTATGAATTCTTCCGAAGAGAAATTAACCCTCGGAAGATATCTTGCATATCTTCCGAAGCAAATTTCTCCCAGGACAATTTTCTTCTCGGATGAGTGTTAAGTCTCGGAAGAAGCGATTGATTTCATATCAGATCTACTTTCGAAGCATTTAACACACTCCACCTGAAAAGCAACATATACTCTCGGAAGTAATCAATTTACCTTCGGATGTAAATTTGCTTCGGAAGAATATTACCTTCGGAAATGCTTAATACTTGGAAGAAAGATTCTACTGTGTAACGGAAATCTTTTGGGCCCCACACTGTAAAAAGTAAAGATTTTGTTAATGATGTCGGATTATTTAAATGGTCTAACCTTACCACCCATGTCACATCATCCACTGAACCCTCACATCATCTTATCCAAAACCCTCTTTAAACCGCCATTTCACCCATTTAAATACTTCTGGTTAATCACTTACATCCTTTTTACCCAAATTACTGCCCTAAAAGCTTTCTTCTTCTCCAATTTACCTTATTCCCAACTATCTTTATGTCATCTTCTTCAATGGCACTAAACCCTCAGCACAACCAGGTCGCACTCCTTGATTCTTCAAGGGATGTTGACTTCTCTGATATCATTTCTTTCCTGACCCAATCCTCATACTACACTGCTCTGACTGTAAACCCTACAATCTATTCAAACCAAATGTTTGAAATTTGGGCAAATGGTTGGATTGAAACCCTAAATGGGGTTCGTGTTATAAGGTCGAGCATTTATGGCCAAGAGTTGGTCATCTCTGAACAGATCATCAGGGAGCATCTCGAGCTTCATGATGAGAGCGCTCCAACGGAATTCCCCAAAATAGATTTGGACAGTTCTTATCTGCGAATGGGATATGGTGGAGATGTTAGCAGGTTAACTGTTTACAAATTCAACTTCTCCTACAAGTGGAAGTTCCTGCTGCATGTGGTTCTTCACTGTCTGTCTAATAAATCTGGGGGATGGGATCAAATCCCATATGAACTTGGGTGCTTAGTTCATGGGTTGGTACAAAGCCTCCGCTTCAACTATTCAAGATTTGTGCTGACTAACCTAATGGGAAATCTTCAAAGGGACACATTCTTCATGTATCCCAGGTTTCTCCAGCACATAATCAACTGTGAGCTGGACCAGGGCAAGCTTGTCTGTGCAGCTGCTCTGACTGCTCCTCAAATAAGGCCGACCATCTTAAAGACCTTGAAGAGAGTGTCTACCAACTTCACTGGAAGAGATACTGCACTACTTCCAGGTATGATTGAGCCAATGGCTCCTAGTGACATCCCTGTTAACCCCACAGGTGATGAACCCACACCAGCAACTACCCTCACCCTACCAAATCTACCTTCTCCACCCATTACAGTTACATATCAGAGACGTCCCAAACGAACCCTTGTTCAATCTACTCTGATTGAACAAGCCCCTCCTGTTCAATCCAAAAAGGCTACAGTGGAACAAAGGGATGCAACCATCCTTCACAATTGACCTCAATATGGGTCTTGAGTCTCCTCAGTCTCAGACCCATGAGCCCGAAACCCAAGCTGATAGCCCTCAGGGAGAGTCTCTATACTCCCCTAAGCAGCCACAAAGGGACAGCTCAATGCCTCTTGACATTGATCAAAGACCCGGGTCATTAGGTCTCAATTCCCTATCCTTTACTGGCATTTTGACTGGAGCTGGTGAAGAGATTATGTCTCTTAAAGGCAATGAAGTTGATTCACAACACCCTCTAAAGGATCAACAGAGCCTAGAGAGACCTCTTATCTCTAGCCCCCATCAGCAAAGCCTTACTGAGGTGAGTCCCACTGATGTGGAGGGGACTCATGTAGATTCAGCTGCCACTACTGAAGGAGCCTCAATGGATCCTCAGGACAGTGGTAACGAAACTGAGACTGAATCTACGGCAACCGTGCCCTTTGATGACTCTGAAAGAGACATCATTGTGCAAGGGAAACCAGGGCGCCAAGAAACCACATCTGGTGGTGAGGATGAACATACCAGGTATGTTACCTCATCTCCCCATGATTCTTCAAAAGAAGATGAGGGAAGTATGCAACTCACCATTCAAGACCTACTTTCTAAAGTCTCAAACCTTGAATCAAAGGTTAGGACTTTAGAGGATGGGTCTGCCACTCAACAACTTGAGATTGAAACTCTCAAGGCCAAACTAGCTGAGAAACAGATTGAGAGGTCTGTTAGGCATGTACCAATTCAGGTCTCCTTGACCTCTTCCTCTAGCTCATCAAGCTCTCAGGATGATGCTACCAAAAAAGGGGAGAGTGTTCATAGACAAAGTCAAAGACAGGAGGAAACCCAAAGTCAAGCTCTCACTTCTTTGAGATCAAAGTATCCTGTTCAACAAGCTGCTATTTTCCCTGAGCCTCCTCCAGTTGTTTTTCAAGTGGATCAAAGGATGCTCCAGGATCTCAATAGGTTCTTTAACAAGTTCCTATTGGAATCCCTCATAGAACAGCCCAGCCCTGATATGTCTGTGATTTACTTTGGAGCTCAAGAGCTTCAGAGGTTGAATGCACCTTCTACCACTATCGAGGAAGTTCGTCAACCTAAGGTCCAAGTGGAACCTGAGATTAACTTCGAAGGGGAAACAAGGACTGATGGCCCAGCAACAAAACAGTTGGGACAGAAAGTGTATTTTCACAGACTTCCAAAGCATAATTCAAAGCCTCGGAAGAACAAACTCAAACTTCCGAAGCTGAGATTGCTGCTGCGGAAGGACTATTCTCACTATCCGATGATCTAATAGTCAAAGATGCAATTCTGGAACTTGCATTTGAGGTTAATAGGGAGGATTTTCTCACCCAACCATTAGCTCTGACATCTGCATTGACTCCAGCTCCCACCTCTACTACCCAACCTGGATCTTCCATCCAAGAACCCCCAAAGTCTAGTACTTCCGAAGACATCAAAGGAAAGAGGAAGATGACTTCGGAAGAGCTTCAGGAGGAAGAAAGGTTTGAGAAGCTTAAAAGGAAAGGTAGGCTTCCAACTAGGAAACTGTTAGCTGCAAGTACCAAAGCAGCTACAGCCAACCAGGAGGCAGTCAACAACCGAAGAAGAGTAGAGGGTATAGATAGACTTGTTGGTCTATGCAGGACCGTTTAAGGGCTTAACCACAATTACAACACAACAACACAATGAGGAGAATAACTAAGCTCTAATCAAACAGTGAACTGGGTAACCAAAGTGATACAAAGAACACAAGTAAAGCAAGAGACAGAACAAGAGAGTATGGGTTTCAAGGAGGCAGTATATTGCTTTCTCAAGTTCTTTTACAAGTGTTACAAAGCATAAAGAAAAGATACAAGAACTTGAAATACTTATACTACAACCTACAGCCGGCCATACTTTGAAAGCCAGCTGGATACAATTGACTAGACACTAACAAAATCAATTGTAGGATCAAAAGGCATATCTGCCTTTTGACCTTGTGACTATGACATGCCATAGCTCACATCCTTATACAATACAAAAAGGATAAAGTACATAAAGTGGAAAGTTGAATACTCAAGACCTCAATGTACAGTTACCAAAAGCAAGGCCCTTTTCACCAACTCATGTAAGTTGGTGACTTTACAGAGATGCAGCGGAAAAGGTGCTTTATGGAACAGTACATCAGATAAAGCATGTGTACTAAAAGTCTTCGGAAGAAATCTGTCTTCATAGGATGAGGCTTCGGAAGACTTTGTCTCTGAAGCTTCGGAAGACTTCATGTTTGGCTTCGGAAGATATTGGTCTTGGCTTCGGAAGATTTTACACTTAGAGTATTTTCTAATGCTTTGTGTAAAACTTCCGAAGCATTCTTCACTTCAGTACTTAGTGCATGTTGCTGAGACACTTAAGCTGTTTTGGGTTGCATCAGACTTCAGGAATCCTTACAAACTCCCCCTAGGCTGATGCTACCAAAACACTTGGAAGATCTTCAAATGTTGGTAGTCTTCAGTACAATCAGGACCATTCCTTTCTTCATGAGATGGTCAGGATCATCAAGACTTTCATAGTATCTTCTCATCTCAAAGAGATCATGCAGAGGTAAGTTGATTATGTCTTGCCATGAGTAGACATTCTCAACACCTTGATCTCTGATAACAGTCCATCTCTCTGGATTGGTAGAGTATGTCCAGGACAAGATGGGTGTCTCACTAGTTAGAGGAGCCACTTGAATAGGAGTTGATTGGGCTGCCTCATCATGCACTTCCTCAGGTTGATCTGATTCAGCCTGAGGTGCAGAGGTAGATGACTTTGGCTTCTTCTTCTTTGTCTTTGGTTTAGAAGCCATCCTCTTCTTCCTCTTGGTTGTCTTTAACTGAGAAGACTGGTCTGCAGCACCATGTTGATCATCAGTGTCTTTCTCAGTTGGGTGTTCCTCCCTCACAGGTTCAGAAGGAGAGGGAGTTTGACCCTGCCTAGGATCAGAAGATGAAGCTTGCTGGGGCTCAGCTGGAGGTGCTGGTTGAGGTGTCTCTGGTTGTTCAAACTTGACCTCCACTTCAGGTGGGACTTGACTTGGAAGAGAGTGCAAGTCAATAAGTTCTCCACTCTTAATCTTCTGCTTGATCACCCTAATATGCTCATCCATAGTGGATAGAGACATGGGGCCAAGTCTCCTTCCGGAGAATCCATACAGCTTCAAGAAGCTCACCATTCTTTGTCTGTCAGCAGACTTCTTTGCATTCTTTTGAATGATGGCCCTTGACTTTGCAGCTTCTTCCCTTAGTTTCCTTTTGGTTGTCTTTCTTTCCTTGACTAACTCAAGCTCAAGTTGCTTTAAATACTCGAACTCAATGAAGTCATAGGACAAAGGGAGAAGTGCATCTGCCTGATAGAAGCCTGTGGCACTCAGGTAGTTGATCATCTTGATCCTATCTTCCTCTTTATCTACCTGAGGTTCTTGTGGAGCCACATCTTCCTGTGCAGGACTTTCTTGAACTGGTGAGAGAGTAGGAGCATGCTTGTAAAGTCTTTTCTGTCTCTTCTCCTCTTTGAGTTGGAGAAGTATCATTGCATCCTCTTTCTCCTTCAACTCTCTTGACACTTCTCTGTCAGCCAGTTCATTTAGTTCTTCTAAGGGGAGGGAGATGATCTCATCAATGTCATAGTTCCTGGTCTGTAAGTAGGTAATCCTGACTGCCCTTAACTCATCATCCTGAGTATTTGGTCTGGGGGCAGCCCTGATTGCAGCTTGCATGAAGCTAGATGACCCAGTGGAACTTTCTCCCCTTAGTCTCCTTTTCCTCTCTCTCTCTTCCTCCTCAATTTCCTCAGGAGTCATTATCCTTTTCCCTTTGTCACCAACAGACCTTTGTGACTCAGGGTGGATTGAAGCTTGGCCTTCATTGCTTGGAGTAGCTTCCATGCTCTGGCCAGAGAGAGGCTGAGAAACACCTTCACCAGCAGGTGTCTCAGATGGAGTTTGGACCTCAGCAGCAGTTGTTGATGATGAGACAGGGGTCTCAGGTTCTGTCACTGGGCCTTCAGTCAAGGTTTCCCCTATGAAACTAATCTTAGGGTCCACCTCAACATCCAGTTGACCGATGACATTGCCTGATTCCCTAAGTCTCCTTCTTAGAGAGAACTCTGCCATGATCCTGTCTTGGATTCTTTGAGCCAGCCTGTCAGCTTGTCTTGAATTGCTTGGATTGACAAGTGGCAGGTTGACTAAATCCAGTCTTTCATAAAAGCTCAGGCTTTGGAATTGAAAAACTTCTTGTTGGCCTTGAACTCTTTGAAGTATGAGGGCTCTTCTGTCATCATCATACCTCCACCTTATGATTTGATTGCTAGTTCCCAGTGGTGGAGATGAGACAGCCCTTGGTATGCCTTCCTCAAAGAGACTCCTGATGAGAGAGTCTATAGAGTCCACATTAATGTGAACTTGAGGAAGTTGCTGAGAATGCACAACAGCAAGTGAGGATGGTGAGTCCTCTATGTCCATTCTCTCTGAAGAACTCCCAGGTTCTGTGGTTGTAACAACTTTCTCCCCCTTTTTGGTAGCATCACCCACTTGCATAGGTGAGCTGGAGGATAAGTCAATCACTTCCACAGGTTCTTGTGTTCCTGGTTGAGCTCTCCTTAAAGGTCTCCCAGCTAGTTTTTCCTGCAGATATGAAATCTGGAGTTGCTGATCATTGACCCTGTTTTGCAGGGTAGTCACCTGAGATTCCAAGTGACTAACCTTAGAGACTAAATAGGTGCATGTTTTTGACAGTTTTTGCACCTTTAGTCTCAAATTCCCCTCATCTTCATCAGAAGATTCATTGGGGGATGAGATGATTGGACCAAAGTCCTCTCTCTCACCACCAGCTTGAGTTTCTTGGCTGCTGGTTTTCCTCTGCTCACTGGCAGCCTCAGTTGAGATGCCAATGGGCTGAGTTGCCATGGTTGAGGTCTTAATGATGTAATCACTTTCAAAAGTGAGAGCCTCTTCCATATGGACATCCTGAACAGGTTCAGAAGTGTCCACCTCAGTAATAGGTGACTGATGGGGGATAGACTGAGGAGAGTCAGAGGTACTCATCTCTCTTTGAGTAGGGGAGGAGAAGAGAGACTCATGGTACTCACTGAATCCTAAGTCTTCATCAGTGTAAAAGGATAGGTTGGGAATTGGTTGGTTGAGATCCAAAGGCTGGGGATGGTAGCTGTCCCCTGAAGGTTGTCCACTTGAGTGTTGAGACTCAGAGTGAAGGCTTAAGGTTGTTGGGCTATTGAGCTCATCAGGGTGAGCTTGAGGAACCTCAGCCCTGATAGGTGAAAAATGGGAGTGGTTTGCTCCTCAGGAGAAGTGGGAGCTCTAGTGTCCACTTCTTCCTGTAAGGTTGAGTATTTGGGGGCCTGCACAGACTCAATAGTCTGAGCAGGGGTTCGTTTGGATTTTCTTTGGTAGGTGAGGGTGATTTCTGGTCTTTTTAATGGTAGGGACAAAAGAGGTGTGGGTTCAACACTAGCTTGTGTTGCTAGGTTGTCACCTTGAGCAATGAGCTCTAACATTTTTGGGACTAGGGCTGTTTCTACCCCAGAGAAGCCTACAGTTGGCTTCTTCATTATTTTAAAGATGCCGGGCTTCATCTGTCCCAATTTAAGAATATTACCTGTTTCCCTCAACTGTGAGCCCAGTTCACAGTTGAGAATGTGTTGAACATATCTAGGAAACATGTAATACTCTAAGGAGTCTAAGTTTGCAAGTAAATTAGTATAAACAAATTGTGAATACCTGAACTTGACCCCTTGAACCATTCCATGAACTATGAAGGAGAGATCCTCAGGAATCTGGTCCCATCCACCATGCTTGTTTGACAAGCTGTGGATAACCACATGGAGCAGGAATTTCCATTGGGATGAGACCTTCCCTTTCCTAAAGGTCTTTACAGAGAAATCTCCCTCATAGCCCATCTGCTCAAAAGAATGATTAACAGCTTCTTTTGGGAAGGACACCTCACCTTCTTCATCATCCAGCTGTAGATGTTGGTTAATGATGGCCGGAGTGATGAAGACTGTCCTCCCTTGCACTGTGGCAGACAGTGCCTTCTCCCCATCCATAATGACCTCTTGGCAGGTCTTCCAGAATTCAAGCAACTGATCCTCATATAGAGGAGGATCAATGGTCAGGGAGGTGAAGTAGTTTGACAGAGTCAAGAATTGGCAAATCTCTGAGAAACTTGCATCTTTCTCAGAGCTTAACAGAGCAACTTGATTATGTTGCCTGTGTAGTTGCATGGAGAAATCAGGGTTGTTTCTGCGGTTAAGGTTGGCCATTTCAGAAGCTTAAGGGTGAAGAAAGGTAGAAAGCAAAGGCGGTTTAGAGAATTAGGTTAGAGAAACAGTAGAATTGAGGAAGATAGTGGGAAAGAGGGGGAACCGTTGGGTATTTATATGAAAAGGGATTTGAACCAAAGTTAATGAAAGAGGATAAACTTTGAAATCCGAAAGTCGGTCCCACCTCTGAAAAAGTAGTTTACTTTTGCTCAAAAAGTAGTTTTCTTGGAATTCGAAAAGCTTCCGAAGTTTATTTGTCTTCGGAAGTTTTGATTTAAAAAGCTTCCGAAGCTAAAATGGCTTCGGAAGATTTTCCTGAGAGTCTTGATAATTTATGCTTCGGAAGAGAAATAAACCTTTGAATGCTTTGTATGAAAATAAACAAAGCTTCCGAAGGTTAATTTTGCTTCGGAAGGAAAAGGTTCTTGAAAATAGATAAGTGTCTGAGATAAGAATTTTAAGCTTCGGAAGATGAACTTTACTTCTTCCGAAGGTAAAATCTCTTAGACAGTTATTTATTTTAAAGACATGTTTTTCTTCCGAAGATAAAATCTTTATCTTCCGAAGTATCAGAAATTTTCAAGAATCTAAGGAAAGTCTTCAAAAAGAATTTTACATCCAAAGAAAACATGAGCTTATGAAAGTGATGAACTAGACAACTTAGGACACACATATTTTAAGAAGAAATAATTAGAATTAGTTTTAATAAAAAGTCTACTCAAAGTTAATCATCCCAATAGCTGATATCAGATACTTAAATCTCTGTTCATCAAAAGCTTTGGTGAACAGATCAGCATATTGTTCATCTGTATGAACTTTGACTAGTTTAATTAATCCTTTTTCATAGTTATCCTTATTAAATGATACCTGATGTTGATGTGTTTGGTCCTTGAGTGCTGCACAGGGTTCTCAGTGATAGAGATAGCACTATTGTTGTCTATGTGGATAGGAGTCTCTTGAAGTTAAATCCATAGTCCAGCATCTGATTTTGAATCCAAAGCACTTGAGCACAGCAGCTTGCAGCAGCAATGTATTCAGCCTCAGCAGTTGATGCAGACACACAGGATTGTTTCTTGCATTGCCATGAGACCACCCTTCCACCAAGGAATTGACATCCCCCAGATGTAGACTTTGCAGTCATATTGCAACCACCATAATCACTATCTGTATAGGCATACAGATTGAAATTTGGATTCTTTGGATACCATAGACCAAGTGTTGAAGCACCTTTGAGGTATCTTAAAATCCTTTTCACAGTGATTAAGTGAGACATCTTAGGGTTGGCTTGATATCTTGCACAAATACATGTAGCAAACATGATATCAGGCCTGCTAGCTGTAAGATACATAAGAGACCCAATCATAGCCCTGTATAAGTGCTCATCTACACACTCCCCCTCAAGATCTGGACCAAGGGAGTGGTTTCTGGCTATGGGTGTCTTAGCAATCTTACAATCAGTCATATTGAACCTCTTGAGTATGTCTTGAACATACTTTGACTGACTTATGAAGATGCCATCTTCAACCTGCTTCACTTGAATTCCCAGAAAGAAGTTGAGTTCTCCCATTGAACTCATCTCAAATCTGTCTTTCATCAGCTTCTCAAAGTCTTTGCAGAGCTTTGGATTAGTTGAACCAAAGATGATGTCATCAACATATACTTGAACCAGCAATAAGTCATTTCCCTGTCCTTTGATGAAGAGGGTTCCATCTATAGTACCTCTTCTGTATCCATGCTTGCAGAGATACTTAGATAGTGTCTCATACCACTTCCTGGGTGCCTGATGCAGCCCATAAAGAGCTTTGTCAAGCTTGCAGACATAATCAGGATGATCAGGGTCTACAAAACCAGGTGGCTGTTTGACATAAACCTCCTCATCAATCACTCCATATAAGAAAGCACACTTTACATCAAGTTGGTAGACCTTGAAGTTCTTGGATGCAGCAAATGCCAGGAATATCCTAACAGCTTCTAGTCTTGCTACAGGAGCAAAGACATCAGTGTAGTCAATCCCTTCTTCTTGTGTGTATCCTTGAACAACTAGTCTTGCCTTGTTCTTGATGATGATTCCCCTATCATCCTTCTTGTTTCTAAAAACCCATTTGGTTCCAATGGTAGTCTTCCCATGAGGAAGAGGACAAAGGTTCCAAACTTTCTGCCTTTTGAATTGAAGCAGCTCTTGTTGCATAGCTTCAACCCAACTTCCATCCTTTAGAGCTTCATCAACTTTCTTGGGCTCTATCTGAGATAAGAAACAAGAGTGAAGACAAACATTTGCTTCATGGGTTTGTCCTCTTGTTCTTACCCCTGTGACAACATCTCCAATGATGTTTGTGGTGGGGTGAGACTTGTGGATCCTTAGCTGAGGGATCACAGCAAGTTGCTGGGAAAGATCTAAATTTGAGAAATTTAAATCTGGTCCTGAAGATTCACCCTCCACATTATCACACTTATCAAGATTAACTTGATCCAATGAGTGTGAGACATCATTGATGTTGTCATCTATGGTGTGGTTATTAGCATCAAGGAATTCCTGATCACTATCACCATCACCATTGTTGTCTTCTACAAGTGAGGTATCTTTATCTGGTTGAGAGGCCTCTGAGCTGGAATTTGAAGGCATGCCAGATGTATCAGCTGAATTTGTCATTGTTGTGCTGATAGAAACCTCATTTGCTGAAGTAGTTCCAACTGGAGCTGAAGATGTATGAGTTGAAGATCTTCCTAGCTCAAATCTTGGATCAGGATCACCTGTATTTAGATTTTCTGCAGATCCTGAAACATGCTCACAAGATTTGTTAAAACAGTTGGTAACTAAATCAAGATCAAACAGCCAATCCGGACCAGAACCAGCCACACAGGGAGTGTGCTCATTGAAAGTCACATTGGCTGACTCCTCAACAATTCTAGTTCTGAGATTGTATACTCTATAAGCTTTAGCTTGAGAAGAGTATCCAATGAAATGTCCATCATCTGATTTCTCAGCAAACTTGGCAATTTGATCTTTGGTATTCAAGATGGTGCAGGGACATCCAAATGACCTGAGAAAACCAATGAAAGGTTTCCTCTTGTGCCAAAGTTCATAAGGAGTCTTACCATGTGTCTTAACTACTAAAACTCTGTTTTGCACATAGCAAGCAGTATTGACTGCCTCTGCCCAGAAGGTGATAGGCAGTTTAGAGTCAGACAACATAGTTCTTGCAGCTTCAATAAGTGTCCTGTTTCTCCTCTCAGCAACTCCATTTTGCTGAGGAGTCCTGGGAGCACTATATTGTCTTGTAATACCTTTTTCATCACAAAATGCATCAAGGATTTGGTTCTTGAATTCAGTTCCTTGATCACATCTTATGGTTTTGACCTTGTGATCACATTGATTCTCAACTTTTAAGATGAAATTCTTCAGAATCTCAGGGGTTTCATCCTTAGTTCTAAGGAAGAAGACCCAAGTGAATCTTGTAAAATCATCTGTGATCACCAGACAGTAAGAGGTCCTTCCTAAACTCATTACACTGGTGGGGCCAAAGAGATCCATATGTAACAAGTGTAGGGGAGTAGTGATGGAGTTCTTTTCCTTAGGCTTGTGAGATACTTTGTGTTGCTTCCCTTTCAGGCATGCCACACAATGATCATCACTAGTAAACTCTTTCTTTGGCATTCCAGTTACCAGATCATGTTTAATTAATTTATTCATGTTCTTAAAGTTTACATGGCACATTCTTTTATGCCATAGGAAAGACTCATCACTATTTGCTTTAGATAGAAAGCATGAAACTTCTCCTGAGGGAGATGTTTCTTGCAAATCCATCTTGTACATGTTCCCTTTCCTGGGGGCTCTGAGCAGGATATGCTCATGAGGAATGACCACACCAGGTTTGAGAACAATGCACTCATGCTCAGTAAAGAGCATGTTATGACTCTGATCACAAAATTGGGATACACTCAGAAGATTGTACCCAAGCTCCTTAACAAAGTTTACCTTCTCAATGCTGAGCTTACCATTTGTGACCTTGCCCCTTCCAGAAATGTAACCACCTTCATCTCCTCCAAAAGCAACTGGTCCTCCATCAATTCTCTCAAAATTATGGAGTAGAGACCTATTGCCTGTCATGTGCCTGGAACAGCCACTGTCAATTATCCAGACATTCCTGTTGGTCTTGAGCTGTTCCTGCACAGAGAAGATGATTAGTTACATTTGGAAACCCAAGCCTTACTTGTCTTGGGCTCATTAACAGTAATAGAAGGTAATGCAACAGTAATAGATCCTATGGTTGTACTATGGGGATCTTCAGCTGTTGTTGATGGAGAAACCTCAGTCATTTGGTCTTTCTTAGACTTCCACACCACCTTTGGAGTCTTGGACTTGACCTTCAAAACCTTAGAAGCTTTTAGAACTTCATAAGTTTTGATGACTGATCCTTCGGAAGAGTCTACAGTCACTGCAGCAGACTTTAGTGCTTCGGAAGAACTCCTTTCTTCCGAGACCAACTTTGCTTCCGAAGGTAATTTTCCACTTACCTCCTTCTTTGATTTGGAGCTTCCGAAGGAAACAGACTTTCCTTCCGAAGCTTGAGACTTCTTGAGACTCTTTGAAGTCTTTGTTTTAGTCATGTGGACAGTACTTTTAGGATTGTATGGGCAATCCTTAGCAATGTGAGAAGTACTTTCACACATAACACATAACATTTTCTTCTTCAAAGAAGTCTCCTTTGAGAGCAAGACTGACTTTGGTCACATCCCTTCTCCATCTTCATCTTGGTAGATGCTGAGACAGTTCCTTTGGGCTGTGAACTGTTCTTGGAGTTTGATGGTCCAGGCTGTGCAGCAGTGGTACACAGCAGCTCAGTCTTCTTCTTGACACTGAGATGATTTGAACAAGAACCATGACTCTTAGCTGAGGAGTCTTGGTTGATGTCTTCAGTCCTTACTACTTTGAAACCTGCAGAGATAAAAACTTGTTTCTGCTTAGCATCAAAAGTAGCCTTGATTTCTTGAGCCTTCTTTGCCTTTCTTTTGCTCTTTCTGATCAAGTTCTTTCTTTTGGACTTGGTCATCACAGTTGATTTCTTCTCCTCAGAAGGATAGTGGCCCTTGGAAGAATCCTCTTCTTCACTCTTCTCAGAGGAATTCTTCACTATCACTTCTTCATCATCCTCACTTACAGGATCTATGAGAGGAAGCTCATCTTCACAAGTTCCACACCTAGGAGATCTTACAGACAAGATTGTGTGTGGAGGAGCTATCTCATTTGATCCTAGTCCCTGTCTATTTTGATAACAAACCTTGTTGTGCAGGGATGAGGATATCATGTTCTTGAAGGTCTCT
Organism: Flaveria ramosissima; assembly: GCA_025215565.1. NCBI lineage: Eukaryota > Viridiplantae > Streptophyta > Magnoliopsida > Asterales > Asteraceae > Flaveria > Flaveria ramosissima. The sequence continues at coordinate 86,699,119 of CM046037.1, forward strand.
TCTTCAAGAACACTCTTCTCTGCCTTGGCTTTGCTGATCACAAGCTCAGCCTGGCACTCAGTTAACTTAGTGATGAGATCTTGGATCTGAGTTCTGAAATCTGTATGTTCATGTTTTAGTACTGAAATGGTTTTCTCCAAGTCTTCTATCTTTAACTTGTAATCATTTTCAGACTTTCTAAAATCAGATTTTAATATGTTTAATGACTCAAGATCAGATCTCATCTCTAGGTTATAGGACCTGTATCTATTTACTTTAGCAATGCATTCAGGGGAGCAAAGATGTTCCAATACCTTGGCTTCATCATGGTCAGCCATCAGTGCTTGGTTTGGAGAAGCATCCTCCACCTGAAAACTCCAGTCAAAGCCTCCTTCTTCAACAGCAACAGCAGCATGTTGCTTTGTCTTCTCAGCCTGAGGAGCTTTGTCAGTAAAATTTGGTCTGGGTTGTGTTTGGCCCCCATTTGTTTTAGGTGCCTTACACTCCCTGGCAAAGTGACCCATAAGGTTACAGTTGTAACACTTAACTTTGCTTTTATCCAGCCCAAACTTACTGCTGGTAGCATTGCTTGGAAATCTTCTTCCTGTCCTCTTGTAGAACTTCTTGGCTCTGTGAGTGAGGAGAGCCATCTGCTGAACTATCTCCATGTATTCCAGGTCATCTGGATGGATACAGTCCAGGTCTTCAAGAGTGAAGAGATAATTCCCACAGCTTTCATCTGCAGACACAAAGGCTTGAGAAGAACTTGTCTCTTGGAATGGGCTTCCTTGAGTAAAGTTCTCCCTTGGTGTCTCCGGGAAGGTGATGAAAGGACCCTTTTGTGAGTTGTCAGGGTAGCATAAGAGATGATGCTGAGGTTCTATGCTGTCCCTTTCAACCACATGAAGGGCTGAACCCATTTGATTGTTGGAGTTGCCAGATGAACCTTGCATGTTCATCTCCATCTGGTATCCACTGAGAATCCCATACAACTCTGTAAGAGTAAGAGTCTTAAGGTTCTCAGTCCTCTTGATCACCACACAATAGTGTGTCCATTGCCTAGGAAGTGAGGACATGAACTTCCTTACAATGTCCCTGTTCTCAAGAGGAACTCCTCCATCCACTAGGGTATCCACAATCTCAACATACCTGAAGTATTGTTGAGTCATGGTCTCACCTGCTTTGAAGGTGAAATTTTCAAACTGCTGCTTCAGAAGATCTTTCTTGTTCTCCTTGGCTTCAGAGGAGCCTTCATACATCAGCTTCAGTGCATCCCACAGCTGTTTGGCTGTCTTGCACTTCTTGAAGCCTCTGTATACAGAGTTTGGGAGAGCAGTCTGAAGAGCAGTCATGGCCTTCCTGTCAATCTCTACTCTTTTTCTATCTTCATCTGAGTAGTTGGCCACATCTTTAGGAATCATACCAGCACCAGTAGCAGAGGGGGTGCTGGGTATGAAAGGTCCATTCTCAACAGATTCCCACATTCTTGAATCAAGAGACCTGATGAAGCCTTCCATCCTCATGCACCAGGTGTCAAAATCATCAAGAGTGATCAGTGGGGATTTGTTCATGGTTCCAGTCTCCATATCAGTCTTAGAGATGGCAGCCATTTGAAGAGTTTAGCTTTTGTGTGTGTGAGGGATCTTAAGATGGTTAGATCTTATATCAAGAGCCTGGAATGCTCTGATACCAATTGCAGGACCGTTTAAGGGCTTAACCACAATTACAACACAACAACACAATGAGGAGAATAACTAAGCTCTAATCAAACAGTGAACTGGGTAACCAAAGTGATACAAAGAACACAAGTAAAGCAAGAGACAGAACAAGAGAGTATGGGTTTCAAGGAGGCAGTATATTGCTTTCTCAAGTTCTTTTACAAGTGTTACAAAGCATAAAGAAAAGATACAAGAACTTGAAATACTTATACTACAACCTACAGCCGGCCATACTTTGAAAGCCAGCTGGATACAATTGACTAGACACTAACAAAATCAATTGTAGGATCAAAAGGCATATCTGCCTTTTGACCTTGTGACTATGACATGCCATAGCTCACATCCTTATACAATACAAAAAGGATAAAGTACATAAAGTAGAAAGTTGAATACTCAAGACCTCAATGTACAGTTACCAAAAGCAAGGCCCTTTTCACCAACTCATGTAAGTTGGTGACTTTACAGAGATGCAGCGGAAAAGGTGCTTTATGGAACAGTACATCAGATAAAGCATGTGTACTAAAAGTCTTCGGAAGAAATCTGTCTTCATAGGATGAGGCTTCGGAAGACTTTGTCTCTGAAGCTTCGGAAGACTTCATGTTTGGCTTCGGAAGATATTGGTCTTGGCTTCGGAAGATTTTACACTTAGAGTATTTTCTAATGCTTTGTGTAAAACTTCCGAAGCATTCTTCACTTCAGTACTTAGTGCATGTTGCTGAGACACTTAAGCTGTTTTAGGTTGCATCAGACTTCAGGAATCCTTACAGTCTAGGGGCTGTAATTGAAGATGTACTCATGCTACCATTAGAGGAGTTGATAGAGCTGGAAAAGGCAACCTTGCTGCTAAAATAGCAAAAAGAAGAAGCTGCAAGGTTGGCCTTAGAAGAGGAAAGGGAGAGAAAGGAAAGAGAAGCTGATCTGCAGCTCAGGAGAGAAAGGATAACCTTCCTACTCTCCAGAGGTTTCTCTCAAGAAGAGCTGTCTCCACATAACAATGATACGATCTTGTGGCTCTTCAACAAAGAGCAAGATCAAATGGAGAAAGAGAGAAAGAAAGCTGCAAGGGAGAAGCTTGTGCAAAAGAAGAAGAAGGAAGAGGAAGCTGGACTGACTACTGCCAAGAAGATAGGTGAGAAAGCCTGGATGAAGAGTTATCTCAAAGCTCATGGCTTCTCTGGCAGGCAGGTGGGTCCCATGTCGGAAAAGACTCTCCAGCGACATGTCAGTGATATCAAGCCTGACATTCGCGCGGGGAAAAGGAAGGAGATGTATAGAAGGGGACAGTGGATGACCTTCAAAGCAACCACTCAACCCAAACTCCAAACCCAACCTCAACCTGAACCTATACCCTTTCCCTTCCCAATCAAAACCGAACAAACTTCTGAACCATTCACCCCTAAACCCACACCATCACACCTACCAACCTCTTCACCTCAACCACCTAAACTACCTATCCTCCAACCCAAAACCTTAGCCAGAACCCAAAAACCTCAACCTACCCATCAACCAATCAAACCATCCCCTCAGCCTTCTAAACATCTTTCCATGGAAGAATTCAAGGCAGTCAAGACAAAGCTCATAAACTGCACTACACTGAGCGACATCTCCTGTGAGGAGGATTCAGTCAACTTGACTAATGTTGAAGGATCCTCAAGTTCCCTCACAGGAGATCAATTTCTTGATCTGCCCAGAAGAACTTTGGAGCAAGCTGCAAACCTCCTTGGCCTCAATTCAGACACATTGAATGAGGAAGAAAAGAAGTTGAGGAGAAAGCTGGTGACTCTACTGGATACAAAGAAAGGAGACAGGGTACCAAGACAACCTCTAGCACCCAGAAAGAATATCATCCAGTGGAGGTTCGAAGACTCTTCTCATAACTTTGTTGTTAAAAGAGAGAATGGAGAGCTCAACAGGCTGAGTGCCTCATCTCTACTACACTTGAGCAGGTTTGACATTGCTGAGTTAGCAGAGAAGCCATTCTCCAACCCTTCAAACTCCGATGTAGCTGCCCACATCAGAAATCATCTAGGCAGCCTTCATATGGCCGAGCTTACTGCTAGAAGCAAGGTTGAAGAGGAGTTGAAACTGAGAGAGGAGGAGGAAAGGAAAGGATCAGCAACCAAAGGCAAAGCCTTTCTACAAATGGTTGAAGGTCCGGAACTTGAGTCCATAGTTAGATGGGAGTATGACTATAGCTCCCGTCAACTAACTCTCTTCAGGGGGACACAACAGAGGGTACATGTCATTCAAAGCGATATACTGGATCTCCTATCCACCAATCACTTGTACAAGCTTCTCAGCACTACTTCAGGGAAGAACAAAGAGACAGACAAATAACTTTTGTCCCTGGTGCTGAAGGCTTTGAGAAGCAGAAATAAGTGAAGTTTTGGTAGCATCAGCCTAGGGGGAGTTTGTTGGATCTAGAAAGGTTGTTGCAACCAAAACCAAGTCACTTAGAAGATTTTGGTACAACAAACAAAGGACTTCCGAAGCTAAGTATGGAACTTCCGAAGGAAGAAGGAGCTCTTCCAAAGACTAAGTGTAAAACACACTTCCGAAGGAAATCTCCAACTTCTGAAGACAAAGAACCTACTTCCGAAGATCAAGACTTAGAGAAAAAGATCTGAAGTCAACTTCCGAAATACAAGAAGTACTCAAAGCCTCGGAAGCATAGAAGTCTCTTCCGAAGTATAAGTGGCTTCGGAAGAACAAGTTCTTCCGAAGCCAGTTAACCTTCGGAAGACACTCCTATTATCCAGTGGACATGAGTATGGCCTCTCTGACACTCCGCTGCAAATCTCTGAGATACTGCATGGCGTTTTCTCAAAAGCCATGTAGTTGACCATACTTTAATCCACTGTTTACCTTTTTATGTTAGTACAGTTGCCATCTTTAGTTGGTGACAAAAGGTAAGTCATGGACGTGTCATGACTACCATATCTTAGATAATACTTTATCTAAGATACCTTAACTTTAGCATTGTAGTATATGCTTTAGTCTTAGGTTTCCAGCTGGTATCAAAGTATATCCGGCTGTACGATCTAGTATATATAGTTTCTCATTGTAACTCTTGTTTCATGCTTGTAAGAGTCTTGTAATATCTTGAGTTGAGAAGTAATATATACAAGTGCCTTGAAAAATATATCTCTGCTTGTTCCTTTACTACTTATTATATTACTATCAACTCTTGTAAAAGACATTACTTCATCTGATTTGAGTGTTTCCATAAGGGAGTTTGAGAGAAATACAAGTGTTTAAGTGACAAACCCGATCCTGCACTTCATTTTGTTAAATTTGAAGGTATTCATTAATATAACATTATGTGTATCAATTCAAACAATCATAAACCTATTTAACCAATTCAACATCAACTCATTAATGAAATATTAAACATTATAAATCACAAACAACCATTCTCATTTCATTAATATTCCAAACATTACATCAGTGTAAGACATATTACATTCATATCAGGATCTAGGTACATATGTCTCAACAGTAACTACGGGGCATTTCAAAGGTGTAAGCCCCCTACTTTTGATGGAAATGGCACTGCTGTCACTGCTCACCGATGGGTGAGGGAAATGGAAGCTGTTCTGAATATCAGCGAGTGTCAAGAAGACCAGAAGGTGAAGTTTGCTGCCCACTCATTTGTGGACTCGGCCCTGTGTTGGTGGGACAATATTGTCCAAGCCGAGGGTAGTCGGGCGATTGGAAGAATGAGGTGGTCTGAGTTAAAGAAGCTGGTAATTGAGGAGTTTTGTCTTCACCGGGAGATGGATAAGGTGAAAAGGGAGTTCCTGTAGCTGGAGGCGGGAACAATGACACATCAACAATACACCACCAAGTTTAATGAGATGGCACGGCTGGTGCCGGATAAGGTGACGTCCCTATCGCGAAAGATCAAGAGGTATATGCAGGGCTTGCCAGCGGATATTCGCAGGCACATGATCGCTGCCCGGCTAAGCACATTTAGGTCGGCGGTCGATCTGGCAGGAAGGTTGTATGATGAGCGAGAGGTGGTGGTGGCCGAGGTGAACAAAAAGGGTGGTGGCGACCGGAATTGGAATGGGAAAAGGTTTGGTCGGGGAGGTGCCTCGACGAGTAACAAGAGTGCACGGGTGGATGACCGTCGTGTGGTCACATCTGGTGCAGGATTGAAGAAGTGTGGCAAGTGTGGGAAGGTGCACGTCGGTGAATGTAGGTTGGGATTGAACGTGTGCTTTAAGTGTGGGAAGCCTGGTCATATAGCAAGGGATTGTCGTGCGGCCAGATGTTTTAACTGTAGGGAAAGCGGTCATATGAGTAGGGACTGCAAGAAGCCGAGGGCTGAAGGTTCGGGTGTGAAGAAGACTGTAAGAGAAGGACAGAGGGCGAGCGCCAGAGCGTTTACGATGACGCCGGAGGAAGCTAGGACGGACCTTGATGTTGTGTCAGGTACGTTTCTAGTAAACCAAACTTTAGCCTCTGTGTTGTTTGATCTGGTGCCAGTAAAAGTTTTATTTCTGCTGCTTTCTGTGCTAAACTGCCTGTTAGTAGTAGGAGAATTGATGCACCCTTTAATGTAGAAACTGCCATAGGTAAGTCTACCAGGATTTCTGAGATGATAGAAGGCTGTGCGTGGAATTAGAAGGTCATAAATTTCCCGTTAGACCATTCGTGATGAACTTAGGTGGTTTCGATGTAGTTCTTGGGATGGATTGGTTAGCGGACTACGAAGCGAACATTGTGTGTCACAAGAAGATGATTTGTTTGACAGCGCCTGACGGGAGTTCGGTGACGGTTTATGGTGATCGGGTCACTACGATTCCGAAAGTGATTTCAATGGCGGTGGCGGGAAAGTGTATGAGGCGTGGATGTACTGCCTACTTGGCCTACGTAAAGGACATCCATACGCCAACACCACAACTATCTGATGTACCGGTTGTGTGTGACTTTTCAGATGTATTTCCCGAAGACTTACCAGGAGTGCCACCTGACCGCGAGATCGAGTTTCAGATTGATTTGATACCGGGTGCCCAACCTGTTGCCAAGGCACCGTATCGGTTGGCTCTGACGGAGATGAAGGAGTTGATGGAGCAATTACAAGAGCTGCTTGATAAGGGGTTCACTAGACCAAGTATCTCTCCTTGGGGTGCTCCGATCTTATTCCTGAAGAAGAAAGACAGTAGCATGTGGATGTGTATCGACTACCGTGAGTTGAATAAGCAGACAGTGAAGAATCAATACCCGTTACCAAGAATTGATGATTTGTTTGATCAGCTTCAAGGTGCCAGTTGGTTCTCTAGGATAGATCTTTGATCGGGCTACCATCAGCTGAAGGTGAAAGAGCAAGATATTCCTAAAACAGCTTTTCGCACGCGTTATGGTCACTATGAGTTTCTCGTTCTGTCTTTTGGTTTGACCAACGCGCCAGCTGCTTTTATGAACTTGATGAATCAAGTGTGTCGCTGATGTTGGATAATCAGTGATCGTGTTTATTGATGATATCCTGATCAATTCGAGGAGCGAGAATGAGCATGCCGGTCACATTCGAGAGGTATTGGAAGCATTGAGAAGGAAGAAGTTGTATGCTAAGCTCTCCAAGTGCGCATTCTGGTTGCGTGATGTTCAATTCTTGGGTCACGTGGTTAATCCGGAAGGGATTATGTGGATTCGGCAAAGGTGGAGGCGGTGATGCAATGGAAGTCTCCAAAGACGCCATCCGAGATTCGCAGTTTCTTGGGTTTGGCGGGTTATTACCGAAGATTTATCTAAGACTTCTCTAAGATCGCTTCTCCACTAACGAAGTTGACTCGTAAGAATGTAAAGTTTGTATGGGGTCAAGCTCAGGAGAAGGCGTTTGAGGAGTTAAAGGCGAGATTGACTCAAGCTCTTGTTTTGTCGTTACCTGATGGAAGTGAAGATTTGGTGGTTTATTCAGATGCTTCTTACTCGGGGTTGGGATGTGTGTTAATGCAGAGAGGAAAGTTTATAGCCTATGCATCCCGACAGTTGAAGGTTCATGATGTTAACTATCCTACTCATGACTTGGAGCTAGCAGCCGTGGTCTTTGCGTTAAAGATATGGGGCACTATCTGTACGGGACGAAATGCACCATATTCACTAACCACAAGAGCTTGAAGTACTTCTTCGAGCACAAGGACTTGAACATGGGGCAGAGGAGATGGTTGGAGCTCATAAAAGACTATGATAGCGAGATCCATTACCATCCGGGCAAAGCCAACGTGGTGGCGGATGCTCTTAGCCGAAAAGAGAGACCCGAGCCGATTCGGGCAAAAGCTTACCAGTTGATCATGACCTCGGATGTGATGAAGCAGGTTAAGGAGTTTCAGGATGAGGCATTAAAAGAGGATCATCTTAACTCTGAAAGAATGAGAGGTCTGGTTGCGGAATTGGGTGAAAACACACACGGTGTTAGAACCCGATTCGGGCGAATGTGGATTCCTCGTTTTGGGGATCTACGGGTGAAGATCATGGATGAAGCTCACAAGAGTTGGTACTCTATTCATCCCAGTGCTACAAAGATGTATCAAGACATGAAGAAAGATTATTGGTGGCCGGGTATGAAGCGTGATGTGGAGGAGTATGTGAGTAAATGCCTTACTTCCTTACAAGTGAAGGCCGAGCATCAAAAGCCGTATGGGAAGATCCAACCTTTGGATATACTGGAGTGGAAGTGGGAGCACATCACCATGGATTTTATTACGAAGCTGCCGCGTACCGCCCGAGGGTATGATGCTATATGGGTGATTGTTGATCGTTTGACAAAGAGTGCTCACTTCCTACCGATCCGTGATACATATTCATCCGAGAGGTTGGCGGATCTGTTCATTAAAGAGATTGTAACTCGTCATGGTGTGCCGGTGTCTATTGTCTCTGATCGTGACACCCGGTTTACATCTAAATTTTGGAAGAAATTCCACGATGCGATGGGGACGAGGTTACATATTAGCACGACTTATCATCCTCAGACGAATGGTCAGTCGGAAAGGACGATTCAGATGCTGGAGGATATGCTTCGGGCATGCGTCATTGATTTTGGAGGAAGTTGGGATGACCACTTACCGTTAGCTGAGTTCTCATATAACAACAGTTATCATGCCAGTATTGGTATGCCTCCTTATGAGATGCTATACGGTAGGAGGTGTAGAACTCCTGTTTGTTGGGGTGACATTGGTCAGAAAGAGTTAGGGAGCGTTGAGGTGATCGAGGCTACGACTGAGAAGCTAGAAAGGATCAAAGCCTTTATGAAGGCAGCCAAAGACAGACAGAAGTCGTATGCTGATAAACAACGTAGACCGATTGAGTTCCAGGTGGGTGATAGAGTTATGTTAAAAGTCTCCCCTTGGAAGGGTATCATTCGGTTCAGGAAACGGGGCAAGTTGAGCCCGAGGTACATAGGGCCTTTCCGAATCATTGCTCGAGTAGGAGAGGTGGCCTATAGACTAGAATTACTAGAGGAGTTAAGTGGAATTCATCCGACATTCCATGTATCTCATCTGAGGAAGTGTTTAGCAGATGAAGACATGATTGTTCCACTGGAGGATATCGAGGTAGATGAACGGCTCAATTATGTGGAGCAACCAGTGGCGATTATCGATCGTAAAGAGAAGAGGATGAGGAATAAAGTGGTTCCTCTTGTGCGTGTACAGTGGAAGCACAGAAAGGGATCGGAGTCTACGTGGGAGACTGAAGAAGAGATGAGACAGCATTACCCACAATTTGTTCGAGGAATAACAGGTTTCGGGGACGAAACCTATATAAGGGGGGTGGACTTGTAACGCCCGGTTATTTTCCTTTAAAGCCAAAGAAAGAAGAAAAAAAGAAAGAAAAGAAATAAAGTCCAAGTTAAGGGACCAATCTTGTCAAAACGGGAAAATCTATGGAAGAGGGGGTGCATAAGGGCTTGGCTGCCCATTTCCTCTCCCATACACTCCTCCATTCGGTTCAAGAGAAGAAAGGGAGAGAAAGGGCAAAAAGCTTTGGGTTTTCTTGGATTCGAGCACGATAGTCGAAGGCAAACGGGTTTGTGTGAAGCTATACTCAAAGGGGTTGTTAATGTGAGTTCTAGGACCCCTCTTTTACATGTTTTCAACTGATTTGGGGCTGGAACACATAGTAAAACCCGTTTTTGAAATGTGTGTGTTGAACCCGTGTGTATGTGTTTGCGTGTGATTCGAGTGGGGTTTGATTTCGGGCTTGTGTGTGCTTGAATGGTGTTGTGGTAGGTGTTTCTAAGGTTTAGGATGGTTGATTTGAGCCTAGAACAGGTTTGGGAGGGCTTGGAGGCCGAAAATGGCAGTTTGGGTTCAGGATGAACTGCATTCTGCATCAGTTAGGGCTATGCGACCGAATGGCATGCGACTGAAGGCCATACGGCCGAAAGGCATGCGACTGAGAGTCCATACGCATAGGTTTCCATTCGCCCATAGTATTCATCCGCATAGGTTCATCCGCATAGGGTTCATTCGCCTGATGTCCATCGCCTAAGTGTTCAGTTGCCTAGGAGGCCATGCGACTGAAGGGTGTTCATACGCCCAAGTAGGGCTCAAGCGCCCGAAAGAACTTAGTTTATGATCTGATTCTTGGGGGAAAAGGGTAAAAGTAGGCTTTGACTTGGAAGATTCCTGGGGGTTATGTAAGTTGACTTTCGAGGTCAAAGATGATGTGATGGGCATGAATGATATAAGATGATGATGATGTATCATGATGATGTTATGTATGATGTTATGCATGATGGTTTGTGTGATATATGTTATGTATGCATGCTGATATGTATGAAGATTTGCATGATCCTATTGATGTTTCTGTTTATGTATGTTTATCTTCCCGTGGCTTTGCGTTGAATGATAATGATGAAATGATTAAGTGTGATGTAACGTAAAGTGGAAGATAATGAAAAGAGGAACGAAATAATGAATGCATGCATTAATGAATGAATGAAAGTATGAAAGGCTTGCAAGCAAATGAAAGGAGGTTCACAACTCATTAATAGTTGTTAGCTCAACTGTGTGTGTATTTACAGCGTGCGATTTTGGCTAACTCATAAGGGTTCATACACACACTAAGAGTTCAGTCTCGGTGACTGCTCCAACACATGCGATTTTCTAATTACTGTGTGTTATACAGCGTGCGATCTTGGCGAACCCATAAGAGTTCACACACACAGGGGGAGTATGTCCTAGTGACCACTCCATACGTGCGATATGGGGTCCTTGTCACTTAACCCTAGATGAAATTGCTTGGTGCTCTAGAGGGGGGTTAAGTACATGACAGGACCTAGATAGAAGTGAAAGATAATAAATGTACGAAAAGTGCGACAAGTACGAAATGTGCGAAACGTGCGAAATGTACGAAATGAACGATGATGAAGATAATAATTATTATCTATGTGTACGTACGATGTGTGATCACGTATAAAGCCTGATATGATTTGAAAGAAAGTAATGATCGGTTTTAACGAAAGATAAAGTATGTTATATATTATAAAACTAGAACTCACTCAGCAACGCTGACTTTTGTGTGTTTCCAGTTGGCAGGTAATGATTGCTGAGGTGGCACGGGCGGCTACTCGGCTCCTTTTTGGATGGCATTCTTTTGATTAATGTTTTTGCATTGTAATGCGAACAAACTAAGTTTTGTAATGGATGTTGTATTAACTTGCAAAAGCATTTACATGGAAGTGAAAGGTTATTTTAATGTTCTGCTGCGATGTTTTATGAAATACGAATGTAATTATATGTTTTATGTGCGACGATTGGCCAGCTGTAAGCGTCCCGGGAATGGGGCCTTACAAGAATCTACTATGAACCAATGGATATAAGTATGGCCCATCTGGTAATCTTAGTATAACCGGCTGTAGATAGTAGTATATATAGTTCTCATTGTAAACTCAGTAAGTATGCTTGCAAGAGTCTTGTAAACTTTGAGTTGAGAAATAATATATAAAAGTATCTTGAAAACTATTTCTTGTGTTTGCTTACTTAGTATATTATCATCAACTCTTTAAGTATTCTGCATCATCATTCGAGTATGACTTAGTGAGTTTGAGAGAAAATACTTGTGTTAAGTGACCATATCCAATCCTGCAATTGGTATCAGAGCATTTTAGGCTCTTGATTGTGAGATCTTACCATCCCAAATCAACTTGTTTCATCACTCATACACTCACTTCACTCAAAATGGCCCTCAACCAGAAATCATCTGAATCTGAATTGGGAACGATGACTAAAGCTCCTATCATCACCCCTGATAACTTCAAATCTTGGTGCAAACATATTGAAGGCTTCATTAGGTATCAAGATGGAAAAATGTGGAGATATATCACCCACGGTCCTTACAAGGCAAAGGCGAAGTACCAGCTAGTAATGGTGTCATGATAGCAAAAGCCGTTGAAGACTACTCAGATGAAGACATCAAGAAGACGAATATCGATAGCAAAGCCATGACTGTACTACTTATAGCCATACCAAACTCCATCATGGTAGGCTTTAAGCACTACCAGTCAGCCAAAGAACTCTTGATGCTTAGATATTGACGTATTATGGTTCCATCGAGTCCAAAGAGCCCAAGAGAGATACCCTAAAGAAATAGTTCGAGAATTTCACTTATGTTGCTGGAGAGACCCTCAGCCAGCAATACTTCAGGTATATGGACCTTATCTCATCACTTCAGTCCGTGGGAGTGACTCTTGAGAAGAGAGATCTAGTAAGGAAGTTCATGAGTGCACTTCTTCATGAATGGACTTTCTATTGTGTCTCTATCAAGAGGACAGGGAATCTGAACACTCGCCATGACCGAACTATATGGCATCCTTGATGGATACCGTGTAAAGATGGAGACTCAGAGAGGTCACCAGATGAGTAAAACCTCTAGCCTTCCTGCTAGCAAGGCTTTACTTATTGCTAAAGGCTCAAGAACTCCACAGCGCCAACAGACCTGACTTACTCCCAACAACCATCATGTTCTTCTGGGCCATACATCATTTTTCCTTAGACACCAAAGTCTCAACAGACTTAATCAAATCCTTTCCAGGATAATTATGCCTTTGTTTCAGGAAATGGGCATTCTAGTGATTTTCAGTTCTGCTTTGATGATCTAGAATGCTTCAGCCCAAATGATGTTGATACACAGACATTATCCAACAAATGGCTCTCTTGAATTATGGAGCAAAGAAGTTCTTTAAAACAACTGGAAGGCAGTTCTCTCGAAACCCAACCAATAGCAAATTCGGGTTCGATAAAACTAAGGCCAAGTGTTACAACTGCAACCAACTTGGTCATTTTGCCAGGGAATGTAACACTACTGTTGTTGCTTATGAAGTTGATTATAGCTTCCTGGTGCAAGATGTCACCCCTGCTCAGGCACTCATGGCTGGAACTAATGACAACAAGGTATATGAACACTTCTATGCTCCAGCTTGCATTGCTAATGTCAAACAATATCAGGACTATAACATGGAAATTAATCTGATATTGAGTCCTTAAACATTCTAAAATCTGATTTTAAAAGGACAGAATCTGACTACAACATGAAAATAGAAGAGTTAGAGAAACTGCTTCTTCTTTAAAACATGAACACTCAAACTACAGGGCTCAATCAAGGACTTAATCTTCAAGTTAACTAAGGCTTAAGCCCAGCTAGTAATAGCTGAGGCTAAAGCAAGGAAGTATGCTATTGAAGAGCATAACTTTAAAACCATTATTGCATCATCCTCCCACTCAAAGGTGTGCTATCAGAACAAAAGTGGGTTGGGAACCAATGAAATTGCTCCACCACACTCTTATGTGTCTGTAAGACAGCCAAGATGTGATACTGTAAGGCCCCGTTCCCGGAGACCTCACAGTTGGTCATTCACAACATTAAATACATTAAACATTATAACTTTACAAGCTTAAGCGGAGGAATTATTTTACCAAAAGCCATTCATTTCATTAAAAACACGGTTGTTGAGCAATACACTATTGTTTAACCGAATACAAAAGAATTGTTTAATTGCATTGCAAAACAAAATCAATAACAAGTATGAATGGATGTCAGTCTTTCCCTGCCGGGTAGCTTCACCCTCGTGCCATCCTCCGCAATGTTTACCTGCCAACTGAAAATGTATAAAAGTCAGCGTTGCTGAGTGAGTTCTAGTTTTAAAAGTAATAAAATGCTTACTGTAAGGTATACATATGAAAATACTCTTTTTGTGAAATTTCATCTCTTTATACGTGAGCACGCATTAACTATACAACCAGATAATGCTTCTTCTCTTTACTGTATGCCTTGTTTATTCTGTACTCTTTTATCTTTATCTTTCACTGTCTATATGGACCAATGAGCAATACCCTAAACTATATGCGCGGGGGAAACTGGTGATGGGCCCTTTGGTACCTCAAAGGGGCTCTGATTACTGTATACAAGGCCGGCCCAGTCACCTAGGGTACGCTGCAAAGGTCTACCAATCTCAATTGATTGACCCCGTGTGCATAATAGGGTAGCTAACCCGCATCACAGTTGAGCTAACGACAACATGGTCGTGCACCTCCTATAAGCTTGCAAGACTTGTTAATATTTTATTTAAGTTCCACTTCTCTTCTTCATTACTATTTCGCTTTATTATTATTAATAATACTTTACATTACGATAATAAACACACCACGTAAAGTCATACACTAATAGTAATGATAATAATACGGAACAATCATAAAACAAACATAATCATGCATAAAACTAAGCATTAATAAGCCCTAGTCAAACCTTGGTCAAAACCCTAATAGCACAGACTCCCAAAAATATCGTAATAATTTCTAAGTGTTTAGGCGCACCAATACTATTTGGGCGCATGAGCCCTGTTTGGGCGCTTCATCACTATGCGGGCGCATCAGCCAACACTTAACCGCTTTAACACTTAGGCGCATGAACCATTCAGGCGCATGAACTATTCGGGCGTATGGTCCATCCGGACGCATGAACACTATCGGGGCGCATGGCCCTACACTTAGTCGTCCGACTAATATTCTAGGCGCATGAACCACTGTTCAGGCGCATGAGTTACACTTAAAACATTTCTAAGGCATTTCCAGGCGCATGAGCCTTATTTAGGCGCATGAACCTTCTGCTCAACATGTTTCTAGGATATTTTCAAACCCAAACATCAAGCCTATTTGTTCTAAGCTTACCAAGGTCATTCTAAGAATGAACAACATAATAGCACCTAAGGAACATCATCAAACATGCATAATACATACGGGTATACATACATAATCATGATAAAAAAAACCGTTTAAATACATTTTCAGCCCCAAAGAGTTTAAAACAAGTAAAACCGGGGTCTAGAAACTCACCTGGTGCAACTTTGGGTGTATCTTCCTTCTAACCCGTATGCAAATGAGTTCAAACACCTAGAAACCCACCAAACACACACACAAACACATAAGCACATAACCGAGACAAAACCCATCATGAACACTTAGAAACTTCGAATTCTTACCTTGAATTCAACCTTCTTCTTCTTCCTCTTCAACCCGAAAGTTTTCTGCTCTCACTCTCTCTAGAACCGAATAAAAAGGTGACGTGAAGAGAGGGTGGGCGGCCATGCCCACCTTTACACTATTTTTTGTACTTTTGTCCCCTTTTACATTTTTAACCCCTCAACTTGGGCTTATTGATGTTTCCTTCTTTTATTTACTTTAATAGAATAACCAGGTGTTACAAGTCCACCCCCCTTATATAGGTTTCGTCCCCGAAACCTGTTATTCCTCAAATAGATGAGGATAATGCTGCCTCATCTCCTCCTCAGTCTCCCATGTAGATTCGGATCCCTTTCTGTGCTTCCACTGCACACGCACAAGGGGAACCACTTTATTTCTCAGCCTCTTCTCTTTTCTATCGATGATTGCCACTGGTTGCTCCACATAATTGAGCCTTTCGTCTACTTTGATATCCTCCATTGAAACAATCATGTCCTCATCAGCTAAGCACTTTCTCAGATGAGATACATGGAATGTCGGGTGAATTCCACTTACCTCATCTGGTAACTCCAATCTATAGGCCACCTCTCCTACTCGAGCAATGATTCGGAAAGGACCTATATACCTTGGGCTCAACTTGCCCCGCTTCCTGAATCGGATGATCCCTTTCCAAGGTGAGACCTTCAACATAACCCGGTCACCCACCTGGAACTCAATCGGTCTGTGTCGTTTATCGGCATACGACTTCTGTCTATCTTTGGCTGCCTTCATGAAGGTATTAATCTTCTCAAGCTTCTCAGTCGTAGCGTCGATTACCTTGACGCTCCCCAATTCCTTCTGACCAATATCACCCCAACAAACGGGTGTTCTGCATCTCCTACCGTATAGCATCTCATAGGGTGGCATACCAATGCTGGCATGATAGCTGTTGTTGTAGGAGAATTCGGCTAACGGTAGGTGGTCATCCCAACTTCCCCCAAAATCAATCACACATGCCCGAAGCATGTCTTCCAATGTCTAAATGGTCCTTTCTAACTGACCATAAATTTGGGAATGATAAGCCGTGCTAATATGTAACCTCGTCCCCATGGCGTCGTGGAATTTCTTCCAAAATTTAGATGTAAACCGGGTGTCACGATCAGACACAATAGACACCAGCACACCATGACGAGTTACAATTTCCCTGATGAATAGGTCAGCCAACCTCTCAGATGAATATGTCTAGCGGATTGGTGGAAAGTGAGCACTCTTCGTCAGATGGTCAATAATCACTCATATGGCATCGTACCCTTTCAGAGTACGTGGCAGCTTCGTAATGAAATCCATGGTGATGTGCTCCCACTTCCATTCCGGTATATCCAAAGGTTGAATCTTCCCATAAGGCTTCTGATGTTCGGCCTTCACCTGTAAGCAAGTAAGGCACTTACTCACATACTCAGGATACACCACATGACTCAAGAATTGAACTTCGCTCAACCAGAACGCGCACTTGGAGAATTTGGCATATAACTTCTCCCTTCTTAATGTCTCCAACACCTCCCGAATGTGACCGGCATGCTCTTCTTCGCTCTTCGAGTAGATCAGGATATCATTAATGAACACAATCACTGATCTATCCAACATCGGCTGGCACACTCGATTCATCAAATCCATAAAGGCAGCTGGCGCGTTAGTTAGACCAAAAGACATAACGAGGAACTCGTAATGTCCATAACGCGTAAGGAAAGCTGTCTTAGGAATATCTTGTTCCTTCACCTTCAATTGATGGTATCCAGATCGTAGATCTATCCTTTGAGAACCAACTGGCACCTTGGAGCTGGTCGAACAAGTCATCAATCCTTGGTAACGGGTACCGATTCGTCACCGTCAACTTGTTCAGCTCTCGATAGTCAATGCACATTCGCAAACTTCCGTCCTTTTTCTTTACAAACAATACCGGAGCACCCCACGGAGAGATACTTGGTCGAATGAATCCCTTATCCATTAACTCCTGCAATTGGCTCATGAGTTCCTTCATCTCAGTCGGAGCTAATCGATATGGTGCTTTGGCAACAGGTTGAGCACCGAGTATTAAATCAATTCGGAACTCAATCTCGCGATGTTGGCACGCTGGGTAAGTCTTCCGGGAATACGTCCGGAAAGTCGCACACCACTAGTACCTCAGATAATTACGGTACCGACGCATCCACATCTTTTACGTATGCCAAGTAGGCACTACATCCACGTTTCATGCACTTCCCCGCCACCGCCATCGAAATCACCTTCGGGATCGTAGTAACGTGATCTCCATAAATCGTAACCAAACTCCCATCGGGCACAACTAATCGAATCATCTTCTTGCGACATACGATGTTTGCTTCATAGGTTGCTAACCAGTCCATCCCTAGTACTACATCAAATCCACCTAGGGGCATCACGTGTAACCTAGCAGCAAACCTATGACCTTCTAATTCTATAGCACAGTCCCCTATCACATCAGTAGTTCTAGTGGACTTACCAATAGCGGTTTCTACATCGAATGGTTCACTGACATTTCTACTACTAATAGGCAACTTAGCATAGAAAGTAGTGCAAATAAAACTCATACTAGCACCGGAATCAAACAATACAGAGGCACAAGTTTGGTTTACTAGAAACATACCTGACACGACATCGGGATCAGCTCTGGCTTCCTCCCGGGTCATGGTGTAAGCTCTAGCACTTGCCCTCTGCCCTCCTTCCTCCGGCTTCTTCTTCGCTCCAGAGCTCTCTGCCCTCGGCTTCTTACAGTCTTTGGTCGCGTGACCCTCCCCGCCACAATTATAGCACTTCAACGCCCTACAGTCTCTAGCGATGTGGCCAGGCTTGCCACACCTGAAGCATACATTCATTCCCATCATGCACTCGCCGGTATGCTCCCTTCCACATCTACCACACTTTTCCAGCCTTAATCTTGACGACACCCCACGTTCGTCCACCTTCATCTTCTTGTTGTTTGGAGTGAAACCACCATGTCCAAACCTCTTCCCATCCCAGTTCTTACCATTCCCACTCGTCTTCTTCACCTCCACCACAGTCTCCTCTCGCTCATCATACAATCTACCCACCAAATCCACCACCAATCGAAAGGTACCTGGCTGAGCAGCAATCAGGTGTCTGCGAATGTCAGCTGACAGTCCCTGGATGTACCTCTTGATCTTCTTTGACACCGGCGTCACCTGATCCGGCACCAGCCTCGCCATCTCGTTGAATTTAGTGGTGTACTGCTGGTGGGTCATGGTTCCCGCTTCAAGTTGCAAGAACTCCCTCTCGATTTTATCGAGTTCCCTGTAAGGACAGAATTCCTCGATCACCAACTTCTTAAACTCCTTGCATTGCATTTTCTCGATGGCCCCTCAGCTTGGACAATATTGTCCCACCGACACAACGCTGAATCAACGAAAGAGTGAGTTGCGAACTTCACCTTCTGGTCCTCGCGGCACTCACTGATCTCCAAGACTGCCTCCATCTCCCTCACCCAGCGGTGAGCGGCAGCAGCATTGCCATTGCCATCGAAAGTCGGGGGCTTACACCTTTGGAACGCCCCATAACTGCACCCTCCGGTCGCTACCCCCACTACATCATCCTCCTCCTCATCGGACAACACAGTCTCAGGCTCCGGTTGTTCCTCCTCCCCTTTGCTTCCTTTGCCCGTTGATCCCTTTCTAGTATCCTTCTCCTTCCTCTCCTCGCTTCTCACAATCCTGATGACTTCAGTCACCACAAACGGTAAGACTGTTTGCATGACCCGGTGTACTTCATCAGCAATCGCCTCCCTAGCTGAGGCATTCAAGCTAGCATTCTCATTCTCTTCGCTCCGGCCATGAACCTCAGGGTTCTCATGGGTCGTTTCAGGAGCCTTAGCACTACTCCTAGTCACACGTGGATGGCCTCTGCCTCTAGGAGTCTTGGAAGATTTCTGTCCAGCCATCCTCTAACACACTATAAGATTCAAACACCAACACGGTCATTCAAGGTAATAACTCAGTTTATGTCAAGTATAGTAAGTCCCTAATTATAGTGGCCAGTTGTGATTAGCCACTTACTTTACTCTTCATAAACCAAGTATTTCCTATCCTAACTTAATCAGTATCTAAATATACTAAGAGCACATAAATCAAATAGCATACGCACATAACACCGGTTAATCATCAAGAAAAGACATACCTGATGGCACGTAGCTACTCGGGCTGACATCCCTCCAGTTGTCCCATTTTCAGTTTAAGTTTAGGTTTTTAAAAAATTATTCAACCCAATTCTCTTAAACTTTGGCTCTGATACCAACTTGTAAGGCCCCGTTCCCGGAGACCTCACAGTTGGTCATTCACAGCATTAAATACATTAAACATTATAACTTTACAAGCTTAAGTGGCGGAATTATTTTAACAAAAGCCATTCATTTCATTAAAAACACTGTTGTTGAGCAATACACTATTGTTTAACCAAGTACAAAAGAATTGTTTAATTGCATTACAAAACAACAACAATAACAAGTATGAATGGATGTCAGTCTTTTCCTGCCGGGTAGCTTCACCCTCGTGCCATCCTCAGCAATGTTTACCTGCCAACTGAAAATGTATAAAAGTCAGCGTTGCTGAGTGAGTTCTAGTTTTAAAAGTAATAAAATGCTTTCTATAAGGTATACATATGAAAATACTCTTTTTGTGAACTTTCATCTCTTTATACGTGAGCACGCATTAACTATACAACCAGATAATGCTTCTTATTTTTATCGTATGCCTTGTTCATTATGTACTCTTGTATCTTTATCTTTCACTGTCTATATGGACCAATGAGCAATACCCTAAACTATATGCGCGAGGGAAGCTGGTGATGGGCCCTTTGGTACCTCAAAGGGGCTCTGATTACTGTATACAAGGCCGGCCCAGTCACCTAGGGTACGCTGCAAAGGTCCGCCAATCTCAGTTGACTGGCCCCGTGTGCATAATAGGGTAGCTAACCCGCATCACAGTTGAGCTAACAACAACATGGTCGTGCACCTCCTATAATCTTGCAAGACTTGTTAACATTTTATTTAAGTTTCACTTCTCTTCTTCATTACTCTTTCGCTTTATTATTATTAATAATACTTTACGTTACGATAATAAACACACCACGTAAAGGCATACACTAATAGTAATAATAATAACAATACGGAACAATCATAAAACAAACATAATCATGCATAAAACTAAGCATTAATAAGCCCTAGTCAAACTTTGGTCAAAACCCTAATAGCACAGACTCCCAAAAATTTCGTAATAATTTCTAAGTGTTTAGGCGCACCAATACTATTTGGGCGCATGAGCCTTGTTTGTGCGCTTCATCACTATGCGGGCGCATCAGCCAACACTTAACCGCTTTAACACTTAGGCGCATGAACCATTCAGGCGCATGAACTATTCGGGCGTATGGTCCATCCGGACGCATGAACACTATCGGGGCGCATGGCCCTACACTTAGTCGTCCGACTAATATTCTAGGCGCATGAACCACTGTTCAGGCGCATGAACCACTGTTCAGGCGCATGAGTTACACCTAAAACATTTCTAAGGCATTTCTAGGCGCATGAGCCTTATTTAGGCGCATGAGCCTTATTTAGGCGCATGTACCTTCTGCTCAACATGTTTCTAGGATATTTTCGAACCCAAACATCAAGCCTATTTGTTCTAAGCTTACCAAGGTCATTCTAAGCATAAACAACATAATAGCACCTAAGGAACATCATCAAACATGCATAATACATACGGGTATACATACATAATCATGATAAAAAACCGTTTAAATACATTTTCAGCCCCAAAGAGTTTAAAACAAGTAAAACCGGGGTCTAGAAACTCACCTGGTGCAACTTTGAGTGTATCTTCCTTCTAACCCGTATGCAAATGAGTTCAAACACCTAGAAACCCACCAAACACACACACACACGAACACACACACAAACACATAAGCACATAACCGAGACAAAACCCATCATGAACACTTAGAAACTTCGAATTCTTACCTTGAATTCAACCTTCTTCTTCTTCCTCTTCAACCCGAAAGTTTTCTGCTCTCACTCTCTCTAGAACCGAATGAAAAGGTGACGTGAAGAGAGGGTGGGCGGCCATGCCCACCTTTACACTAACGTTTTGTACTTTTGTCCCCTTTTACATTTTTAACCCCTCAACTTGGGCTTATTGATGTTTCCTTCTTTTATTTACTTTAATAGAATAACCGGGTGTTACAAGTACTGATGAGCTAGAGGTTCCAACTGCTGACTTACTACCTCATGAGAAGAAGAATGATGTAACTATGGAGACCATCACAGGGAAGGACAAGGTAGAAAACCCCATCCCCACCAGTGATGATCAATGTCTGACCACTAAAGCTAAAAGAAACAAAGCTAAAGCAGGCAAAAAAACTAAGAAAGTGGCTGAGTCCAAGCTGAAGATAGACCCAAAGCAAAAGGGTGTATTCAATTCAGATGGTTTTAAAGTGGTTGGAAGTTCTGATCCAGGACAAAAGTGTAATACCAGCACTCCTATCCAGCTGAAGGATCAGATGTTGAAAAGAAAGACTGTTGATGATGAAAAGAAGTGCAAGAAACAATAGTCCTTGCATGCCATAAAGAGTCACATTGTGTGCATAATGTGTGGTCTGCAATACCACATGGCTAATGATTGTTACTACAATCCTACTAGCACACATTATGCAAACAATGTTAAGAAAGATGGAGTCGAGGAAGGTTTCACATTTGGACCTTATCATATGATGTTGGACCCTAAAAGGATCATTCAAGTGGTGGTTGATGGTTGTTCTGCTGGAAATCCCACAAGTCGAAGAACCAATGCGAATGAAGAATCTTCATCAACAAAAGAAGACAAGTGTCAACTATTCACATTTGTATATGCGGATGACCATAGAAAAAATGCTGACAAGTGTGTGTTCTTCCATATTAACCATTAATACAAAAGCATTTATGAGTATTTCAAGCATTAAATGTTCTGTGTTTATATGATTCCGCCATATACTCACTGACTCAATCATATTATTTGGTCCTAGTTGATGCACATCAACTGAGAATATCATTCTCACACCCAGTCAATTGGTATCAGAGCTTTGGCTCTTGGTTCATCTTCAGATTTGCTCAGATCTGAACTGAAACTCGATTGATCTAGTGATTGAGTTACTGTTAGAGTGTCCATCTACCTCTAAACAGTATTCTTGCTGAAATCTTTCTGAAACATCGATCTAGTCACTGCTCATCTATACCGAACCAAAGAATATATCTGTGAACAACATATTCTACTCGAAAAAACAGAAGAACAATATCTTCAAACATTAAAATCAACAGAATAGTTACAGACGGATTATTGATAAAATCACTGTTACTGTTCACCAGATCTGAAAAATATAGACTGTTTGGACCACTTGGACTTAAAAAATAATCTAATTATTATTCCAACAATCTAAAACAAGTTTATTATAATGGATTCTCATAACTTTTCTGAACTTGGTCATACTCCTAAACCTCCTATGCTTAAACACAAATCTGAGTTTAAACAATGGAAAATCAGGTTTATAAATTACATTACAGGTGTAGATCCGGACTATTGGATTTCCATATGCAAAGGACCTCACATCCTTGTGACACTCGGCTGACCAGGCTGCTTTATACAAAACATCAAGAATACCCATTAAAGATCTAACTCTTGATGATGATGATTATAAGAAGATAAAGATTGACCTTAAAGCATACTCCATTCTCACTCAAGCTTTGAAAATGGATGTGCTCAAAAGACTTGAGAAATATGGAATAGCTAAGGCTGTATGGGATGCACTGCTCATCATGTGTGAAGGCAGCAAGGAAGTAGCTGAAATCAACAATAAAAAATTAGTCAATCAATATGAAACCTTCCATCACTCTAAGGGGGAGTCCATCTCAAAACAACTGCATAGGTTTGTGCAGTTGGTTAATGATCTTGAGATTATGGGGGTTACATACAAAGTGAAGGAGCTGAACAAGAAAATGTTGCACAGTCTCCCTGAAAGCTGGAAACAAAATGTGACCATGCTGAAAAACACACTTGATCTAGAAAGCACCACTCTAGATATAATGATTTCAAAGATTGAAGCTCTTGGACTAGATGAAAGGAGGAGAAACCTTAGTGGATCTCAAGTGATTGAAGCATACAAATTTCCATCAGACACTCATTCTGTGGAAAATGCTTTCACTACTGAAGAGGATGATTTCCTCTCATCCAGAGTTCAAGTGAAATCAACTGGATTCATTGCTGCTCCACAACCAACAAACCATCAACCTCATCACAACCAACTGGGTTTACTACCACTCCTTCAAGTATGCCTGAAGACTAGAGATCAGAAGAGCAAAAGGCTACTTACAATGCCTTTGTTGCTAGTTTTGAAGCTTACTTAGGAGGAAGACTCACTTCTGCTCATCTAATCCAAGAAAACCTTGAAGAAATGGATCCTGATGATGTAAAAGAAATGGATCTACAATGGCAGATGGCTATGATAGCAATGAGAGCCAAAAAAATTTTCTGGAAAGGAAGGAAGCTGAGTCTCAATGAGAATACCAAACTTGGGTATGAAAAATCCAAGGTCAAATGCTTTAACTGTGGTATGACTGGCCACTTCTCAAGAGAATGCAATGCTCCAAGAAGAAACAACAACAACTTTCAAAGGAGTTCTCATGGCCAATCATCATCACAACCAAGCTCAAGCTTCCACTCCAACAATCAACATCAGCATCATCATCAAAACCAACATCAACAATCATACCAAAGTCAACCTCAGTTGACTAATCAAGCTCATGGAAGTAGCCAACCTACTTCAAATGCTCTTGTCATCAGAGGAAGTGAAGCCTCAATTCAAGAATCATGCACTCATAGCTCACTTCAATGATGGCCCAATACCTATGCCATCTGAGGTAATATCTAATCTTTGCAGTGATAAATGCATTGCTGAACTGCAGGGTTATCGTGAGCACAATCATAAATTGGCTGCTAAGATTAAAGAGGAAAAGGTAAAGTCAGAGATGCTTAAAAGAGAACTGAGAAGTTTTGAAATTAAAATCAAATCACTCATCTCTGACATTAAAAACTGCATGGAGAAAAGTATAATCTTGCACCTGAAAATGAACAGCTAATTGAAAAGTTAGCTCAATCCAAAGCTGGACAATCACTTACTGAAGTGAAACTTGAAAAGTTTCAAATGTCTTCAGTCAAGCTGCAAAAGATGCTAGATTCACAAAAGGATCCCACGGATATGACTGGGATTGGATATAATTCATGTCCCCCATCATATAATGACAATTACACTGTCATGCCTGAGTCTGTCACACTCATTGAGCAAAATGAACCTAAAACTATTAAACCTAAATCAGTAGTAAAACAAGTCACAAATCCTCAAAATAAACCAGGTGTTTATATTGAAACAAATGAGGAGAAAATTAAATTAGGTCATCCAATTAAAATCAAGGAGTGTGTAACACCTCGAAAAGTCAAAACGAGTCATTAAGGATAATGGACTTAATTATTGGGTATTTAATAAGGTAAAGAAATGGGTAGTAGCCTAAGGGATTAAAGGCCCATAATCAGCCCTTAACCCACCAAATCAGCCTTCATCTTCCTTATTTGCAACCCTAGCCACCAAATTTGCAGAGAGAGAAAGTAGAGAGAGAAAGTGAAGAAAACTCAAGATTTGGAGCTTCAAAGGTTAAGAGATTAAAGATCTGGGTGTTGGAGCATCAAAATATAAGAAAGGAGCAACAAATCCAGGTAAGAATCGACCTCTAAACCCTTCTGTAGATCAAACCCGGATTCTAGGGTTTTGGGTTTTAAAAAGTTGCAAAGAATCGCATAAAGGTCACATTTTTACATATGAAAACATGTATAAAGCTTAGATTTAGCCTCATGGATGATAAACTAAGGGTTTGAAACTGTCAGCGAAACTGGCAGCGAAATTGTCAGCGAAACTAGCAGCTAAACTGTCAGCGAAACTGGCAGCGAAACTGTCAGCGAAAATGCTTTTCTGGCAGCGATTTTAGCAGCGAAATTAACCTCTTTAAGTGTTAACTTATCTGCAGGCTGTGTAGTGTGATCCTAGCCTAGAAAGCTTAGTTTAGAAGTTACTCATGGTATCCAGGTGAGTTCTAGATCCCCTATTTATAAGTTTTTCCATGTTTTGGGGCTATTATACATACTAAATATACATTTTTAAATGACCAAGATTTTAAGAGGTTTTAACAGGAAGATCGATTTTTCTATAAGGAAATATGTTATATAAATACTTAAAAATAATAAAAAAATTCGCGCTGACCTGGCATCCCGGCCCTAGCCAGGGGTGTTGCCCCTTGGACCCCACTAGGGGCTGCTGCCCCTAGGACCCCGCTGTCAGGGGCTGCCGCCCCCGAACCCCCACTGTCTCGCTGCGGGTCGGTGATGTTTTTATGATGGCATGTACTTGATATATTGTGTTGTTTATCTGTAAAGTATTATATATATTAAAGTTGAAGATAATATTAATAAAAAGTGAAACTTAATGAATGTTACCCCTGGGCCCATTTGATGATGAAAAGTCTTGCAAGCACTATAATCGACTTCACTTATGTGAGTCTGATGTATGATGATTGATCCGTATTTATGAGTGGGCTATGTGCCTTGTAGTGTGGATCAAATGTCGGGGGTTAACTACCATGATGATGTGTACCGACCGGGATCGACATTCGTTGTCGATCAACATGGAGCTCTTGCTTTGTGCAATCTCGCTTATGATGAAAATGAAAGATAATGAAAGAATGAAAGATAATGAGCGTGCTTATTATGATGCAAGAAATGTTATGTATTATTATGTATGCTTGGTCATTATATGAAGGATAAAGTTTATATTTTCTTATTTATCTAAAACTAGAACTCACTCAGCGAAGCTGACTTTTATGCATAATAGTTGGCAGGTAAATGTTGATTATGAGGATAACACAAGGTGGGAAGCTACTTGGATGGCAGTGGATGGCATTTCCGTTTATAAAATCTTTTATTGTAATTTAAGAACAAGTACTATGTTTTGTTTAAAATTGAAGGACAAATGTATGAGTACAATATGGTTTCCAAGTTTTAAATGAATGTCTATTTAATTCTGCTGCAATGTTTTGGTTATTAAAAATGATTTTATGCTATGATTAACCAACTGTGTGGCTTCCCGGGAACGAGGCCTTACAGAGTGCTCAAACAAGACAGTGAATGTCATTAAACCAAAAAGCCCAGTCAAAGCCATAGTGCCATTTGTGAAATTCATTTCTGCAATTTCCAAAGAAAAGAATAAAATCAATTCTTCTGTGAACATCTGATGAAAGCAGATCAGATTGTAATAAAATCAATTCTTCTGTGAAAACATCTGATGAAAGTAGATCAAATTGTGAGATCAAATCACCAAAGATTTTGTTCAAATCAAACAACATCTCACAGAAAAGCAAAACTTCTCTGACTTCAAAAACAAAGATCAAATCTGATCCTCTATCATCAAACTCAAAACAAAGGGTTGGTTTTGATATTTGTAATAAGGATCATGTACATCAACTTGAACAAGAAGTCAGGAAGAGTCTGAGGAAACAAACTCAGCCTAAAAGAGTCACAAAGAGTAGTGTTGTGAAACAAACTACTAAAAAGGTTGATCTTGCTTCTTCACCAAAACCAAAGATTGAGGCTCAGTTAAGAACTGGTAAATCTACTGAGTCATCAACATCAAAATCAGCTTCAAGACAAACATATGTATTGTGACATTTGTGAAATGTCAAATCAAAAACAGATGACTGCTATTTCAATCAATACTGCTCAATCTGTGACATGAACAATCACTCCACCAGAAATTGTTATTATAAAATACTGCTCTGTCTGTGGTATGACTAATTGTTTGAGTTGTACAAGATAGTCTATATTATCAACACAGTCAAAGTCAACAAAAGTCAATGTCACGGTCAAAGTCAACAAAAGTCAAACCCGACACGTTCGAGACGAAGAACCGAGACGAGACGTTGAAGATTTAGATGACTAGGAGTTTTATTGTAATAAATATATTTTATGTAAATAAAATATGTTTTATCTTGTTTTTAGTCATTTTTATGTTTTATTTGTAATTTCATTAATTAGCCTAATTCTAGGGGGTTAAATGCAATTAGTGAATATTATATTCACTATAAATAGCCTAATTGTAATTAGGATTAGGTTAATGGTTGCATGACCAAGATATTGGGGGATTACTTGTAAAGATATATTTTGCAATCTAATTGAAGATCAAAGGGGTTTTGATTGTCATTATCATATTTGATCTATAATCTTCATGATTTGATTCAAGTTTGATTATCCTGGATTTATAATTTGGTATCAGAGCCATTTTGGATCAAATTTGTTGATAATTTGAAGATTTTTAGAGAGAGAAATTGGGGTTTTTTTTCAATATCAATAATTCATCAATTCCGGATCAAATTTGAGTGTATTTGATATGGAATTTGATTGAATTTTGCTTGTTATTGGTTGGGAAAGCTCTGTTAATCATCAGATCTCAAATCCATTTAGATTTAGGCGATTTCAAATTGATTTCGTGTTGAAAAAGTCTTCCAGCTTCATCCTGCGAAACTACATATTCATCCAGCGAAACTGCATTTTCTTTCAGTGAAACTACAAGTGTTTTACACTTTGTAGTTAGTTTCTGCATCGCAGCGAAAGTAGGGATCTTGAACGAAAGTTCAACAGTGCTTGTGTGCATATTACAAGCAAAATTGCTGTCGAAAGTATCATTGAACGAAAGTTCAAGCTTGTTTCGTGCGAAATTATCGCGAAACTAAGTAGTCACAAGCATTTGTGTAAGGCCCCGTTCCCGGGAAGCCTCACAGTTGGTTAATCATAGCATAAAATCAGTTTAATAATAAAACATTGCAGCGGAAATAATTAGACATTCATTTAAAATGTAGAAACCATATTGTACTCATACATTAGTCCTTTAATTTCAAACAAAACATGTTACTTGTTCTTAAATTACAATAAAGATTTCATAAACAATAATGCCATCCATAGCTCCCCAAGTAGCTCCGTGTGCCATCCTCAGCATCAGCGTTTACCTACCAACTATTATGCATAAAAGTCAGCTTCGCTGAGTGAGTCCTAGTTTTAAATAATATAAGAAAATATAAACTTTATCCTTCATATAATGACCATGCATACATCATAGTACATAACATTACTTGCATCATAATAAGCATGTTCATTATCTTTCATTCTTTCATTATCTTTCACTTTCATCATAAACGAGATTGCACAAAGCAAGAGCTCCATGTTGATTGACAACAAATGTCAATCCCTGTCGGTACACATGAAAACGGTAGCTAACCCCCGACAGTTGATCTACACTGCAAGGCACATAGCCCGCTCATGAATACGAATCCATCATCATACATCAGACTCACATAAGTGAAGTCTATCATAGTGCTTGCAAGACTTTTCATCATTAAACGGGCCCGGGGGTAACATTCATTAAGTTTCGCTTTTCATTAATATCATCTTCCACTTTAATATATAATACTTAACTTATTAAGTACACAACATACCAAGTACTAGTCATCATAAAACATAACCGACCCGCCGCAGGACAGCGGGGGTTCGGGGGCGGGAGCCCCTGACAGCGGGGTCCTAGGGGCAGCAGCCCCTAGTGGGGTCCAAGGGGCAACGCCCCTAGCTGGGGCCGGGCTGCCAGGTCAGCACGAAAAATTTTTATATTTAAACATTTATATAGCACATTTACTTATAGAAAAATCGTTCTTCCTATTAAAACCCCTTAAAATCTTGGTCATTTAAAAACGTAAATTTAGTATGCATAATAGCCCTAAAACATGAAAACTTATAAATAGGGGATCTAGAACTCACTTGGATACTACGAATAACCTCTAGACTAAGCTTTCTAGGCTAGGATCCCACTACACAACCTGGATTTGTTGCTTCTTTCTTAGATCTTGATGCTCAAACACCCAGATCTTCAATCTCTTCACCTTGGAAGCTTCAAATCTTGAGTTTTCTTCACTTGCTCTCTCTACTTTCTCTCTCTACGAATTTTGGTGGCTAGGGTTGTAATGAGGAAGATGAAGCTGGTTTTGGGTGCTTAAGGGCTGATTATGGGCCTTTAATCCCATAGGCCACTACCCAATAAGCCTAATTTTAGCCCATGACCATTTCTTTACCATATTAAAATACCCAATAATTAAGCCCATTATCCTTAATGACTCGTTTCGACTTTTCGGGGTGTTACAATTTGGCTAGCGAAACTGCTGCCAAAATTTCAGCTTGACCCCAGTTGCTAAGATTGCATAGAGTGACATTTAAAAAAAATATTTTTCCCGGGGAGAATTATTCTAAACTTTTTGGGAAACATATTTTTGGGGCGTTTAATTGTTCACAATTTTTTAATCAAATGTCATCTTCAGAAGATTTTAAATCAGATAATCTCACAACGGCACAAAGCCGGTTTGACTCTTTTGCAGCAATGAAGAAAGAAAAATTGATAGATTTGATTGATCTATTTTTAAAGGTGGCAAATAATCTAAAGAAGCATGTTCCAGATCTCAGTAATCATGAACAGATTCAAAAGCTTCTTGACTCGATTCCGTCTGCATGGAATCATCAAGTTAAAATGCTGAAGCAAGAAAGAGGTTATGTCGACACAAAACTTATGGATATGATCAACAAACTAAAAGAGATTGAGTTGGATATCAAACGTCGTGAGTACTATGAAGCGACATATCTAACTCCAAAGATCACTTCAAACTCCAATTCCGACGGTTTACCGAAACCTAGAACTGAAGAGGTACAAGAGGAGCTTAAGTAGACATCAATGGGTAAAGGTGAAGCTGAGTTGAATGATGAAGTTTGTGATGTTGAGAAGGAAGAGGAATGGAAGAGAAATACCAGAGTTTGCAACTGCGAGAAGGCTCTTACTGCTGAAAGAGTCATCCTGGATCTTCCATACGAGACAGTTCAGGATGTGTGTTCTTCTGCTTGCAAAATTCATTTATTTGGTGTGTATAAAGCTAATAGGTTACTTTTAGATAACCAAAAGGAATTAACCACCATAAATGCGGAACTTAAAAAGAATGAAGCCAAGTATTTCATAAAATTAAATGAAGCTTTATAAGAAAATGATCATTTAAAACGAACTCTTCTTGAAAGAAATGTTGAAATTAATCTTTTAAATGAAAGAGTCACCTTGGCTGAATTTGAAACAAGCAAGCTTAAAACAAAGATTGATAGATGGACCATATCCAGAATGAAACAGGAAGAGCTATTGTGTAAACAAAGGGGAGCTAGGATTATAACGGGAGTGGGTTGTGGTGAAAATCCATATGTTTATCCTCCTCCTAGCACCCATTGTTACTCTCCTATGCCTCAACCTCATCCATCTAATGATTTGATTGAAACTGCAGAAACTAATAGTTTAAATGCAGGTTTAAGCAGCGTTAATCTTAAAGAGGTTAGAGATGTGCAGGATTCTCCTATAGGTTTAGGATTCCTCAGGCAGGGGTCTGATAAGATTAATGACGATTCCACCTCTGGTGCTCCAACACCAATATCAGTTGCTTCTCCAACCTTCTTCAACAAATTCAAAACAGGTAATATTCCTTCGTTTGTTCCTGTCAGGTTTGTTAAAGAAGGAACAATTGTCGAATCATCAAGCAATCAGAATCCTATAATCAAAGCTGACACAATAAGAGGTGTCAATCAAGATCCGTTGGAGAAAGATCTGTGTATACGAGACTGGATAAGCTCAGATGATGAATCAATCACAGAGGAGCGTGTTGGTTCCTCACAGATCAAGATATCTCCTAACATTTCTCAGAAGCTTCCAAAAACTGAATCAAGACCAATACGGATCTCTTCTCCAATTGCAAAACAACCCAGTCAATCAGTGAAGATCTTATTCCCTATTCAGCACGGGAAACTTCAGAACAAGCAAGAATCTGCTACAAGCTCAAAACAATCCTCATCACCACCTGCACAACACGGGTCAGTCAAGCATCAAAAGCCCTTCAAGGCTTGTTTTGAGTGTGGAAAAGAAGGTCATGTGGTAAAGAAATGTCCTCAAACGCTTGCTACGGATAGTAAAGTCAAAACGAATTGCTTCTCCGGCTGTAAGTCTACAAAGAATGTTCCAGATGGTTAAGGCAACATGGGTTGCTTTTCTGGATGAAGAGGTAAAAAGCACACATCTTTGAATGGTTGGATGAAAAACCCTCCATCCAAACCTTTTCATGTGAAACCGATTTCACATGATACAAAGATGAAAATGGCCAAAGGTTCAAAACCAAATTCTTTTCCTTTTGGTCTTAAACAGAAAATGTTTTCCAAATTTAATTCATTCAAATCCAAATTAATTGAATCAAAACAAATTTGGCAAATTAAAAAGAAGGATACAGATATCCCCGATTGTTTAAACGGTTGTGTGCAGAAGCAGGCTTCTTATATTGATGAAAAAAGAACTTCCAGGACTACGATGGCCTGGGTTCCCCTTTCTAACTAATTTGTTAATGAGTGCAGGAACAATTCATGAGGACTGTTAGTAATCCGGTTTACTGACAGAGATTGTTCCTAATTCAAATTTGAGGCATAACAAACAGGTTAAGGTCATGCTATTTTATCCACCATCTGGATTTTTATCTGCATAATCACAGTTCTCACTTCACAATCACTGCATATTTCTTGATAATTCATTTTCTTATCTTGAAAATCAGTGTAGTTTGGAAGACCTTCTTCGGTAAATTTCTATTTTGGTAGAGTTTTATAAAAACAAAATAAAAAATATATAAAAAAATTAAAAAAAAACAAAAAAATAGGTTTACAAAAATAAAAATTTAGGGGGAGAGTATATAAGTAATACATAAAAAATAAAAAAGAATTGGGAACTTGATTTGAGATGACTGATAAATGATTGTATATCATCTTGAAATGCTTGTTTTTGCATGACTTGCGCTTATAAAATGAGAAATGATAGTAAATGATGTTGTTATCTGATTTACATCTTATTTCATTGCAAATAATAGAAAAACAAATAGATTCTTTAAGGATATGTTTGGTAGACTCAGCCTGAAGAATAAAGTAGACAGCAGCATAATAATTTAAATTAAAATATATGCTTAAGGATGTCTGGATTTACGCAATCATTTTGGCCTGCACGAAAACTGAGTCCCGACAAAAATTGGATTGAGAATTGATCTTTCACCCACCATGATACATATCATATAAGCCATATCTTTGAGCCATGTTTGGTGTATTTATGTGTCTTGTGTTTATGCTAATCTCCTCTGCTGTACGGAAGTACTGACCTGGAGTGATGATCTCTTTTGCTGTATGATAGTAGTGACCTGGAGCTCTCATCGGCACATGATTAAATGGTCATCTCCTTTGTTATACGTAAGTATAGACCTGGAGCTCTCACCATTTTGATCTAAATTGTGTCAAATCATCTAACGATGAATTCATCACAGAATGTAATATTCTGATGATAATCACTTGCACAATAATGCACAAGCCTTGCTTTATAAAGATCGTATCAAAATTTAAGAAATCCTGAGGTTGGGTGAGGGTTGGGGTCCTAGCATTCTAAAGTATTTAATCTAACCTTAACGAATCATCTGTTGCTTGTTGAAAAAAGATAGGGCATGGGTTTAAGTGGACAGACATATCAGCAATCGTTATTGATCTATTTGAGATTTTCAAAATTCATTCAAAGACTGTGATTAGATTCAGTTATCAGTGTGATCTCATTGCTTGTCGATGATTAAATTCATCTTTGTGCTAAAGTATATCTTGAGGATGTGATCTCATGATTAAAAATATATATACAAATAAAAATATATATATATATATATAAATAAAAAATATTATTATAATAAATATATACATTAAAAATAGAAAAATATAATAAATTTTCATTACAAAATTCTTTCAGGTCTTCCATATTATGCTGCTACAATTTTATCATTTTTCATGCATTTCACAGAATTTACGCACAAACGAACACGGGTTCGCTTGTTTTTCACACACAGATAAACACGGGTTTATTTCGTTAATATGAAATGATCTAATTAGATATGTCGAGATTGTGTTTGTGAATGTGTTTCAGATTTTTGCTGTAAGTGATAGCCGATCATCATTTGAGCAGTGTACCTGATCAAACAACCTGTTCCTCAAGTTTGCAGAAAATACCGAGATAGGAATCCTCTACCTACATCTTCTTACTCACTCGAGATTAGAGATTCGGGAAAGCTATTCCAATACCCTCACAAAGGATGCACTCGAAAAGAGAGAGCACATAAATAGGGGAAGCTTATGAGATGAATAGTTTTTCTCATCAGATTCAGAAAGCTTCAATTTAAAGATCTTTCTATTGTTGACTTCTTGGTGCTGATTTCGTTTTAAGACGTTGATAATGATAGACTAAGGGGGAGTATTGTTGGAGCTGTACAAGATAGTCTATATTATCAACACAGTCAAAGTCAACAAAAGTCAACGTCACGGTCAAAGTCAACAAAAGTCAAGCCCTACATGTTCGAGACGAAGAACCGAGACGAGACTTGAAGATTTAGATGACTAGGAGTTTTATTGTAATAAATATATTTTGTGTAAACAAAATATATTTTATCTTGTTTTTAGTCATTTTTTATGTTTTATATGTAATCTCATTAATAGTCTGGGGGGTTAAATGCAATTTGTGAATATTATATTCACTATAAATAGCCTAATTGTAATTAGGATTAGGTTAATGGTTGCATGACCAAGAAATTGGGGGATTACTTGTAAATATATATTTTGCAATCTAATTGAAGATCAAAGGGGTTTTGATTGAGATTATCATATTTGATCTATAATCTTTATGATTTGATTCAAGTTTGATTATCCTACATTTACACTAATCACAACACATTTGATTGTTTCTTCAAACAAAAAGGCTTGAGAATTCCTCAAAACAAGCCCATCTCACCAATATCATCTGTGAAACCCAAAATCAAAAGTCATCTTTATAATAAGCAATCCAGGACTTCAAGTTCTGATGAAGATTTGGGTAATCTGAAAGAGTTAAAGAAAGGTCAAAGAAACATAAATCACAACTTCAAACAAACTCATGATTTTCACAAATCAAACTTGAAGTTTAACAATCAAAAGCGTGTCCAATTTCTTAAAAGAAACAAGGACCAAAGGTTTGAATACTCTTCTGACTCTTCAGTTGAAATTGATGAGATGAGCAAAGATGTTCATTTACCCTTAGAAGTCGATTCTGACACATTAGCCATGAAAGCGTGATTGAACTTCAAATCTATTCTTGAACTTGATCAACCTAATCATAAGTAGCATCTTGTTAGCCCATGAGTATGACATCCGTCACCTTAAGGTCCGTCAATTAACGTGGTTTTCTGTTAACTATTCTTTGATCGATCATTCCTCATCTTTATTAACTCTTTATGTGGATATCATGTGTGCCTTATCATCGTTGTGCTTGTGTATTCGTTGTAATCATATGTTAACCTTAAAAACTTTATAAAACTTTCAACACCGTAACCGCCAAATATAACATTTTATATATAATAAACGTCACTAATAAAACCATTTTCAAGTTATAAATATCATTAAATGCATTTTTATAATTAATATGATCAACCTAATAAAGTCGTTTTTCAACCGAAACAAATTTGGGGAAACTCGGGGGTTAAGTGCGGGGACTAAACTTGTCATTTTGCAAACTTGGGCTGGGTATATAAACCCATTTTCCAGCCCTAATTCATTACTTCATCTTCTTCATCTTCTTCATCCTCTCTACACATCTTCTTCATTCTAGCACCAAATCCGACCCGCTTAGGCTCGTTTTCGTCGTCTAGACTTCATCTACAGCCTAGTCTACTCATTTCTAGCAGGTAGACGACCTTGGTTGTCTCTTTTCTTGCTTTATCACGGCTGTCCAAACTAGGGTTTCGGGTGTTCGGGTTCAACCCGAACACATGAGGTCGTGTGTGGTGCGTGTGAGGTCTTTCTACTTGTGTTTCATGATTGTGTATGTTTGTAGAGTGTTTCTGGAAGTCCTTGTTGTATAAAACTCGCGTTTAGAGCAGCCGGGGGCTGCTCAGCCCGACCACAGTCGCGATTCTGCTGTCCAGGCGACTGGGTCTGTCATGCGATTGAGTCGTGCGACTGGGTGAGTCGTGCGACTGAGCCATGCGTCTGAGTCAATCGTGCGACTGAGTTGTGCGACTGGGCATGTCGTGCGACTGTGTGTATGTATGCGATTGAGCCATGCGTGCGAATGAATGTATGCGATTGAGTCATGCGTATGAGTGAATGTGTGCGATTGAGTCAGGTGACCGACTGAATGAACGCGGTGGTGCGTGTTTCGCACGACTGGAGTCCAATCGCACGAATGAAGGTTCAATCGTACGAAAGTAGCTAATTCGCACGATTGAAGGTTGATTCGTGCGTATGGAGGTTGAGTCGTGCGATTGGGTGTTGTGTGGTACGACTGAATGCCAGTCATACGAATGAAGGCTCAATCGTACGAATGAAGCTGATTCGCACGATTGAGGGTTGATTCGTGCGTATGGAGGTTGAGTCGTGCGTCTGGTCTTGTCGTGCAACTGTAATTGTTGTGTGTGATTTCCTTCTTGTGCGTGGTGTGTGTAGGTCGTGTGATGTTGAGGTAACATTAACACAGTTGCCATTGTTTGGCCACAAATATTAAAGTCAACGCTAAAAAGGGCACAAATACTATTCAAAACAAATTAAACTAACGTTTTACAACTATCAACCGACTTATAACTATTGACATTATCTAATACTTTCCCAATAACAATGAAACTTTTACTCAAATATCATCAACAATGGCGACAATGTCTAGTACTTGGATCTACATAAGGTCTAGTACGTGTGTCTATTTGTGTGAGTTACACGCGATCAAGCCGGTACAACCCGAGCCGACCGAACATTATTATACGCTTTATACATATCATTAATGCTTAACAATAACTGTCAATAGGTGTTTGACCGTTCATTTGCATTCAACATTTGGATACATTGATCTTACATACTTACCACTTAACAAGTGAGTTTCGTGGCCCCTTTTCCGCTTATACAATATTTCAATCATCTACAACTTGGGGGAAAAGTATGTTCACCTATTTTCAATGCTGTACAACTTACTTACATTTTACATACAAGGAATCAACGTGATACTGTGTTACAAGTACTTATCTGATACATGCTTGGGTCTGCTGTGTGGTTCTATCTTTGCAACTATTTAATTCCAGTGTGGGAACCGACGGTTAGGTATTGGTAGTACTACTGGGTTGACACCCCCACCCTTGTTCGATGGTATACTAGTTGGTACCATCAGTGGCCAGGAACGAGCCCTTGGGTGAATATATGCCGACAATTTCTTTGTGTACGTCGCTAGGTTTGGTTGCAAAGCTCATGTCATGTGATTTTACTTGTGTATATAACTGTATTCACGGTATTCCATTACGCTTACTTTATACAGCATCACTCACATATTTATTACTTAAACCTTGCGAGCTCACCAACAATTATGTTGACCATTTTGAGCATATCTTTTCAGGTGATCATGCAAGTTCAGGAATCTAGGTGTGCTGCCTTAGTGGAGACCCTAGGATGCATTTTTGGGACTTAACATGTTTTGACAAACAATTATTTTGAACAATGTTGATCTATGTAAACAATTGCAATCTTTTGAAACTTGTCGGGTTGTGGGAATTCATATTACAATTTCATCTTATTTGGTTATGTGAATCATTATCATGTTTATGCTTATGGCTATGTTGTCGTGAACATTGACTAAACACGACACAAGTCCCCTTGTTGTCGGGTGTCGTCATGACACGCTTGTCATCATTTATCTATATTGCATCTCTATCGCTTACCATGTGTTATGACGATCCCGATTTCGTTACATCCCCGTGTTTCCGCTTTTAGCGGGGGTGTGACAACGAGTGCCTTCAAAGTTGAATAACTGACCTCATTCATTTGTCTTGCTTGTCATCCTTGTTTACCTTTGGCTTTGAGCAATCATGTGCATGATGACCAATTCATTGCAGTTGTAACACCTCAATAACCCTAGCTTTTTGTTACTATTTTCTTCGAACTAGTGTTTCGCTGTAATCTTGATGAAATTTTTAGCTTTGAAAAAAGCCACCACCTGTAATATTCATATTTTCCATATCATCAGGAAGGATTTGATTCATGTCATCCTGCATCATATTAGACGGGGTTAATTGTCCAGCCATAGATACATTATAGCTATTCGTAAACCTAGTAAATAAGGTAAAAATTTCTTCCGCGACCTTAACATTCTGAACTGGTATTGCAGACTGGCCCTATGACGAAACAAGTGAAACAAAACTAGTCTAACTTGGAATACTTTTGAACTATGAATAGCTCATGTGTTGACATGTAGAAATGTTTGAAAGAAGAGCAATACCACCCTGAACCCCAACTGCATTTATATAACAAGCATGATTCAGTGCATGTTATCATCTCATAAGAATGTATAGTAGAGATCAAGTAAGAAAGTAAAGTCCTATAAATATCTTTGGTCTTCTTGATGGTAGTTTGATTGTGATTCCAATTGTAACGCAATAAAACAATAACTTGTTTACCCATAAGAAAGAAGACTATAAGCATTCTTCATCTCAATCACAAGATGTACAAATGGATTGATTTGAGCATCTAAAGATTCACCAATGATATGATTGAACATGTTAAATTTATCTTTGAACATATCCATCCTGCCTTTCTTCATATCAGTATTTTCTTCATATCTTGCTACCAGTGCATACCAAAGTTCCTTAGCATTTTTACACCATTTGAATCCATGCGCAATCTCTGTTGATGGTGCCATAGTCAATGAAGCAAATGCTTTATTGTCCTTATTAAGTTCATCATAATTAACATCCACATATAGTTTTGGATCGTTTGGTGCAAAGATTGTATCATCCTTCTAATACACGAGAACATGAGACCCAAATTTGATGAAACATCACATTTCAAAATTTGTAAACTTGACATATTTTATTTTTACTGGTTAAGTAATCGGTACTTGGTAAGTATCTGGAAAGTTTAATGTATTCGGTTAGGTAAGTACTTGCTGAAGGCGAGTACTGATCCAACTGACTATTGAATTAAGAATACTTTGTTAAGTATTATCCTTTGTGACTACTTTTAAATGACTACTAATATGTTGTTGAGTACTTAATGTGAATGCTATTCCAAAACTTGACAAGGATCTTGTTTCCTGTTGCAACCCTGAGACCTTGGGAACTAGTTCCAAAAAATCTAGAATTTGAAATAAGCTTTAGATGAACAACCAACTGTAACAACCTCGAACACAAGCTATTCAAATATATTCTTCTTTGATAGACTTCTGGAATTATTGAACAAGTTGACTAAAATACACATAACTCTAAAAAAGCTGAAACTTTCTCTCAAACACATGTTCTATTGGCTATTAAGAACTATGTAAATCTAATATCAATTATAAATCCCTTGACTTTAGTGGATATTTTATAACAATGATCACCAACACAATGTGTTAGATGTGTGGAATATAAATAACCCGCAGTTTGAGAGAAAGGTTAAGAACAACAAAATTACAAATAATAACTGGTATTTTCCTATCACAGATGATTACATTATGTATGTATCAAAAGAGTTACAGAGATAATTTTGTTAGTTAACAATCATAAACTATAACTTGCGTGTAATTTGTTTGAACTACAGTTTATACACTAATACAAAATAGACTCAAAAGCCCATGACAATTAAACTAAATCAAGAACAAGGTTCTCGGTATATTAGCTAAGAATAAGAGTTCTCGGCTCGAGTACTTGAGTACTCGTATACATGAATATTCAACATACTAGCTTTATTGATACATCAGCCTATCAAACCGGGTCTTTACACCTATAATTGATTATGAGGAGCTGTATTCTCTTATGGTGGATGTAATGTTTTTCTAACATCTCGTTAGTCTGTAAATACTATAAGGAGATATATTCCTAATGACAAATTTCACTCAAACTAAGTTTGATCTTGAGTTACATGTTAAACACCTTAAATATGTAATTCTTGTGCACCAACAAAGGTATATTAAAGAAGTTGTGTGTAATGCTTGATGATTTTAATATCTCAATAAACTATGAAATTGTACGATATGAATACAAGAAATGTAACAATTATGAACAATACTTGTTTTGCATATGATATGGAAATTGATGTTTGGTAAAGTTATAAGTCAAACCTTCAAAATATTATACGCTCATTCTTAACTCTAAAGCTTAACAAACAAGTTATATATATTGATTAAAATAGTCAAGTTGAACGTGATATAATCGACTCACTACTTTAATACGAAAAGAGAGATATGATGTAATCGATCCTTGTGTTACTATTTAAACAATAATATTATGTTTACAAATATATGTTGATGGTAGCATTATATCATATGGAGAGAAAAAAAAGTATTCAAAACTAATAAAGAAAAAAATCAAAATGAATAATGGTACAACAAATTCATGAATCATGACTCGGTGTGCAAACGAAACATTTGTAGAATATTTATTTATTTTTATTAATCAAGCTGCGTCCCAAAGATGTAGGAACGTTTTAACATGAATAAATTCCATCCTCATAGTATTTTTAAGGTTGTTCAGTTACTTAATACGAAACACATTATTATTTTTAATTCCTGTCAAACAATGAGAAGTTCTTAAGTGCAAAAG
The DNA here is from genome assembly GCA_025215565.1 of Flaveria ramosissima. Lineage (NCBI taxonomy): Eukaryota > Viridiplantae > Streptophyta > Magnoliopsida > Asterales > Asteraceae > Flaveria > Flaveria ramosissima. Next base: position 86,739,114 of record CM046037.1, read on the forward strand.
TACCATAGTTAAATGCAAGTTGTGTATCGTGTTTTATTAGTCGTGTCCAACAAGGACAATATTGGAAAGGTCTCACTACTAGAAAATATACCTTTAATGACACGCAATGCGTGTCATAAAAGGGTATAGATGACACGCAAAAGCGTGTCAAGGAAGCCCCTGTCATAAATGAAGATAACACGCATTTGTGTGTCATCTGTTTATGACACATTCTTGACACATGTTTATGACACGCAATGCGTGTCAAGGATATTTTTTTTTTGTCATAAATAAAAATGACACGCATTTGTGTGTCGGAAATGTGTGTCGTTGTAACCTGCAATCACCCTTGACCATTTTAAACCTGCATTTACCCATTTGTATGCCTATCATAGCTATTTTATAACATAATACAAATGAACTACATATATTGCAAGACAATATTGTTCCATACAATATTTCATAACAAATAAGTAATATTTAATTCAAAGTTAAAAAGATTCAATTCTAAGTTCGATACAAAATGTCAAAGGAAAATAAAATATGCAACAAAAGATGACCATTCTTCACGGATATCATCATTTGTGTACTCATCTTTCCTTCTCCCAACCTGAAAATAAGTAGTTGTTTTCATGATAAATATGATAATTAGTCAAATTACTTACTTACCTTGTTATCATTAATTTCCACCTGATGCTAATTCACAATTATTATAAGAACACTGGAGTCCATAGACCAAAATTCATAAGTCATAAGTCAAGATAAGTTATGAGGAGGAGGCCACCTAAAAGTTGGGTGCCGAATTTTCTTTAAAGAATATAATAAAATGGAAGTGCATATTAAAACTATCGGTTATTCAACCCCCAAGACAATGTTATTGGACTAATCTGCAGCATGCTATCGGTTCATATGGTGTATTATCATCGGATGCAACCATGGACAACATGAAATCCTTGACTGTCATTATGAAATCATAATGACTAAAACTCAAAATTTTAATAAAATGCGATCAAGACACTAGTGAATTAATTATATTTTAAAATGCCTATAATGGGTATTAATTTCAACTCATTTATTTCTAAATGGGTCCTTTGAATTAAGTCATGCAGACTACTGCTTACCTGCACACCATAAAAAACAACAAAAAACATCACATAAATAATCAAATTTAAAAGAAATAACTTATTAACGTAACTATGTTATAGTCCCGTGTATTACACGAGGTTATATATTTTTAAAGCTATAAGTTAAAAATATAATACAATAGAGTCTAGTTATAGGTGTCACATAGACTGACTATTGGGTGCTCATCACAATCAACTATGAGTGTTTTATCTATTTCTCCAAAGATGATAATGTGCCCTTGTTCACATCTTTCCTTCTAAACAAAAAATATAATGAAATATAAGTGCATATTGAAACTAAAAAAAAATATAATGAAATATAAGTGCATATTGAAACTGGAAGCATGTTATTATTCAATGTAAAAATTACCTGTACATTTTTGCCTCATCCATTTGCCCCATGTGAATTTCAAAGTCTTGAACATAGCAATCCATTTGGCCATCTCAACTTTGACATATAAACCCCGAATACATGTTTATAACATCTAAAAACAGGCTTCTATTAATACATGTTTATAACATCTAAAAACAGGCTTCTATAGACAAATCTGATCAAAATGTTGTTGGAGTTTTTCATCAGTCAGATTGATGCTAATTGCTCAAAACTACAAACCAAACAATAATTCTTATGCTAAACAAAATATAAAAAATTCTGACCCAGATTAAGCTGCAAATAACATATTAACTAACATGTTATTTATGTGCTTGAGTAACCAAGATAGTTTCACACTGAAAAAAAATCTATAACTAACTCTAGGCAAGTCGTAGCCATAGAGAAATAATTTAGCTATGAGCTATAAATTAGGTTCGACTTGTAAATAATCACTACTAGAAAATATACCTTTAATGACACGCAATGCATGTATAGATGACACGCAAAAGCGTGTCAAGGAAGCCCCTGTCATAAAGGAAGATGACGTGCATTTGTGTGTCATCTATTTATGACACATTTTTTACATGCGTTTATGACAGACAATGCGTGTCAAGGATTTTTTTGTCATAAATAAATATGACAAGCACTTGTGTGATAGGGTTTAAGACAAATAAGAGATTGAGATTGTAAAATGACAGTATACGAGAAAGAACTTAGAATGGAAATATGAGATGAATCTGAATTGCAAGGATGATGATGAATGATAACTATGAATGAACAAAAAGTGACAACCAGGGGAAAACCCTCTCTCTCTCTAAAGAGCCTCAAAATCCTAACAAACTTTTCATACCCTACTTACAATATTTTCTCTTATTTATACTTTCTCTCTCTCACTCAAAACCATCTGCTAAACACTCTAAGAATTGCCCACTTTGCCCCTCCTAGAATATACTTGTAAAACTTTAGGTCCTGAAGTTGTATCACTACTTCCCCCTTCCAAAGAAGTCTTGACCTCAAGACTTGTATCTGGAAATTGTCCCTTCAGCCAAGAAGCATCTTCCCAAGTAGCCTCATCAGTAGATTGGCCCTCCCACTGAATTAACCACTGCTCAATAGGAGTGTCTCCCATGGTCAACACCCGAGACTTTAAAATGGCCATCGGTTTGACTCCTTCTAGTTGCCCGACGTCTAAATCCATAGGCAAAACAACATCACGCGATGGACCACTGGCTTTTTTTAATAAAGAGACATGAAATACCGGATGAATTTTCGAAGTAGGAGGCAATAATAATTTGTAAGCAACTGATCCCACCTTATCGGTAATTTGAAAAGGACCAAAAAACTTGGCTGCTAGTTTCTGGTGTATACGGTTAGCCACCGACTGTTGGCGGTACGGTTTAAGCTTCACATAGACCCAATCACCCACCTCCAGGTGAACATCTCTTCGTTTCTTATCAGCTTGATTTTTCATATAACTTTGGGCAGTAGCAAGAGTCATTTTCAATTGTTTCAAAGCCTCATCCCGATCTTGTAGATCTCGAGCAACTGCCTCCACGCGAACCTCACCCGGAATGAATTGGAAGATGGATGGAGGTCGGCGACCGTAAACAGCCTCAAAATGAGTCGTGCTCGTGGAAGCATGAAATGTTGTGTTATACCAAAATTCTGCCCAAGGAATCCATGTGGCCCAATTCTTGGGTTGATCAACCGCAAAGCATCGTAAATAAGTTTCCAAACAACGATTAATAACTTCCGATTGTCCATCCGATTCCGGATGATATGCCGAAGTTAAATGTAGTTTAGTACCCATAACGCGAAAAATCTCCTGCCAAAATTTACTGATAAACAAAGGATCACGGTCACTAACAATGGAGCGGGGTATCCCATGAAGACGGATGATTTCCTTAATAAAAATCTCTGCCACTGATTTTGCTGTGTACGGATGTTTTAATAGAAGAAAATGCGCGTATTTGGATAACCGATCCCACGACTAAGATAACATTAAATCCCCTAGAGAATGGCAGACCCACTATTAAATCCATGGATAATTCTTCCCAAATTGCAGCAGGAATAGGCAAAGGCTGTAGTAACCCAGCCGAAGTAGTAGATTGAGCCTTGCAGCGTTGACACACATCACTCTCTCGGACAAAACGTTTAACCATCGTAGTCATCCCTGGCCAATACAAATTTGCTGCCAAACGACGATAAGTACGATAGAATCCTGAGTGTCCCCCGGTAACCGTAGTGTGGAATTCGTGCAATAGAGTCGGAATAAACTTCGATGAGCGAGAAATAACCAACCGATCTTTATAATGGAGAATACCCTGTTTTACCAAATAACCCGGGCATTTCCAAATAACCCGGGCATTTGAAGGAGTTGCTGCATGACAGGATCGGCTCTAACCTCCTCAATCAGTTGTGCTCCTTGTAACCAAATCGGAGAAGAAATGGCTTGAAAAAATTCTCCCGAATCGGCTCGTCGGGATAAGGCATCTGCAGCCCGATTTTCGCGACCCGGCTTGTAGTGAATGTCAAAATTGTAGCCCAATAACTTAGCTACCCAATTTTGTTGATCGGGAGACGTAATACGTTGTTGTAGGAGATGTTTTAAACTCTTTTGATCCGTATAAACAATAAAACGCGTACCCAACAGATACGTACGCCAATGCTGCACGGCCAAGACAAGTGCCATCATTTCCCGCTCATAGGCGGATTTAGCCAAATTACGATCACTTAGCGCTTTGCTAAAATAGGCGATTGGTTTAGAATTTTGCATTAACACTGCTCCTATATCACGACCGGACGCGTCACATTCCACCGTAAAGGGTTGCTTGAAGTTTGGTAACGTAAGGACAGGAGCAGTAACAAGGGCCAGTTTGAGCTGATCGAAGACTTGTTGAGCTGCTGTCGTCCACAAAAAGACATCATTTTTTGTTAATTCCATTAGTGGTCGTGCAATACTACCATAATGTTTAACAAATTTGCGGTAATAACCAGTCAAACCGAGAAAACCCCGTAATCCCTTGACATGTTTGGGTACCGGCCAATTTAAGACAGCCTCAATTTTGACCGGATCCATAGACACCCCTTGGCCATCAATGATGTGGCCTAAATACTCAATGAAGGTCTGGCCAAAAGCACACTTATGTTTGTTAACTTGAAATTGGTGTGATAATAAAATATCGAACACCATCCTTAAATCTGCCAAATGATCCTGCCAAGTAGGGCTGTACACAAGGATGTCATCAAAAAATATAACCACTTTGGTGCGCAAAAAAGGGCGGAATACATCATTCATAACCGCTTGAAAGGTGGCGGGCACGTTCATGAGACCAAAGGGCATGACTAAATATTCGTAATGGCCGTCATGAGTACGAAATGCCGTCTTATCAATGGTGTCCTCTCGCATTCGAATTTGATTATAACCGGACTTCAAATCTAACTTGGAAAAAAAACGAGCACCCGATAATTCATCCAATAGTTCCTCAACCACAGGAATCGGGTATTTGTCCGGAACAGTTGCTTTGTTAAGAGCTCTATAATCAACACACATGCGCCACGAATGATCCTTCTTGCGAACTAAGATGACCGGACTAGAATACGCACTTTTACTAGGTCGAATCAGACCCAATTCCAGTAACTCAACCACTTGTCGTTCAATTTCTGTTTTTTGTATATGGGGATAACGATAGGGCCGCACACAAACAGGTTCAGTGGAAGTCAATATGATGGCGTGATCATGAGGACGGGGCGGTGGTAAGCCCAAGAAGGGCTGAAAAACAGACTCGAAGGTGGAGAGAAGCGCGGTTAATTCCTCATGTTGAGTCGTGGAAAGAATGGGAGGAGATAAATCAGATATACACGGAGGAGAATCCACCTCCAAGGACAACCACTGTTGTAGCGCTGCCGACGATGATTGACCCAAAGATAAACCATGTAATTGCACTACTTGCCCTTGATGTATAAACTTCATCCAGGAGTGTTTCCAATTGTGAACCACCTCTCCTAATGACTTCAACCATTCCATGCCCAAAATCATATCCAAATTCCCCGTATCAAAAACCAAAGCATCCAAAACAAAGATGGCAGGTCCCAAATGAACAGACAAACCAACACAACGTTTAGTGACAAACACCGAATGACCATCCCCCAGCTTAATACGAATACCCGAAAATGGAGAAGAATCAATACCTAAGGCCAGTACCAAACGACGGGAGATGAAGTTGTGAGTAGCCCCACTATCCACCAATAAACTAACTGGGATCCCCTGTAAAGCCCCTTCGAATCGTAAAGTTTTTGCCCCTCCTTGAGCGGACGTAAGACCGTCAAACTCCAAAGCCAAGCAAGTACCAGTAGACGGTTCTCCTGTTTTCGTGTCTTCGTGTGACAACTCCTATTCCAAAAGAAAATGATCCCCCACTGATTCCTCCAATTCATCATCCCATAATAACAGAACACGAAGTTTCCCCTCAGGGCACTTGTGAGCAGGGCCATAGTGCTGTCCACAATGAAAACAAAGTCCTTTCTTATGACGTTCCTCCCATTCAGTACGGGATAACGAACGAACCCCCCAGTCGTGAGGACTGAATTGACCCAAGTCAATCGAAGAAGAAACTGATTTGAGATTCGAAGGCGGTCGGGAAAACTCCGAGCGGACCGAGGAAACCCGATCCGAAGTTTTTGGGGAAAACATTTGTTTGGGCTCTGAACGGCCCAAAGGAGACGGCCCATCTACCGCATCGGACGGATTAGGCCCCATACGAAGATATCGGAACCGAGACATCGACGGATGGCCGGAGTTAGGTCGGAGCATCTCCTCCACATCCTTTGATAAATACATGGCATCCAAACGAGACAGAGGTCGATGTAAACGAACCCATTTCTTGACATCCAACTTCAATCCCGCAATAAAGTATCCCAGTGCTTGAGATTCAGGAAGACGAGGAACCAACGAGAGTAAATACTCAAAATCATCAATATAATCGTAACTTGAATCACCTTGTTTGATAGTAGCCAACTGTTCGTAGGGATTATGAATCTCCAACCCACTAAATCGCTGAAGAAAGCTCCGATTGAAAGTCATCCCACGTTAGCGAGTCACGAACCTGGGTAATCACCGTAAACCAATGTTGAGCAACACCCACCATACTCAGTTGAGCCAGACGAAGACGAAGATCATCCGAGGTCTGATTAATGTCGAAATAGAGGTTTGCTTTTTGAATCCACCCTTGCGGGTCAAATCCAGAGAACTCCAGAAGCTTAACCTTCTTCACCGCCCACGGTAGACCTGTTGACCCCTCCGATGGGTTGGGTTTGGAACCCGTACCAGTGAAGAGTTCGCTGCGGACCCCGGAACCCGAAGATTCATCCTCTCCGTGTTTCTCCTGTTGCTTCATCCACCCAATGAACAGTTTGCGAAATTCCACCGATTCATTGCGATCGGTCTCCAATGACTTCAACGTGGACTTGATTTCGGTGATATCTCCCTGTAATTGTTTGATTATCACATCCTGAGCATCAATACGAGCGGTAGAACGAGTTTCCATTGGATAAACACGGCAGGTCGGACCAATGATAGGGTTTAAGACAAATAAGAGATTGAGATTGTAAAATGACAGTATACTGAGAAAGAATTTAGAATGGAAATATGAGATGAATCTGAATTGCAAGGATGATGATGAATGATAACTATGAATGAACAAAAAGTGACAACCAGGGGAAAACCCTCTCTCTCTCTAAAGAGCCTCAAAATCCTAACAAACTTTTCATACCCTACTTACAATATTTTCTCTTATTTATACTTTCTATCTCTCACTCAAAACCATCTACTAAACACTCTAAGAACTGCCCACTTTGCCCCTCCTAGAATATACTTGTAAAACTTTAGGTCCTGAAGTTGTATCATTGTGTGTCGTAAATGCATGTCATGGTTTCAAAAATATTACTCGTGACCATTTTAAACCTTCAATCACACATTTGCATGTCTTTCATAGCTGTTTTATCACATAATATAAGGGGTTGTTTGATTGTGCTGACCCGGTATGAGCTGACTGAGTCAGAAGCTGACCCAGTCAGAAGTTCTGACTGAGTTTACATCTGACTGAAACTTGATTGTTTGATTATGTATCTGACTGACTCTGCTGACTGAAACCGGCGGAGGGGAGGGCGGCGGATTGGAGCGTGACTGAGGGAGGAAACCGGCGGAGGGGAGGGCGGCGGATTGGCGTGCGACCGAGGGAGGAAACCGGCGGAGGGGAGGGCGGCGGATTGGGCGTGACCGAGGGAGGAAACCGGCGGAGGGGAGGGCGGCGGATTGTCGCGAGACCGAGGGAGGAAACCGACGGACGGGAGGGCGACGGATTGGGGCGCGACCGAGGGAGGAAACCGGCGGAGGGGAGGGTGGCGGATTAGGGCGCGACCGAGGGAGGAAACCGGTGGAGGGGAGGGCGGCGGATGGGAGGCGACAGTCGGCGGGGGGGATGGGAGGCAGCCGATGGAGGAATGGAAAGTGTGGAGAAGAGGGGGGAAGGGTTTGGTCAGACATGTCAAAGAGGATGACTCGGTCAGAGGTCTTTCCGGGTCAGCCGACTCGGTCAGCCACAACAAACGCACTGACTGGCTGACCGGGTCAGCCAGTCAGTGGTCAGACGCGTGGTCAGACGCATCAAACAGGTCCTAAGATAAACTATATATATTGCAAAAAATGTTGTTTCGTACAATATTTCATAACACATAAATGACATATTTCAAAGTTAACTACAACATTCCATTCCAAGTTAGATACAAATATGAACGAAAAATAAAGTTTACAACAAAAGTTGACCATTCTTGGTGAAGATTATCAATATCCGCATCGGTGTACTCATCTTTACTTTCCCCAACCTGAAAATTAGGGAAAAAATGAACCACATAAAATTAGAGTTTCACAAATTTAATTAAGCACAATTAGGCTTATATTCAAATTTCCAACTCCTTCATCAACCATAAAATCAAACTTTCATGTTCATCGGATGCAATATGTAAAGTTTAGTTATACTTATGCTTACTTATGATACTTGAGGGCTTGGCAAATTATGAGTAATGACAACTACATATCTGCATCTTAAACAAAATCTAAGTACAACTCATTTAAGTTATGAGTAAAAAGTAGCTACTATACTAATATATCGTAAGTAGCATGACAACATTCTAATAAAGTAACTTATTAACTTGAACACCCAACTTGCTTTATTATCCAACTAGACTCTTAAACAAAAAAAACATTCTCAGCAAAATCACACTCATACAATAGTGTCTTCGCAGGAGGTGATAGTTGTTTCATAACTAATTGTGAATCCAAGGATCGCAATCAGCAATTATCAGTGTCGGTTGAATGCAAGTCAACATTTACGGAATCAATGTTGGCTTGGTTTAATTGTTTTGTAGTAAATTTCAATATCAACAAAAATGCAAGAACACACTAAAAAGAAACACAATTAATGAATAATATGTATTTCATTAAAACATGTTAATGATTACAAATAAATAGGGATGAGCATTTGGTGCCCAGTACCCGTACCGGTACCGGTACCCAGCTGGTACCGAAAATATGTATAAGGTACCGGTACCGGTACTTGATTTTCTTATATTTCGGGATCGGTACTCGCCGGTACCGGTACCGGTACTTTACCCAAAAGTCCCGTATGGTACCCGATAGTACCTAAATGCGAATAGTCTATTTTGAAAAATAGGAACAACATAGTGATTAAATCGAAGATTATCTTTCTTTGGTATTTTAAAACTTTTGGTATTGGTATTGATTGTATTGGTGTTTATTATTTTTGGGTAAAACTCATCACTATGAAGCAAAAACAATTTATATTTCAAATACATGGTCAAATCTATGTACTATTTTTATTGGACATGTGAATCATTTTTTGATATTTTATTTTTGTTTAGTTATTATAAACTTTTAGAGGTATTGGGTACCAAACATGTACTGGGTAACGGGCACAAAAACAGGTACTAGGTACCGTAACTAAAATGATTCATGCAACAAGCCTAAAAAATAATGTTGTGGATGTAACATGTACCAAAGAGGTATTGGGTACCGAAATACCGGTACCGTACCAATACCGATACCTGTACCCATATACCAAAATCGGTACCGGTACCGGTACTCGTTTTTTATATAATTCGGGACCGGGTAGTTTCGGTACCGGTACCGGTTCGATACAGGTACGGTACCGAGCTCATCCCTACAAATAATGAACGAATGATATTAAATTTTGTGATGGATGATGCGACGGCTGCTAGGGGTTTGATTGTGAGATTTGATGTGATGTTTGATGTTTGTGGAATTGTCGTATTGCTATTGCTGTTGCCGTCGAAGTTGTCTACTTGATTCGAAACCTAGGATCCATTTATATAGACAATGATGTTTCTATTAAAGGAAACACCGGATCTCTTGGGATTTGAATTGTTTCTGTTAAGGAATCATCGGATTTCTTGGGATTCGTATAACTGCCTTGTTGACTTGTTGACTCGTAACACTTGTATTATACAAGTGTTTGGACTCCGCAGGAATATTGTCTTCCGTAGATGATTTGTTCTTCCGCAGAAGTATTGTTCTTCCGCAGAAGTCTTGTTCTTCCGAAGCAATCTTGTTCTTCCGAAGCAATCTTGTTCTTCCGAAGCAATCTTGTTCTTCTGAAGCAATCTTGTTCTTCTGAAGCAATCTTGTTCTTCCAACCTGTGGTTGTTCATCCGTAGAAGATCTTTGGATGCATTTTACTTGTTAGAAACATATCTATGGAAGAACAAAGTGTTCATCCCCAGATGTTTCTAACACTTGGTCAATTTCAGAATTTGACCAAGTATAATGTTTGTACCTGCAACCATACATAAATAAACACATATATAAATGGGTTAACCTATATAATTAATGCATGCATAATAAATGACAATTACAAATATTTATTACAAGAATTGATTAAAGTTCTAAGCCTATACAAATTGATCTAGACCTATAAGTCCTAGATCTAACAATACTCCCCCTTAGGCTTAGATCCTTGTAATCAATCCTTCAAAACAGAAAGCTCCTTGACTCTGGCAATGATCTTGTTGTAGAAGTAAGACACAACAGTCTTCTGATCATCATACTTGTAGTTGATCTTCATCTTGCTGAGCTTCTTCAGAGTGTCAAAGCTTATCCCCAGAACATCTTCCTCCGTAGTGAGTGTGTCTAACACTTTGTTGTTATTCACCACTTCTAGCTCATCTTGCTCTGAAAATTCTCAGTTCTGTGAATTCATCAAAAGTTGTTCCCTTCAGCAGTCCAGCATTGAATCTTCTTCTTTTGTAGGCTTTGGCATGTAATTTGTCAATCACTTGTATCACATGGACATGCAGGAACAAATCATTTTGTGCTTTTTCATCAGCCAGCTTGGGAAAGAATTTGTCATTAAGGTACGAGGTGTAGCTGGGATGAAGTAATTTGATTTCCACAGGATCAAAGATCCTGATCCGGTCAGCTTTTTTATTTTCAGCATTTCTTAGCAGGACCAACTCCTTTGTTTTCTCAACATATCCCCATTCAGTTATAGGGTATGTGAATTGAGTCCCTTTAATGCATTTGATTGCTGCTGTAGTTCTACTTTTGTAACCAACCCTCTTTAAGAATTCATCATCTACAGATTCTGAGGCATTGGACTTGTATCTTTTAAGCCCTTTGATTCTCTTCTGATGCTCTGCATCTTCTCTTTTAGCTTCTCTGAGGACATCATCTTTAAATTTAGTCTTGAGCTTTCCCACTAGAGTTGATAAGTCTCTTTCTCTAGGGTAAATTGGATAATTGCAGATGATCAGGCTTTGAAGATCTTTGATGTCATTCTCTGGCAGACTTACCACTGAAAATACATCATGGAAGTATTCAACTCTTCCAGATGTTCTTTTAATAATAGCACAATCCCAGTCTGGATCATATTTCCAGACATGATCCTGTTCTCTTCCACAGAACTGGGAGTTGTGAGGTGGTCTATTAGTTGTATCAGAGTCGACTTCTGTTCAGTTATCTCCCTCATTGTAATGCCAAGTGGCCATACTTTACCTGGTATTACTTCTTTTGGCTCTCTGATCAATTTGTCCTTCCCTTTGTGTTGATCTTTAGATTCAACTATTATAGATTCAGCAGGAAGTTTGCTTTGTTGCTCATAGGATGGATGTGGAGCTTCAGTTCTGAATTTTACACCAGTATCCAGCTCAACTTTCATCACATGTTCCATCATCCTTCTAAGTTCTTCTACTAACCTTCCCTTAAGCTCATGTGGTTTGTAGTTATGGCCTTGTAACCAGCAAGTCATGTTGTATTTGCTCAGCTTAGCTGTGTCACAATGTCCCAACTCCTTTATCTTCTGGATGGATTGAAAGGTGCTGAAAGCTTCGTAGTCACAATTTAGAATCATAAAGCATGCAAGCTCAAATTCTTTCAACAGATTCTTCATCTCAGTCATGTTTAGCCTCTCAACCATGTCATAAGGGAAACCATGGTTTATGAGTGTCATGAACATGGTTGATTCAGGCCTCTCTTCTAATATGTCTCTTGTAGTCAGAAGATCATCAGCCTTTGAGACTTCCTGATCTATTGGAGAGTCTTCATTGATCAGCTCTTTCTACTCTTCATCACTGTCATCATTCTTGTGAGAGATAGACTTCACAGTAGATAAATCTACTGAAGGTGTGTGTTCAGGAGATGTGAGCTTTTGTTTCTTGGAAGAACTTTCATCAGTTGTCATCTTCTTCTCTGCATCACCAAGATACTTTCTCTTCCTTGAGTATAAAATTAGCTCTTTCGATGCCTCAGCAGATTGTTTTGTTTGAACAGTTGAAACAACAGCATTTGACTCTAATGCACAGATCTTCATTTTGAGCTGCTCAATCTCTTCTTCTTTTCTTTCTATCACATTTGATTGAGCAGACATAGAGTTATTTGCTTATTCAAGCTCCATCATCATCCTTTCTTTTTCTTCCTTTTCAGTTTCTACAGACTCTTTAAGCTCAGACTCCTTTTCAAGTAGAGCATCAATGACTTCATTGTTGCATTGAGCATCTTCTCTCGGCTTTTTATTCTAGCTTCTTGATTCATCAGCTCTTCATCCTTTTCTCTGATCACTCCCTTCAGCTCCTGTATTCTTTGCTTTTTTTTGTTTGATTTCAACACTAGCTTGTTGTACTCAGCAACCAGATAACTCTTGCTGACAGGGATATCATTATCACTTAGATCATCTTCATTGTAGACAATCACATCAACATAGTTTGCTTCTTCTTCTTCTTCCTGATGTTGAGCATCAATCTCATCATCATTTACTTCTTCCGGGTCTACACTTGCTGAGCTTGAACTGGGCTCAATGGCTTGATCTGCCAGTTCTTGATGTGGTTGTTGTTGTTGCTGATGGTCAGTCACCGGAGAGACTGGTTTAGTTTCATTTGAGAGTACAGGGGATTCAGTTTTGGTTAAAGACAGTTGAACTGTACTTGCTTGTGAGGCTAACTCTGTTTCCCTAGTGTAAATGCTCTCAGTGGATGAATTTTCTGGATTTGGAGGTTGTTGAAAAAGTTGCATTTGAAGCTGATTTGGTGATTGAGGGTGAATTGGAGAGATAGGTTCTGTGTTTTGGCTGGCAGGTGAATTTGGTTGGGGTGTTTGTTGTTGATTTGGTTATAGAGGGTGAATTGGAGAGATAGGTTCTGTGTTTTGACTGGCAGATGAATTTGGTAGGGATGGTTGAGGTTGATGATGTATGGGTGATGTATCCGGTGAGTGAGTGTCTTGAACAGAGTTGGTTGATGAAACCTCCTGTTGATCTTCCCACACAAGCTCTTGAGGAATGTTTGCATGAGCATGTACCACATGATCAAACATGGGCATGTCTCCTCTTTCATATTTCCCAGATATTTTATTCAGTACAGATCTCCCAAGGTGTGCTTGAATGAACACATCACCATCCACAGTAGTTCCAGGCAGATCAGCATTGATGATTAGTTGCTGAAACCTTGGAAACATGTACATGTTGTCAGCCTTCTGTACTTTGATATGATCACATAAGCAGTTGAAGATGTACTTTGAGTAGTTGTAGGTTCTTCCCTCAAAAACACCAATAATGCCTGAAGAGATATGCCTTGAAAATCTGTCAAGTCCAGATTTCCTGTTTGAGATGCACTTAAGATAAGTGTGATAGAGAAATCTGTACGGCTTGCAGAGTCTTCCTTTCTTTATTTCTCCTTTCTCGAAGTCACCATCATACTGCATAAGTAGAAAGACTTTTTCTATGTATTCATTGTCAAACACATCAGGGTGACCAGCTTCTATATCTCCCAACTCAAGAACCCTTCTTATTGTTTGTTCATTCACTCTCAGTCTTTGATTCTTCACATCAGCCACAATAACTTGACCATCTTCCTCTATTTGGGTGGAGTTCCAGAAATCAGTGATGTGCGATTGGTGAATCACATGCTCTGCTGATAAGGCATAGAACAGCCTGGATCTTCTTAGATATCGGATAATGTCTTGATACCCTACTGAAACAGGATCGCCAGGGTTTAAGAAGGCACACACATTGTGTTCTTTCGCAAATCGATTATCTATATGTTCAGAAGAAGAAGATTTCGTTAGAATCACACTTATACGAACAGTTGTGAGATTAAACGAGATTCGAATGGTTCATTATTGAAACATTACGACATGTTTTACCTTGAACACAGCGATCTGAGAGCACAGATATATGTTTGTTTGATGTTTAGATTTGGTAAAATTTGAATGTTATCAAAGGGGGAAAAGTTTGTTGAGTGTGTGTTTTTCTAGGTCTGAAAAAGTAAACTGAAAAAGCGAATAATGAATTTTGAAGTCAAACATCATCATTTATACTCTAAGACACATTAATTTTATCACTTTAATGAAGTGGGACCCTCAACAAATTCTTCCGCAGATCATCTACGGATCCCATAAATCATCTGAGGATGTCTTAACGACCATCTGCTGATGAAGTATAACTTGCATTTTCACAGATTACCAAACTATGAAATTAAATTATTTTTGTTGATCTTTGCTCATCTACAGATAAACACTTAAATTTTTCACACTGTAGCTTCTGCTGATGCTTAAGATGGCACAATGCAGAGAAATATTGTTGTATGGTCCAAGTCCATTGCTTAGAACCATTTATTACTTTTGAACCTTGTTGACTTTGTATTCATGACAATTTAGCACAAGAAAATTTAAAATGATTTTAAAAAAAATTTCATGTATCCAGGAGCTAAGATGGTGCTCAGATTCCAATTCCTTCAAATTGATAATAAAACAGACAAAGTTGATAGACAAAGCTGCTGATTGATAAACTTAACTTCATGAATTCTACTCCCCCTAAATTTGTGATTAATGATGACATTAAGCATTTATCATAAATTTCTAAGAAGAATAGCATGAGTGAAATGTAACTGTATGATGATGCTCAGACATATATACACATATGATGGGATCATACTACAATACTAAGCCTCTTCCTGATGAGTTATTTTGTTGAATTGATACCTGAACAAAGTTCTGATTGCAAGTATATTGTCCACTTAAATCCATACAAGAGCTCATGTATCAACTAGGCATGTTGTTTATCATGTTTTCATATTGATTTGGAAATAACTGTTATGGGCTTCATATTCAATTCACAAAGATTTTATCCTCCCTTTGCAAGTCAAATCATCACTTTTTCACACTTAAGAACTATGTACTTTAAGTTATAAGTTCTATCTTGAGATGTATTGGGCATCTCATTAATACAATGATGTAAAAGCTCTAGATTAATATACAATTGATCACATTGGATTCTTTTAAGAGCTTAGATATGATCATCATCAGATCACCAGGTCTTTACTCACGTAAAATAGAGGTGCCTTTAACCCAGGTCTTTGTTCACACAAAATAGAGGGATGATGAGGATCATGATCTTTTCACCTTTTGTAACTGATATTCAGTATGGTGATCACACACCCAGGTCTTTGTTCACACAAAATAGAGGAAGTATGATTTGCAAAGATAGATATTATAAAGTGTTGGTACATAGTGTGTTTAGATGAGTGATTTGGTCACATTAGAATAAGACTCACTTTGTATTCTCAAAATGAAGTTTTCCACAAACAATCACTTAGCATTATGTTTGGCATGCACTCAGTGTAGTTTCCACTCAAGATGAATCTACTCACATATCAAGAAACTTGCTTAGATTTATTGTTGTTTATGAATTCAGGAATAAGCAAACATATAGTGTACTATCATTCTCATGCATATGTCATGCTGAAGCATCATTACACACAGTATTTTGTTTGTTCAAAGTGATTAATCTAAGTTAATCAAGCCTAGAGACTCAATTAGAAAATTAAATCTGACTGAATCAAAGGCTTTAGTGAATAAATCAGCAAGCTGATTTGTTGTATCCACTTTGACCAACTTAATTAAACCCTTTTCTGAGCAATCTCTCAGAAAATGATATCTTATCTCAATATGTTTTGTTTTACTATGTTGCACAGGAATAAGCAAAGATATAGAGAACTAACACTACACACACACACACACACAGGAAACATAATGTCAGGTCTACTGGCAGTTAGATACATAAGTGAACCTATCATTGATCTATATAATTTTTTATCAATAGATTTTCCTGAAGGATCAGGAACAATCTTTTCAATTGTTGATGCTGGTGTTTTGCATGAGGATACTTCAGCAAGATTGTATTTCTTTAAAATTTGATGTATGTATTTTTCTTGATTGATGAATATCCCATCTGGTTTTTTATGAACTTGAAGACCAAGAAAGAAGGTTAATTCACCCATTAAACTCATCTGAAATTCAGATTTCATCAGCTCTTCAAAATTTACACAAAATCTCTTATTAGTTAAGCCAAATATAATGTCATCAACATATATTTGAACAACTAAGATATCTTGATGTTCTTGTTTGAGAAAGAGTGTCTAATCAATGGTTCCTCTTTTTTAGCCATGCTTGAGCAAGAAAGATGATAGTGTTTCATACCACTTTCTTGGTGCTTGATGAAGACCATACAAGGCTTTATCTAGCTTGTATACCCTATGAGGATAATGAGGATCTTCAAAACCGGGGGGTTGTGACACATAAACTTCCTTATCAATCTTCCCATATAGGAATGCACACTTGACATCCATCTGATACACAGTGAACTTCTTATATGATGCATAAGCTAGAAACACTCTTATGGTCTCAATTCTTGCAACTGGTGCAAAAACTTCATCATAGTCTATTCCTTCTTCTTGTGTTTATCCTTGTGCAATCAACCATGCTTTGTTTCTTACAATAATCCCTCTATCATCCAGTTTGTTTTTGTATAGCCACTTGTTCCAATAGGATGTTGACCTTCAGGCAAATCAACTAGAGACCATACCTTTTGCTTTCTAAATTGTTGAAGCTCTTCTTGCATAGCTTCAATCCAACTATTGTCTTTTAAAGCAGCAGTGATGTTTGGAGGGACCACTTGAGAAAGAAAACAACTGAAGAGACAAAGGTTGGCAGTACCACTTTGGCTCCTTGTAGTTCTCTTTGTAAGATCTCCAATGATGTTGTTGACTGGATGAGTCTTATGGATTCTCATTGATGGAGTTGATTCAACTGGCATAGATGATTCCAGGTTAGTCATTTCCATTGCCTCAGACTGATCCAACCCAGGTTGAGAGTTTAGGAAATAGTCAAAATGTTCAACATGAGGTGAAGGATCATGAGTGTCTTCTGTATGAGCTGTAGGAACATCTCCAGTATCGGTTTGCTCTTCCGTAGGAACTTCTCCGGAATCATTTTGCTCTTCCGTAGGAGTTACAGGAACTTCTCCGGAATCATTTTGCTCTTCCGTAGGAGTTACAGGAACTTCTCCGGATGATAAGTGAGGACTTGAAACATTTCCAATGTTTGTTGTATTCACTTGAGAGCATGGATCTGTTGAAGAGACAGCATTCACATCTCCAAATGCACCATGTTCATTTCCACATGTAGTGTCTGCAGCTGCTGCTGATGTGTTTCCACCCGAGGATGTGTGTATCCTTGGAGGATCAGCAGATAATGTTACTTCAGTCATATGAGGTGGAACAAATGGATAACATACTTCATCAGATCCTGCAGTGTTCAAATGATCATAGTTAAATGATTTAGTTAGAGCATCTATGTCAAACAACCATGATGAACCTTTAACTGACTTAGTAAATACAGATTCATCAAAGGATACATTAGGAGTTTCTTCTACAATGTTATGATGTGAAATATAAATCCTATAAGATTTAGATGTTGAAGAGTATCCAACAAAGAAACCATCATATGCTTTTTCTGAAAATTTTCCCAATGACTCTTTTATGTTTAAAACAGATACATAACATCTAAAGACTTTAAGATATCCTAAGTATGGTTTTCTTTTAAACAAGAGCTCATAAGGAGTTTTGTTATGTTCTTTGACATTTAATGTTCTGTTTTGAACATTGCATGCAGTATTCACAGCCTCAGCCCAAAATGTGATGGGCAATTGTGAATCAACTAGCATTGTTCTGGCTGCTTCAATGAGAGTTCTGTTTCTTCTTTCAGCAACTCCATTTTGTTGTGGAGTTCTTGGTGCACTGAATTGACTTGCAATACCTTTGCTCCTGCAAAAGGAATTCAGTTCAAAATTGACGAATTCAGTACCATTGTCACTCCTAAAAATTTTAACTTTTGTATCAAGTTGATTCTCAATCTTGATCACAAAGTCCATTAATGTTTCTGATGTTTCATTTTTTTTTAAGAAAAAGACCCATGTGATTCTTGTGAAATCATCAACTATCACCAAACAATATTGCCTTTTTTCAATGCTCATCATATTGGTAGGACCAAACAGATCCATGTGAAGCAATTTGAGTGGTGTAGTATTAGTATTGAAAATTTTGGATTTATGTGACACTCTATGGTGTTTTCCTTTGTAACAAGAAGAACAGTGAGTTGAGCAATGAAACTCTTTGTTTGGTAATACAATGACCAGGTCATTTTTCACCAATTTGTTCATGTTGTTCATATTAGAATGGACAAGCCTTCTATGCCATAGTTGAGATATATCTTCTGATAACTTAGATAGAAGGCATGTTTCATGTTTTGTGAGTGATGTGTTGTTCATATCCAAAACATAAGTGTTTCCCTTTCTTGCTGCTTTGAGGAGGACCCATTCTTCTGGAACATTAAATCCTAGCTTAATAATGTAACAATTAGTATTATCAAAAAATATGGTATAATTTTGATCACAAATTTGACACACACTTAGTAGATTATACTGTAAATTTTCACAATAATTTACTTTCTAAAATTTGAGCATATCATTTGTTATCATTCCTTCACCACCAATTTTACCTCCCTTATTATCCCCACCAAATGCCACATAAGAAGCATTTTTATGTTTGAAATCATGAAGTGAATAGTTTCCTATCATATGCCTGGAACAACCACTGTCAACATACCACTTGTTGTCAGCTCTCCAATATTGTTCCTGCATTCAAAAATAAATCAGTTAGAATTGACAACCCAAGTCTTAATGATCTTGGGTTTGTCAACAGTGTCTAAAATAGTTACTCCTTCTTGAACAAGTCTTGAAGTTTTAATTTTAGTTTTGGTTGATTCATTCTGAGTTGTTTCTGATGTGGATGATTATGTTGAATGGGATGTTGATGAACTAGGTTCTTGTTTCCCAATTTCTTCTTGATCCAACTTATTTTTTTTCATTTGAGACTTTGGTTTTGATAATGAAACTTTATGATTAAATGTCTCACAATCTTTTTTTTTTTTGAATGAGGTATATGATTTCCCTTTTTCAAATTTATCAAAGAATGCATCATCATCCTTTGTTTCCTTATCAGTCAAATCTACCTTTTTGTGAGGTGTTGTTGACTGCTAGAAAGTTGGTCTTTTCTTTAATGTATGAGCACTTCATGATGTTTTGTCCTTTGATTTTGACTTTGATTTTTGTTCAGACTTCTTCTGTTTTGAACCTTTTTCACAATCAGTAGATTGAGTATCTGATTCAAACTTATCTGATTCTTTCTTTTTTGTGCCTTTTATCTTGTTCTTTTTGTTGAAATAACATTCCTGAGTGGAATGGTTATTTTTGTTGCAGATGGCACAATGTTTGTTGAAGTAGCAATCAGCAGTCATGTGATTGTTCATATTGCAAATAGAGCAGTAGCTACTAAAGTAACAATCTTCAGTATTGTGATTTTTCATGTCACACCATTTGCAATACTTTTCATCTGATTCTTTATCATAATCATTATTATGGTTTGCTGACTTTTGATGTTGTTCTTTCTTCTTCAGCTTTGAATGTGCTTCTTCTTTTTCCACTTTATGCACATTTTGAATGTTTGTTGCTGAATTTCTCTTCCGTAGAGGATCTACTGAATCATCATTAACTTCTATTGAAGTTTTCTTTTTCCGTAGATCTAGTACAGGAAAGAGGTTCTTCTTCCGTTGATGATCTGCTGAAGCCTTTTTCTTTTCTTTTTCCTTGGATTTCTCTTTTTCCTCAGCAGAAGCAGAGTATTGTTGCTGATTTAGTTCTTGAAGACCTTCATTCAACTGAGCTATTCTCTTGCAAATGGTTTTCAGCATGTTTCTTTGTTTAGGAGGGTATGGCAAATTTTGTTTCTTCAAGCATTTTTGGAATATTTGTTTCAAACAAAACATTCTTACCTTTATTTAAAAGATCAGCATCATGTTTATCAGAATCATCCAAGTCATCCCACTCATCTAAGTCAAAAATTCTGAATTAAATTGATTAATCTTTTCTGATTCAAAAGACTCAGTTTCGTTCACCTCATTATCAATGCTTTGTTGATTTGAGCTAGTTCCTATATTGGTGCTAGGCATAAAAAGTTTTGAAAGATTATTTGTCATTGGTTCAGGCAAAGAAACATAGTTATTGTTAATTAGTGGTGCCACAGCATTGTATCCCAACCCAGACCTTTTCTTTGATTCAATATGAGAATTTAGTATTTCTCATATTGCAGAGATGGGAGCTGAAACTTCTGAAGTTTCACTTCAGTTGATGCATGATCAGCCATGGATTTCGTTAAGGAAGTGGTCAGATGCTCAACTTGTGCTTTCAAACTGTAATTTTTAGAAACAATTTTGTCTAAATCCTTTTGTAAAGAGTTAATTTTAATTTGATATAGTTTATGTTCTCTTACATGAGATTCATTCAAAATCATTGTTTCTTTAACTTTATCAGCTAATTATTGAGCATGGACTCTATATCTTTCTACTTCCTAAACACATATTGATGAGCATAACCTGTCTCTTACCTCACTTGCCATGGGTGGAACCTTGTTTTCCATGTGAGCCATTAGAACTTGATTTTCTTCTAAGACAATCCTTCTCATACATACTCCAGTCATAGGTTCCATCTTGAAGAATGATCAGCCCAGAGTCTTTAGAGTTGCTAGTTCCTGCTGGTGAATTGGTGGCTAGTGGGGATGAGTTGGTTAGTTGTGGCTGTCTAAAACATCTTTGAGTTGATGAGGGTTGTTTTGCCTGATGATTCTGATGTTGTGTTGTGTCAGAATTTTGTTGATTGCATTATCTAAAAAAGTGTCCATAGAGATTGCACTTGAAGCATCTTACCTTTGACTTATCAACTCCTATACGTGATGATTTACTTGCAGCAGCCAAATTATTGTTTCTTCTCAGATATTGTTCGGCTCTATAGGCAAACATTGTCATTTGCCATTGTAGATCCATTTCCTCCACTACATCCGGAGGCAATTCTTCTAAATCTTGTTGGCACATGTTGGCAGTGGCCAATATACTTCCTAGGTAAGCTTGAAAGCTTGAACTGAAGGCTGCAAAAGCTGCCTTTTGTTCTTCAGAGTCTAGAATGACAGTGATGGACTCTGATTGATTGTTGGATGATGGTTTTTCAGATGATTTGTCTCTTTGATCATCAGATCTTTCTTTCTCTTTTCTTGACTTACTTTGAGAAGATTTCTTAGAAGGTTTTGAAGCATAGAAGCTTACTTCCTCTTCATCTTCACTCAAAGTACAAGAGTTATCACCATCATTACTAGACATGAAAGCACTTCTAGCACTTCTTGTTTCTTTAAAGTGATATTGTGAAACATAAGTTCTTATACTCTTGTTTCTTGATTTCTCATCCAGTTCAAGAGCCTCAACTTTAGCCACTGGAGTGTCTAGTCCGACTGCTTTGAGATCTATGGTATTCTTGAACATGGATACAGTTTGCTTCCAACTTTCTGGTAAAGTATGGAGCATTTTCTTGTTCAATTCCTCATTTGTGTACTTCAACTCCAGAATGTTCATTTCTGTCACAAGTTGCATAAACATGTGGAGTTGTTGAGGAATTGATTCAACCTCAATATGATGAAAAGTTTCATATTGTGAACGAAGGGTGTCCTTCCTAATGCTTCGGATTTCATCACTCCCTTCACAAAGTGTATGAAGAATCTTCCACAAGGAATTTGCTGTTTTGTAATTTTCACATCTGATCAATATTTCTTCTGGCAAAGCCATACTAAGCAAGCTATATGCTTTGATATCAACTTTAACCTTCTTAATATCATCAGGTGAAAGATCTTTTGTGCTTATGGGTTGATTGTTATCATTATAATCCGGCCCAAGGGTGGGTGGAATATAAAGACCTTCTGTTATAGAGACGCATAAGTCAGAATCTGTATAATTTACATGATTTCTAAACTTGATCTTCCATGATTTGAAGTCTTCTTTTGTTTCCAACTTTGGTGGTAGATAAGATGATCCACTAAAGTTTCTCATGATTAGTTAAGATCTGAGATGTTAACTAATGAATTTGTTCAAAGGATATGAACAAGATAGTGATGATGGTCAATAGCTAAGATCTGCTATTCAATCGATTTGAATATAGATCCAAGTTAATCTAACCGAGTACTGCTGAACGACAAATCAAGTTTCACACAAATCCTTTTTAAAAACAATAGATCTAATCAGTAAAAACTAACAAATCTACAGAATTCAAAGCAATTAAACACAACTAACACTGATAGATCAATCGATCTAAATCAATGAGCACTTGGCTCTGATACCACCTGTGAATTCAAGGATCGTAATCAGAAATTATCAATGTCGGCTGAATGCCGTTTGCGGAATCAACGTTGGCTTGGTTTAATTGTTTTGTAGTAAATTTCAATATCAACAAAAATGCAAGAACACACTAAAAAGAAACACAATTAATGAATAATATGTATTTCATTAAAACATGTTAATGATTACAAATAATGAATGAATGATATTAAATTTTGTGATGGATGATGTGACGGCTGCTAGGGTTTGATTGTGAGATTTGATGTGATGTTTGATGTTTGTGGAATTGTCGTATTGCTATTGCTGTTGCCGTCGAAGCCGTCTACTTGATTCGAAACCTAGGATCCATTTATATAGACAATGATGTTTCTGTTAAAGGAAACACCGGATCTCTTGGGATTTGAATTGTTTCTGTTAAGGAATCATCGGATTTCTTGGGATTCGCATAACTGCCTTGTTGACTTGTTGACTCGTAACACTTGTATTATACAAGTGTTTGGACTCCGCAGGAATATTGTCTTTCGTAGATGATTTGTTCTTCCGCAGAAGTATTGTTCTTCCGCAGAAGTCTTGTTCTTCCGAAGCAATCTTGTTCTTCCGAAGCAATCTTGTTCTTCCAACCTGTGGTTGTTCATCCGCAGAAGATCTTTGGATGCATTTTACTTGTAAGAAACATATCTACGGAAGAACAAAGTGTTCATCCATAGATGTTTCTTACACTTGGTCAATTTCAGAATTTGACCAAGTATAATGTTTGTACCTGCAACCATACATAAATCAACACATATATAAATGGGTTAACCTATATAATTAATGCATGCATAATAAATGACAATTACAAATATTTATTACAAGAATTGATTAAAGTTCTAAGACTATACAAATTGATCTAGACCTATAAGTCCTAGATCTAACACTAATAAGTCATCTTCAGAAAAACAAATGCATATCTTATATTTTTTTGAGAAATATGTAAAAAAGCCTTTAACCAAAACCAAATTTTGACCAATGAATGTCAACGGAGCAACTGTGATCCATGGTAACAAAGAAAAGCCTGAGCATATGCGTAATTCCACTCTTCTTATTCATCATTAATGATAATTTGACTCATATAATTAGATAACTTTAAATAGAATCATCTTAATCAACACTAGAAACCAGTGTCGATTAGACAACAAAATTTTCGTGAGTCTTACCTTATATGAGCTTGAAAAACATTCAAAATAAGAATGTGACCGTGATTTTCCACTCTTGAAGCCCTTGCTCACATCAAAACCACTTGATCCTTCTCAATATCCTTTGCAAAAACCTAAATAAAGGAGCTTGTTTAGGTGTTTTAGTGTTAATCATAGGTCACAATTTCCAATTGTTTAGTTTTGAACGGTCAAATAAGTTAAAATTGCCACATCTACTTTCAATAGATATGACATCTAAATCACCGTATTATAATCATAATAAAACATTAATGAACATATATACATAATTAAGAATGAGGATATGCTGTATATATGGATTACCAGGATCAAGCCAAAATGAAATTGCTTTTCTGTCCCTCAAATTTAGGGAGCATATTCAAATGTTTACAAGCCAAATACGATTCCAGACTAGGAGAATAAGATTTTGATAAAGCAAATATTAGAAGATAGGAAAATAAATCACAATTTCTTCTAAATTTACCAATGAAGTTTAAGTCGAGGATTACATGGACACAAACTTACAGCTTACTTCGAACTTCAGCAACCAAGCTACATTCTCATTCCTATTAATCTTGAAATAGCAATACAACATCCTAAACCATAAACGAAAACCAAAAAATGAGAATATAAATATCATGCCCTCACCTGAATTTGATTAAATGGAAATAGAAAGATGAAAAAAACACCTAAATGACAATCGACGTCACCAAAAACAAATAAAAGACACGATCGACTAAGCCTATACAAAACACAAACCTAAGAAACACCCAAATGCCAATTAACATCACCTAAAACAAATAAAGGACACCTAAATGCCAATCAACATCACCGAAAACAAATAAAGTATACAATCGACCAAGCCACTACAAAACACAAACCTGAAACCTGACACCTGAAAACTATAATTAGGTTAATAGTTATGCAGAATTTCAAGCTACCATTACAGATTTGCTCATGATTACAAATTGTTGATATCATCAAATGTTAACATCAATTCAATGATAAATTCAAACGTTTTCCTAAACAAACAGAGTTGAATGAATGAACGGCATTCCCAAATATGTAGCAAAATTGACATGGAATATCTGAAGCATCGTTTGGAATATAATACACCATTCATATTTGCAACTAACTAATATCGTTTATCATTTACCATCAACATCGTATGAATGCACTAGTTAAATTCAAGAGCAATAAATATATCAATCATTTATGGAGCAACAACAGATAAAAAAAACTATATAAAACCTACCCTTTTTGCAATTTTGCATCATAACAACCAAAATCAAACACCATACCATGTAATCGGTGGAGATAAACGAATCGTTAACAGCAACAAGCTCTATGTCATCTCTCTGAAGCACAACTCTAGCAACTAAACAACCAATTCTTCCAAATCCTACAACACAACAGTCACGAGCTTGCAATCCAACAAAGAGGATTGATTTAGTAGATCTGCATCGATTAGGTTAAATTTGAGAGGTTTTTCCTTTTTTCCAAATTATGTGGATCTTCAATAGATGTTGTTTGGGGGTTTAATTGTGGCTTCCAAAGAGAGAGGAACAAAGCGGGTTCGAGTGTGGTGGCGAATGGTGTCTGCAGGTCGAATGGTGGTCGCGATTCGAATGCGGTGGCTATCATTATAATGCTTTTTAACTTAAAAACGACAAGTTAAAAAAAAAAAATGATGACACACGTTTTTTGAAAAGCATACTCCATGTTTTTTTATGACAGTAAAACAATGACACGCCAAAATGCATGTCATCATTTGTTCAGAATATAGTAAAGATGACAGTTTTTTTATGACATGCATTTTTGCACGTCATTAAATCATCGCGTGTCATTAAAGGTATATTTTCTAGTAGTGAATGTAGCTACACCTTTGACGGTAGAAGGATCAATCGACAAACAATTAAGTAAATGAAAACTAGAATTTGATTCAGTTCTCTAACTATATCACTCCTACTTTCCTTAACATAAAGTATGAAACTAGGAATTAATCAATTTTCCAACAATGTTTCATCCCCTTTTATTCCATAGATGAATCGCTGATCATTTCCATTTTCTAGTCCTAATAACATAAAAATGCAGCATGAGAACCTTTCGGTCAAATTAAGTAGGTTAAAGATAAAACGAGAAGCTTTTCAAGTACTGAAGCAAGCTACTTTAGCAAGCAAAATGCAGCTAAAGATAGACCATGAAGAATTATGATGTCTAAGTCCCAAGAAACTACTAATATTAATAAAAAACCAAAATCTATACCAATTCAAAAACTATTTCTCACCGATCAAAAACCAAACGAAATGAGTTCATAATTAGCACAAAGCAATGCAAATGGCCTACAGTCAACAGAAAGTAAGCACACTTAGTCTAACTCCAAAACATACTGAAACAAATTCACTGGATAAGAAGCATGACATACTACTAACAAATTTGGTATTACAGATAAAGTAGTGATTCAGATCAAACAAAAATCAATGGAGAGATGTGATTTAGAGGTTAGATATTGAAATCGAAAGGGCTCTAAGAGAGTGACTAGCAGAGAGTGTGCAAGGGCATGTGTGGGAGGAAGAAGATTAATGAACAGGGGAGATAATCATAAGACACTAAGTATAATCAAATCAAGATAGAAAGAGGAACCGGGTAGAGGATTTTGTGAATGTTGATGGTGGTGGGCGGTGTATGTGTGTTCGATCGGAACCCTAAAAACTATAGTCTCTCTGGAGATGATGGTGGACGGTGTCCAGCGACTCTAAGATATGAAAATGTTGGTGGTGGAGTCTTTGTGTATGTTGATGTACGTAGATGATGGTGGCCGGTGTTCGATCAGCTTTGAGGTATGTCGATGTATGTTGATGGTTGTGGAGATTCAGATTAGGGCGTTTGTGAATGTTCGTTGGTGATGGGAGTTTTTGTGAGGATATAGAGCGCGGATTTGAAATAAAATGACACACAATTACTCTGTGTGTTTTTTTTCCTTTTATGACACTAAAACTATGACACGCACAAATGCGTGTCATTGATCCCTGAGATTTTATAAAGATGACATTTTTTTTATGACACACATTTTTGCACATCATAAAAAATCAATGTGTCATTATTCGCGTGTCATTAAAGGTATAATTTCTAATAGTGTCTCAAACATGTTTTTAAATATTCTTAAGGTACATATGTTATTTAATTTGTTTATATTTTACTAACTTGTCAATCAAGTTTAGTTATTCTTACAGATTTAGAGAAGTAAGACAACTTCAGGGGCGTCTCAACAGTTTAAAAAAATAAGCTAGAGCTTTAGGCCCACTAATTTTAATAGGCCACCAAAAAATAAATTTTATTGTATAGCTCATTCTCGATCTAAGCCCAAAATAAACTAAATTAAAAAAACAGAATGAATGAAAGAAAGAAGGAAACCTAGGTCGGCAGGTCGTAGATCTTCATCACAGGCTATTGGTGATTCGCTTATGATTTTGCTTGCCCCAAACGAACCGAGCCACTCAAAACTTCAATTTCTTCACTGGAATCACGAATAAGACCCCCCCCCCCCAATATTCATTTGCTTCTCTAATTTCATCCGGTGGAGTCATGATTTGCTTCTTTGATTTCGTTGCAATTAAGAAGCCTTTAAACTTCGATTTCATCCGGACATCTAGTGTAGTAACGAAATCACAATTAGGTACTAGGCTAAACGGGTTCTCTGATTGATTGATTATCTCCCTAAATAAGATAAATTGCTTAATGTATTGCTAATTGTTTTTCTTTAATTTTTTGTCCTAGGGACAAGTTGTTAATTGATAATTGTTCTAAATTTGTTTTAGTTTTGTATATGCTTCTTTTTGTTTGATTTACATATTGCTAATTGTTTATTTGTTTTAGCATT
Source organism: Flaveria ramosissima (assembly GCA_025215565.1). Lineage (NCBI taxonomy): Eukaryota > Viridiplantae > Streptophyta > Magnoliopsida > Asterales > Asteraceae > Flaveria > Flaveria ramosissima. The sequence goes on from CM046037.1 coordinate 86,766,796, forward strand.
TTACTTGTTATAGTTTATTAGAATATAAAATGATTGAATCAATTAGGATTTGTTTTGAATTAACTGATTTAGGAATCATGAATCAACTAATGCTTATGCTTCAAAACATGAGAGTTTTTTAAGATAAAGTTTTTAAAAGGCCTCTGATTTTATCTTCGTTTTAGGCCTTTAAAAACGTTGAGACGCCCCTGTACAACTTAGTTATGGATCTTCTGGGATCTGTGTACAAGAGGATGTAATAAAAGTTTTGCATTAAGATGATAGGATATTGCTCAATATAAAGAATTGCACATCAAGGGATTACGTAGCAAATCAATGACCTTGTAACTTTTAGAGCAACTCTTATAAAGGATCATTGCCCACTATTAAAGGAGATATATAAAATGAGGGGAGCATTACACGTGCTTTACTCATTTTCCCTTGGCTAATTTTTATCCAACTATGTTTTTTAACAGTCAAACATAAGTGATCTAGTAGTATTAGTTTATTTTATCATGAAGTATTAATATAACAACATCCTAAATTTTGTAGATAATAGTGTATAATGAATGATGGTGGGAGGTTTAAATAAGAATTATATTTTGCCTAAGCATATTAAGAAAAAAAATATTTTTCTACCTTAAATCCAACACAAAGAATTCTGATTGAACTAATTTGAGATGTTGGATTCGGCTCGTCCTATAATTGGATCTATTATTGGTGATAAATTATTCCCCTTAAGTACTAAATTGAATTTTAACACTACATTACAAATAGTACAAATTAAAAAATACAATACAAATACAATCAAATAGCCCTTAGTTAGACGAGAAACAAAGAATAAAAAGTTCAATCAAACAACACAAATTTAAATACAAAAAGTACAATTAAAAAAATACTAATATGTTTTTAGTCTTCTTAGGAAAAAAATTAATTTTTAAAACTACCTTCCTCATGAATAATAAGTATGAGATGGAATGTTATAAATATATGTCAAAACAAACTTAATTATTATAATAAAATCTTACTTATGACACCATCAATCTCACTTACTATATAGTTTTTGGTTTCATGTAGTGGTTTCATGTCGTATGCATATGTATAGCGTATGTAAGGCTTGATGTAGATAGAACAAAATATGAATTCTCCATTTTCATTTGGGGAGCGTTTGGTTGGAAGAATGAAATGGAATGGAATGGAATTGAGAAACTAGTATAATTTTTAAGTAAAATTATGTTTGAGTGGGTAATGCAATGTAAACCCAAGGGAATGTTTCACCTCAAATTCTCTTGGTTGTGGAATTTCAAATTCCCTCTCTAGGCGGAAGGATTTTGAAATCACACAACCAAAGGAATTTGAGGTGAAACATTCCTTTGGGTTTACATTTCATTGCCCACTCAAACATAATTTTATTTAACAATTGTAATAGTTTCTCAATTTCATTTCATTCCATTCCATTTTTCCGACCAAACGCTCCCTTGTATTTTATGTTTATATAATAGTAGGTCGTTGCTTTATATGTTTGTACTTAATAACAAATAAATTATATATTTTTAATTAATAGCAAAACACTGTTATTTCTTATGTAATATCCATCAAAGTCGAGGCATTAATTCATCACGACATAGTCTATAAGCCTATGCTTATCCAATCCTTTTTATTTAAGCTGGTCAATCACGAAATTTCCAACAATAGACATTACTGTTTGTATAGCTAAGATATTCACTTTACTATATTTAGGCTATTTACAGTTCACTTTCCCGAATGATCTAGCTGCAGGATGGAGGGTTTTTTTTTATTTTTTTGTTTTTATTTTTTAGTTTTTCTTTTATTTTTTAGTTTATGTCGTTATCATATTAAACTTATTTAATTACTGTTTATGGTTTCAAAATCTTTTAAACTTACTTATTATATTATTAACAAATGTTTATAAACTCGTGAACTCAATTTTTATATTTCAATAGTTATATCACAATTGGATTTTTAAATATATAATTATTAGATTAGATTAATATTATTATATTTTTTTAATACAAGTCAAGTAATTAATCGTTTGTTGATAAAACAACTATAGCTCATGTATAGAGTAAATTGTCGTTATACTCTTTTTGGCTTCCCAAAATTTTAGTTGTTATCTTCATCTAAAAACATTAAATTTATTAATTCAAAATGTTATACATGTAAATTAAAAATATTACCTTTTATAATAAAAAACAAAAACCTCCAATTCGAGTGGAATTGTATGACGATATAGGAGAGCGACGACAAAATGTGATGGTCTTTTTTTTAAATAACCTTTCACAACGGGTTTTCGAACGTAAGCAGAGACAATCTCTATCCGACTCCCCACAGATCGATAAAAGTGATTCAATTGATAATAAAATTTTTAAGATTAAATGATCAAAGATCTAATATAGGTTTCATGAATAAAACAATAATACATAAACGGAGTTTTAATAGTAGCAGGTAAACATAATTTAGGATTTTGTGTTGTTATATAAAAACTTTTATATTTCAATAGTTATATAAAAATTAGATTTTTAAATATATATTTATTAGATTAGATTATTATTATTATATTTTTTAATACAAGTCAAGTAATTAATCGTCTGTTGATAAAACAACTATAGCTCATGCATAGAGTGAATTATCGCTTTACTCTTTTTAGCTTCCCAAAATTTTGAAAATTGTCATTTTTACCCAAAAACATTAAATTTATTAATTGAAAATGTTATACATGTAAATTAAAAATATTACCCTTTATAATACAAAACAAAAACCTCCAATTCGAGTGGAATTGTATGACGATATAGGAGAGAGACGACAAGATGTGATGGTCTCCATAAAATAACCTTTCACAACGGGTTCTCAAATGCAAGCAGAGACCATCTCTATCCTCCTCCTCACAAATCGATAAAAGTGATTCAATTGATAATGAAAAGTTCAAAGATTAAATGATCAAAGATCTAATGTAGGTTTCATGAATAAAATAATAATATATAAATGGAGTTTTAAAAGTAGCAGGTAAACATAATTTAGGATTTTGTGTTGTTATATAAAATTTTTTTATATTTCAATAGTAATATAACAATTAGATTTTTAAATATATATTTATTAGATTAGATTTTTATTATTTTTTAATACAAGTCAAGTAACTAATCGTGTGTTGATAAAACAACTATAGCTCATGCATAGATTGAATTGTCGTTTTACTCTTTTTGGCTTCCCAAAATTTTGAAAAATTGTCATTTTCACCCAAAAACATTAAATTTATTAATTCAAAATGTTATACATGTAAATTAAAAATATTACCTTTTATAATACAAAACAAAAACCTCCAATTCGAGTGGAATTGTATGACGATATAGGAGAGCGACGACGAGATGTGATGGTCTCTATAAAATAACGGTTCACAACAAGTTCTCGAACGCAAGCAGAGACCATCTCTATCCTTCTCCCCACAGATCGATAAAAGTGATTCAATTGATAATAAAATGTTTAAAAATTAAATGATCAAAGATCTAATGTAGGTTTCATGAATAAAACAATAATACATAAACAGAGTTTTAAGAATAGCAGGTAAACATAATCTAGGATTTTGTGTTGTTATATAAAAATTTTCATATTTCAATAGTTATATAACATTAGATTTTTAATATATATTTATTAGATTAGAATATTATTATTATATTTTTGATACAAGTCAAGTAATTAATCGTCTGTTGATAAAACAACTATAGCTTATGCATAGAGTGAATTGTCGTTTTACTCTTTTTGGCTTCCCAAAATTTTGAAAGGCTATCATTTTCACCCAAAAACATTAAATTTATTAATTCAAAATGTTATACGTGTAAATTAAAAATATTACACTTTATAATACAAAAATAAACCTCCAATTCGAGTGGAATTGTATGACGACATAGGAGAGCGACGACGAGATTTGATGGTCTCTATTAAATAACCGTTTACAACGAGTTCTCGAACGCAAGCATAGACCATCTCTATCCTTCTCCCCACAAATAGATAAAAGTGATTCAATTGATAATGAAATGTTTAAAGATTAAATGATCAAAGATCTAATGTAGGTTTAATGAATAAAACAATAATACATAAACGGAGTTTTAACAGTAGTAGGTAAACATTATTTAGGATTTTGTGTTGTTATATAAAAATTTTTATATTTCAATAGTTATATAATAATTAGATTTTAAATATATATATATATATATATATATATATATATATATATATATATATTATTAGATTATTATTACTATATTTTTTATACAAGTCAAGTAATTAATCATATGTTGATAAAACAACTATAGCTCATGCATAGAGTAAATTGTTGTTTTACTTTTTTTGGCTTCCCAAAATTTTGAAAAATTATCATTTTCACCCAAAAACATTAAATTTATTAATTCAAAATGTTATACATATAAATTAAAAATATTACCTTTTATAATACAAAACAAAAACCTCCAATTCGAGTGGAATTGTATGACGATATAGGAGAGAGACAACAAGATGTGATGGTCTCTATTAAATAACCTTTCACAACGGGTTCTCGAACGCAAGCAGAGACCATCTCTATCCTCTGCAGGACCGGTGAAGGGTATGCACTTACAACACAACAACACAATGAGGAGAGTTGCTTAGAACACTTAACAGATCAAATAGGGAACTGGTTAACTTGTTAATGAAAGATGCTAAGAACACAAGTAAATATGAGACAGAACAAGATGGCAAACAACACAAGTAATTGGTTTTCAAGAATGCTGTATATTGCTTCTCAAGTTCTATTACAAATGTTACAAAGCATACGATAAAAGTTACAAGTACTTGAGATACTTTATACTACATCCTACAACCAACCATACTTTAAAGGCCATCTGGATACAATTGACTAGACAACTACAAAATCAAATGTAGAGTCAAAAGGCAGATTTGTCTTTCGACTAGTGACTATAACATGCCATAGCTCACATCCTTATATATTACAAAAAAGATAAAAGTACATAAAGTAGAAAGCATGGACTCAAGACCTTAATGTATAGTTACCAAAAGCATGGACCTTTTCACCAACTCATGTAAGTTGGTGACTTTACAGAGTAACAGCGAAAAGGTGGTCCAACTTTATGGTAAAGTACATCAGATAAAGACATATCTCTAAAAGTCTTTGGAAGAAATCTGTCTTCACTCTTTGGCTTCGGAAGACTTTGTCTTTGAAGCTTCGGAAGACTTCACTTTTGGCTTTGGAAGATGTTGGTCTTGGCTTCGGAAGATTTTACACTTAGAATATTTCTAGTGCATGGTGTAAAACTTCCAAAGCATTTCTACTTCTGTTCTTCAGTGCGTGCATGTAGAGAGACTTTGGATGTTTTGGTTGCATCAAACTTATAGGAATCCTTACAAAATCCCCCTAGGCTGATGCAAACAAAACATTTAGAAGATCTTCAGATGTTGGTGGTCTTCAGGATGATAATGACCATACCCTTCTTCATCAGATGGTCAGGATCACTCAGACCCTCATAATATCTTCTCATCTCAAAGAGATCATGCAGAGGTAAGTTGACTATGTCATGTATAGACATTCTCAACACCTTGATCTCTGATCACATTCCATCTCTCTGGATTAGTAGTGAAGGTCCAGGATAAGATAGGTCTCTAAGCTGCACGAGGAGCCACTTGAATTGGAGTTGATTAGGCTGCGTCTTCATGCACTTCCTCAGGTTGATCTGACTCAGCCTGAGGTGTAGAGGTGGATGATTCAGGCTTCTTCTTCTTTAGCTTTGGTTTGAAAGCCATCCTCTTCTTCCTCTTAGAAGACTTCAACTGAGAAGACTGGTCTGCAGCACCTTGTTGATCATCCTTGTCTTTCTCAATTGGGTGTTCCTCCCTCACAGGTTCAGAAGGAGAGGGAGTTTGACCCTGCTATGGATCAGAAGATGAAGCTTGCTGAGGCTCAGCAGGAGGTCCAGGTTGTGTTGTCTCAGGTTGTTCAACCTTAACCTCCACTTCACGTGGGATTTGACTTGGAGGGGAGTGTAAGTCAATCAGCTCTCCACTCTTGATCTTCTGCTTGATTACCCTGATATGCTCATCCATTGTGGATAGAGACAAAGGGCCAAGTCTCCTTCCGGAGAATCCATACAGCTTCAAGAAGCTCATCATCCTTTGTCTGTCAGCAGACTTCTTCATACTCTTTTGGATGATGGCTCTTGACTTTGCAGCATCTTCCCTCATCTTTTTCTTTGTTGCCTTTTGTTCTTTGAGCACTTGAAGTTCAAGCTATTTGAGATACTCAAACTCAATGTACTTAAAGGACAAGGGAAGAAGTGTAGATACCTGGTAGAGACCTGTGGCACTCAGGTAGTTGATCATGTTTTGCCTATCTGTTTCCTTGTCTACATGAGGTTCTTGTGTAGCTGCCACATCCTCTTACACATGGCTTTCTTGAACTGGGGAGAGAGTTGGAGCATGCTTGTATAACCTTTTCTGTCTCTTTTCCTCTTTGAATTGGAGAAGTAACCTTGCATCCTCTACTTCCTTCATCTCTCTTGACACTTCTATGTCAGCCAGTTCATTTAATTGCTCTATGGAGAGAGATATAATATCATCTATGTCATAGTTCCTGGTCTGCAGGTAAGTAATCCTGACCGCCCTCAGCTCATCTTCTTGAGTGTTTGGTCTGGGGGCAGCCATGATTGCAGCTTGCTCTTTGTGGCCCACAGACCTTTGTGACACAGGGTAGAGAGAGCTTTGGCCTTCATTGCTTGGTGTAGCATCAAAGCTCTGGCCAGAGAGAGGTTGTGAGACACCTTCACCAGCAGATGTTTCACTGAGGGAATGAATTTCTGAAGCAGTTGTTTGTGTGACAGGGCTCTCAGGCTCTATCATTGGGCCTTCAGCCAAGGTTTTCCCTTTGAAGCTAATCTCAGGGTCTGCCTCAGCATCCAGTTGACCAATGACATTACCTGATTGCCTTTGTCTCCTTCTAAGGCTAAACTCTTCAGTAATTCTATCTTGAATCCTGAGTGCTAACCTGTCAGCTTGTCTTGATTGACTTGGGTTGACAAGTGGCATATTGATCAGGTCAAGACCTTCATAGTAGTTCAAGGTCTAAAAATTGAATACTTCTTGCTGCTCTTGAACTCTGTAAAGAATGAGGGCTCTTCTATCAACATCATACCTCCATCCAATAATGTAGTTTGAAGTTCTTTGAGGTGGAGATGACACAACCCTTGGAATTCCTTCCTCAAAGAGACTCCTAATGACAGAGTCTATAATGTCCACATTAATGTGAACTTGAGGAAGTTGCTGAGTATGCATAGTTGCAAGTGAGGATGGTGAATCCTTAATGTCCATACTCCCTGAAGAACTCTCAGGTTCTGTGATTGTAATGACTTTCTCCTCCTTTTTGGTAGCATCATCCTCTTGCATAGGTGAGCTAGAGGTTAGGTCAATCACATTCACAGGTTCTTGTGTTCCTGGTTAAGCTTCTCTTAAAGGTCTCCCAGCTAGTTTTTCCCTGAGATAAGATATCTCAAGTTGCTGATCATTGACCCTATTATGCAGGGTAGTCACCTGAGATTCAAGGTGACTAACCTTAGAGACTAAATAGGAGCATGTTTTTGATAGTTTTTATACCTTTAGTCTCAGATTCCCCTCTTATTCATCAGAAGAATCATTGGGGGATGAGATGATTGGACCAAAGTCCTCTCTCACCACCAGGCTCAGGTTCTTGGCTGTTGGATTTCCTCTGCACATTGACAACCTTAGTTGAGGTGTCAGTGGGCTGAGTTGCCATGGTTGAGGTCTTAATGATGTAATCACTTGTAGAAGTGAGAGCCTCTTCTATATGGATATCCTGAACAGGTTCAGAAGTATCCACCTCAGTAATAGGTGACTGATGTGGGCTAGACAAAGGAGACTCACGAGTACTTATCTCTTTTTGAGTAGGGGAAGAGTAGAGAGACTTATGGTACCCACTGAAACCTAAGTCTTCATCAGTATATAATGAGAGGTTGGGAATGGGTTGATTTAAGTCTAAAGGCTGGGGATGGTAACTGTCGCCTGAAGGTTGTTCACTTGAGTGTTGAGACTCAGAGTGAGGGCTTAAGGAAGTTTGGCTTATGAGCTCATCAGGACGAGCATGAGAAACCTCATCCCTGATTGTTGAAGAGATGGGAGTGGTTTGCTCCTCAGGGGAAGTGAGAGCTCTAGTGTCCACTTCCTCCTGTATGGGTGAGTATATGGGGGCCTGTACAGACTCAATAGCTTGAGCAGTGGTTCGTTTGGATTTTCTTTGGTAGGTGAGGGTGATTTGTGGCCTTTTTGTTGGTTGGGATGTAGAAGGTGTGGGTTCAACACTAGCTTGTGTTGCTAGATTGTCACCTTGAGCAATGAGCTCTAACATTTTTAGGACAAGGGCTGTTTCTACCCCTGATAAGCCTATAGTTGGCTTCTTCATTATTTTAAAGATGCCGGGCTTCATCTGTCCCAGTTTAAGGATATTATATGTTTCCCTCAACTGTGAGCCCAGTTCACAGTTAAGAATGTGTTGAACATATCTTGGAAACATATAATACTCTAAGGAGTCCAAGTTAACAAGCAAATTTGTATAAACAAACTGAGAGTATTTGAACTTGACCCCTTGAACCATTCAATGTACTATGAAGGAGAGATCCTCAGGAATCTGGTCCTACCCTCCATGCTTGTTTGACAAGCTGTGGATAACCACATGAAGCAGGTATTTCCATTGTGATGAGACCTTCCCTTTCTTGAAGGTCTTTACAGAGAAATCTCCCTCATAGCCCATCTACTCAAAAGAATGATTGACAGCTTCCTTTGGGAAGGACAACTCACCTTCTTCATCATCCAGCTGCAAGTGAGTGTTGATGATGGCCGGAGTGATGAAGATTGTCCTTCCTTGCACTGTGGCAGACAGTGCCTTCTCCCCATCCATAATGACCTCTTGGCAGATCTTCTAGAATTCAAGCAGATGATCCTCATAGAGAGTAGGATCAATGGTTAGGGAGGTGAAGTAATTTGATAGAGCTAAGAAACGACAAATCTCTGAGAAACTTTCATCTTTCTCAGAGCTTAACAGAGCAACCTGGTTGTTTTACCTGTGAAGTTGCATGGAGAAATCTGGGTTGTTTTTGCGGTTTAGGTTGGCCATTTTAGAAGCTTAAGGATGAAGAAAGATGAAGAACAAAGGCGGTTTGGGAGAATTTAGGTGGAAGTAATAGTGTAATTGAGGAAGATAGTGAAAGAGGGGAGGACCGTTGGGTATTTATGTGAAAAGGATTTGAGACAAAGTTAATGAAAGAGGATAAACTTTGAAATCCGGATGTCGGTCCCACCTCTGAAAAGTAGTTTACTTTTGCCCAAAAAGTAGTTTTCTTGGAAGTCGAGAAATCTTCCGAAGGTTATTTGCTTCGGAAGTTCTGAAGAAAAAGCTTCCGAAGGCAAATTGGCTTCGGAAGATATTTCAAAGGTTTTTAAGAATTTTTCTTCGGAAGAGAATTAAAACTCAGAGATTTTTATTCTAAGGAGAATAAAAACTTCCGAAGGTAAATTGCTTTCGGAAGAAACTTGTTCTTTGAAGACATACAAAGTACTTAAGTTGATTTTAAGCTTCGGAAGATATTTCAAAAATTTCTTCCAAAGGTAAAATTACTGAAACAATTATTTGTTTACTAAGACATAAATTTCTTCCAAAGGTAATTTTAAATCTTCTAAAGAGATCAAGATTTTCAAAAATCTAAGAAAAGTCTTTTGAAAATATTTTCTTCCAAAGAAAAACAAGGGCTTATGAAGGTGTCGATACATGTATGTACCTAGATCATGATATGAATGTAATAGATCTTGTTTGTCTGATACTGATGTAATGTTTGGAATGTTAATGAAATGATATTGGTTGTTTGTGATTTTATAATGTTTAATATTTCATTAATGAGTCGATGTTGAATTGGTTAAATAGGTTTGTGATTGTTTGAATTGATACACATAATGTTATATTAATTAATACATTCAAACTTAACAAAATGAAGTTCTCATGCGAATGGCCCATACGAATGAACCATAGGCATTAATAACTCCATACGAATGACCCAGTCGCACGACTAAACCAGGAGACTGGATCAGTCGTATGATTGTAACATAAGATTGGCTCAGTCGCACGACTGAACACTCAGTCGTGCGGATGGATCAACCGCATGGTTCAATCGCACGACTGAACTGTACTAATGGTTCAGTCGCACGAATGAACAACACTAACCTATAAATACAACCCAATTCGTGGAAAAACATAAGCATTGATTCTATTTCGACTCCACACGTACCCTAGCCGTCCAGAAGCCTCCAAGTTCATACTCCAATTTCATAGAACGCTGTAGATCGATTCCTAATCGATTCTTAACGTTTGATTCAATACTTTATTAATTCTACGTGCGTTCTCACTGATTGGATCGCCAATCAAATAGGATTCCGCACTATTTGGTTTGGTTTACACGTTAATCATTCGGTATTTCATTCAAATACAAGGTCCTAACAAGTGGTATCAGAGCTTTGGCTCTTGATTACGTGTGATTCAATCAAGTTTGATACAAAGTTTGTGTTTTTACTCTAAAAACGCAATCTTTTTGTGTCAAAAATTGTATTGGACGTCCCCTGCTCATCAAGTTTCGGTTTCTACGGCATTAGGCGATTAGGGTTGGTGAAAATTCGAAGTTTTACGGCAAAAACACGTTTAACCTAGAAATTTTCGCAAAACAGCAGCTTCAGTCGCACGAGTGAGCCATTCGCACGACTGGATTTCATTCGCATCTTCCAGACGCACGATTGGACCTAGTCGCATCTTCATTCGTACGACTGAACCATCCGTTCGCAGTGTTCATACGCATCAGTTTCATTCGCACGACTGGACCAATCGCTCAGTTCAGCCGCATGATTGAATCAGTCGCATAGTTCATTCGCACGGATAGGCCATTCGCATCACCTAGTCGCACCTGTTTGACAGATTGTTTAGTACACTAAAAGTTAATCGAGATGGAAGATCAGATGTCAGCGTTTACTGCCGGGAAGGACTCAAGAATCCAGAACCTACTGTTACTTGAGAGTGAGGTGGGGAATCATAATAAACCACCAAAGCTCTTAACGTTAGATGAGTTTCCCCACTGGAAACAACGTTTTGAGATCTACCTCAATGGAGTTGATCCAAATTTGTGGGAAACTATCGAGATAGGGTACAGTATGCCGGTGGGAGCCGATGGGGTAAAGCTTACTTTGGGAGGGATGATTGATGCTCAGAAAGTTAAGTATAATGCAGAAAAGAGAGTCTATGCATTGATCACGCAGTCTATTCCTAAATATATTTTCCACCAGTACTCGGAGAATAAGCAGGCCAAGAAATTGTGGGATGAGCTGGAAAAGAGATATTACGGGAATGCTTCGCTGAAGGCAATTAAAGCTAAGGAGCTGAAGAAAGAATTTGACAACTTCTCATCGATGGGTAATGAGAGTTTGGACGATGTTATGGATAGATTCTACCATCTGATGAGTGAACTGCATACACATGGGGTTGCTACTACCATGGAAGAAAAAGTGTCAAATTTTGCAGACGGATTGCCAGAAAAGTGGGCTTCTTTTGTGTCAAATCTGAGACAGAATGAGATGCTGGCAAAGTTGGATATCAATGACTTTATTCTAAAGCTGCGAGAAGAAGCACTTAGGATGAAGTACCGAGCTTAGAGTCTTCGTACACTCAGAATCCAGCTTTGTACAATGCCACTCCTCAAGCTAAGACATCTGGAGCACCTCTTCAGACTGCATTTGTGTCTAGCTCATCTGGTCCTTCACAAGCTTCTCCTTCAGGATCAGAAACGTCAGGGTCTTCTTGTACCCATTATATTGGATCTGAAGCAAATGCTACTAGACTGAAGACCGAGAACCTCGGTAACGTGACTGTGGAAGTAGCTCGAGAGCACATGGATCTCTTGGCAGCAGTGGTTCATTCCTATGATGGACTTGTTGCTGGGAAAATTGGAAACTGCCATCTGGTAGATGAGGACTACGAGCAGGTGGATGAAATGGAGCTGGAGAGGATGGACATTATGTGGGCCTTAGCAAGTGCTGTCCGGAGGGCGAAGAAGTTTGTGAAAAAGACCGGACAGAACTTGGTTGCTACTAAGGATACCACATTTGGCTTTGACAAGAGCAAGGTGACCTGCTTTAACTGTGGAGAAAAGGGGCACTTCAAGAGAGAATGTGTGAAGCCAAAGAAGACTGGGAACGGGAACCCATTCTCGTCCTTCACTCGTCAAGACAAGCAAGCTAGCAGTTCTACTTCATCAAGCAAGGATCCAAAAGCCTTGACTGCCCATGATGATGAGGGACAGGATTGGAGCTTTCGGTTTGTCTCTCCAGGGGAATCCAATATTGCAAGCGTAGAAGACTTAGACGATGATTCCGCGAGTGAAGGAGATATAGCAGTTGAGATAGCGATGACAAATAGTGAAGAGACAACTGCAACTGAGGTCAGCTACAAGCCTGAAGAAGGGACGTCCACAGCAAAGACAGAGTCACCAGAAACCAGAGACATCTGATGCTGCGATGATGGCTAACTCTTCAGAATCTTCTCAGGTAAGTACCACTGACCAACTGTTTAAAAATCATGCTTGTTCTGATTGTAATACATTTAGAGATATCATAGATCAGAAATTTACTAGGTTATTAGATCATAATGATAACTTAGTAAAGGATTTGCAACTGTGCACTGAGGCTAATCGAGTTTTAAAACAAAATGAGCATAGTTACAAAGAAAAGATAGACCTTTTGACTAAACAGCTTAGGGAAACTGAAGTAGTTGCATTTAACCAAGCTAATGACATTAGGTACTATCTTAACTCCCTAGAAGACACTAAGAAGCAAAAGGCAGTTTTAGAAGTAGAAGTCAACTCTTTAAAGCAAAAACTGCACAGTTGGACAAGTTCATCACATATTGTCCAACACTTAGTGAGAGAACGTAACAACGGACAACGGGGAAGGTTTGGGTTATAAAGTGGTTCCACCACCACCTGAGACCTTGATGAACACTAAGAGTAGACCAATTAATAATAATCCCATCAAGGATCATGTGGTGTCTACTCCTCTTGTTAGTGATCCAGATTCCTCATGTTCATCAATTGAATATGGAACAAAACAAAAGGAGGCCACTTCAAAGGCAAAGGGTAAAATGCCTTGTGTTAATCTGGAAAAAGAATTTGAAAAGGTTAATATAAAGTCAGGGTCAAACAAAGTCAAATCTGAACCTAAAAAGACTGTTAATATTAATCTTTCACAAGTTTCATGTCAAAAACCAGTTAACCAAAAAGAAAAAGATGTTAAAAATGTTAAAACAATTAATTTTGTCAAACAAGAGAAAACATCAAAAGAAACAGAGTCAAAACCCAAACTAAGTGATGTTACTAGAGTTTCACACACATCTCCAAAAAGAAAGTTTAATCATAAAGTTGATAGCAGGTCTTGCTACAACTGTGAAGAGTGTGGACATATTGCTTCCTTTTGTCCTTACTATCTGACACCTAGGAAGAAGATTGAATTTCAGGATTCAAAGCCTAGGTCTTCTAAGAGGAGTTCTTTAACTCCACCTAGAAGAACTAGTGAACCTAAAGTTCAACCCATTAGCCAGTCGACTGTTTATCACAAATAGGCCTTACATAAATTTGGCTTATAGAAAGAAAAGTCATCCTGCGTGTCTGATAATGATGACAAGAAGGAACCTGAGCTACCCTTACCCTCTAAGGGTCAATGGGTTGAATTCATGATGTGTGATGCCTCTGGAAAACCCAAGCCAGTAAAGGCTTGGGTTCCTAACCTAAACTAATGTTTTACATTGTATGTGCTGGGTGTTCGCTACAGTGCTGAAACCAACACGTGGATTGTAGACAGCGGAGCATCCAGGCACATGACAGGAAACATGGCTCTTTTATCAAACGTCAAAACAAATAAAAGGAGGGCATGTTTTGTTTGCTGGAAACAAAGGAGGCTATATCACAGCTCAGGGAGAAGTTGGAAATCAGAAAGTTAAGTTTGATAAGGTGAACTACGTTCAACAACTTCAAAACAACTTACTTTCTGTTTCCCAAATCTGTGATAAAGAATTTAAAGTCATATTCGACAACAAGAAGTGTTACGTCCTAAAGAAAGACTGTGATTCCGGAGGACCAGGTTTTGATGACAGCTTCAAGATATAAAGACCTTTATGTTTCGGATCTCTCAACGGCTTCTACAACGGATCATGAAGTTCAGTGCTTTCTTTCAAAAGCCACTGAGAAGGACTCCATCTCCTGACATAGGAGAATGGGACACATTAATCAACGGAAGATGAATCACTTGATTCAGAAGGATCTTGTGAGAGGAGTTAACGTCAAGAATTTCCAACTTCCTGATTTTTGTGTCACTTGCAAGAAAGGCAAACAGACGAAGAAGTCTCATAAGAAAAAGAAAGTTCATTCAATAGAACTTCCTCTTGAACTTTTTCACATGGATCTGTTTGGTCTAGTCAGTACAAAGAGCATTGCAGGTGACTTGTACTGTTTTGTGGTTACTGATGACTACTCAAGATTCTCTTGGGTAATGTTTCTGAAATCCAAATCAGAAACATTTGAGTCATTCAAGGAGTTAGTAACCACGCTGGAATCTCTCTACAAGCTGAAGGTGAGACAAGTACGCTCAGACAACGGGACTGAATTCAAGAATCAGTGGATGGAGGCATACTGCAAGGAAAAGGGAATTGTACACCAATTCACTTCTGCCTACACGCCTCAGATGAATGGTGTTGCTGAGAGAAAGAATAGAAGCTTGATAGAGACAGCACGGACAATGCTGGCAGACTCGAAACTGCCTATCCAATTCTGGAATGAGATAGTGGCTAATGCATGTTATACACTGAATCGAGTTCTGATAGTTAAGCGCCACGGAAAGACATGTTACGAGCTACTACAAAGACGTAAACCTAATCTGGAGTACCTCGAACCATTTGGCGCGCCGTGCACACTTCTAAAGAAGACTCAAAAAGGTAAATTCAGTGAGAAGGCTGATGAAGGGATCTTCCTAGGATACAACATACCGAAGAAGAGAGTTTACAACAACTCAACGGGTTTAGTAGAAGTGTGGTGTAATGTTGATGTTCAGAGATATACCACACCATCTACTGGCAAAGGACCCGCCTACTTTTTCGACTATGATGGATTCTTCAAGTCCTTCAACATCCCGATCTCTCCTTCGGATGACGAGTTAGCTACACAGATGATGTATGACATCTTTAATACATCATCTCTTGATTCAACATCATCGAGCTCACAGGGAGAATCATCTACTCAGTCAGGGGGAGTAGTCGACGACAGTGACTCCTCCTCAGAAGATGAAGCTGAAGAAGATGACCAGAACAGTCAGGAGGAACAGGTTCCAGTTCCTGAAAGTCCACAAGCATCTAACACTTATGCACCTTTGACTTCGGAACCTCAAACTCCTTCTACCTCAGATGCAGAACCTAATGTTCATAATCTTGGCTCTGAGGTAGCTGTTCCTACTACTCCAGGATCACGTCTAAACGTCTATCATCCCCTAGACAATGTCATTGGGGATGTCAGATCAGGAGTACAAACTAGAAATCAGCTGTACTCAGCTGATTATGCCTCTGTTATGGAAAAGGGATACATTCATGATGGTGTTTCTTGGTGTTTTGTCTCGCAGTTTGAGCCAAAATATGTCAGTTAAGCACTGAATGATGAGGCGTGGGTGAGTGCCATGCAAGAAGAACTTTTTCAGTTTAAGAAGTTAGGTGTATGGACACTGGTAGATAGACCTAAAGGTGCTAAGGTCATTGGCACCAAATGGGTCTTGAAATGCAAGAAGGATGACCAAGGGGTCATTATCAGGAACAAGGCTCGACTAGTGGTTCAGGTTTTTCACCAAGTCGAGGGGATTGACTACAATGAAGTGTTTGCACCCGTGGCAAGGATGGAAGCCATCCGTATCTTCCTTGCCTATGCATCGTATATGAAGATTAAAGTCTACCAATTAGATGTGAAGAGTGCAATTCTTCATGGGGAAATTCGAGAGACAGTGTATGTCAGTCAACCCAAGGGATTTGAAGATCCTTATCATCGGGACAGAGTTTACAAACTCGACAAGGCCTTATACGGGCTTCATCAAGCTCCAAGGGCCTGGTATGAGAAACTCTCGACTCATCTTGTGAAACACGGCTTTCGCAGGGGAGTCATTGACTGCACGCTGTTCATCAAAGAAAAGGATGGAGACCTACTGCTCGTACAGATCTATGTCGATGACATAATCTTCGGTTCAAAGAAAGAAGATTATGCAAAGAGTTTGAAGCAGTTACGAAGAAAGAGTTTGAGATGAGTGCAATGGGGGAGATGAAATTCTTTCTCGGCTTACAGGTGGATCAGACACCAAATGGGATATTTCTACATCAGACCAAGTATGTGGGAGACATTCTCAGTAGGTTTGACATGGAGAATGCTTCTGCTGCTGGGACTCCACTTGCTACAAACCATGATATAGCACCTGACAAAAATGGAGATCTGGTAGATGCCACAATGTATCGAGGAATGAATGGATCCCTCATGTACCTCACTGCCTCAAGACCTGATATCATGTATGCCACATGTTTATGTTCTAGATATCAGGCTAAGCCTAAGGTTAACCATCTGATCGGGGTCAAGAGGATATTTCGTTATATGAAGGGTACACCTACACTTGGGTTGTGGTATCCTCATGATGATGACTTTGAGCTCACGGCGTATAGTGACTCGGATTACGGGGGCTGCAAGATGAACTACAAGTCTACATCAGCAGGGTGTCAATTCTTTGGGAGGAGATTAGTGACCTGGCAGTGTAAGACGCAGACCTCGGTTGCATTGTCAACCTGTGAAGCCGAATACGTTGCTGCTACAAGTTGCTGTTCACAAATCATCTGGATTCAACAGCAAATACGGGTTACGGTTTAAAGTTCTGTTCTACTCCTATCTTTGTTGATAACTCTGCTGCAATTGCAGTATCTAAAAATCCGGTACAACATCCAAAGACCAAACACATCGGTATTAAATACCATTTTATAAGAGACTGTTTTGAAAAGAACTTAATCGATGTGGTAAAAATTAATACTGATTTTCAACGCGCTGACCTCTACACAAAAGCCTTTGATAAACCACGTTTTCTATATCTGTTAGAGGTCAACGGCATTAAAAAGAAAAGTGATGTTATCTCTGATGATGATCATGTGTAGTCCGATGCAGTATAGTTAAGTTTTCCTTTTTATTTTTCTTTATTCATTTTATTTTCTGTTTAATTTAAACTCATGTTATTTAGCTGTCTATTAAAATCCTAAAATAATTAAATCTATTATGATTTTAGAATTTTAGGGGGAGAATAGGTCAGCCAGTAACATTAAAAAAAAAAACGAGGGAGAAGGAGTGGATAGCTGATATAAGGTAGATCGTATCTGTGATACCGATTCAAACCCTTTGGAAAATGATAGTACACAGGAACAAATCAAAAGGGACTTTAAATTTAATTTAGAAAAGATGCAAAATCCAAAGTATAAGTCTATGTAGTCTGAGCAAAATAAAAGGAAAGATGATAGAAAAACTGGTAACTACTAAGGTAACACAACAAAAGTAGACCTAGAGGTTGCTAGACCACTAATGATATGTCGGTAGATTCAACACAATAGATGATTAGACCTGACTGGTGATCTCAAGATCAAACTAAGATGTTCAACTGACTGTGGGCTCCCATCTTATCACTGGTTAACACAACCAACAATATTCCAATAAGGGGTAATGAGCATGTAAACGCCACAAATGTGTGCGGATGACCATAAATAGAGCAAAGCACGAAAAAAATGAAAGACAAATGCTATCAAGCTAATGACTTATGTTGTTGGTGCATTCTGTGCAAAAGAAAATTAAGCTGCTCTAACAAGAAGATAGGTTGTGTGCCTCTCTGCTGTGTGATGGCACTGACCTGAGGATAAGCATAACCTAGATATTCTAGAATTCATTGTTGTTTGCCGCCTCTCTGCTGTGCGATGGCACTGACCTGAGGATTGGCTTCTCTTTGAAAGCTCTAAGAATAGTCTCTTCTTGTAAAAATACCCGTAGACCGCTCAAAAGCTTCTGAGGAATGTTGATTACCATATAAGTGTAGGATCCACAAATGTTAGCTGAAATAATTAAATCTAAAACTATTACCAGTCTGTGTCAAAAGTCTGTGTATGGATTTAAGAGGACAAATATACTGACAATCATTGTGGCTGCAATTCTTGAAAGTTCAAATCAATGTGGGAATCTAATAGTACCAGTATGATTTCCTAAACTTGCTAACGACTCTGGAAGAAAACCAAGAATTGAGCATCAAAAGGTTTTGATAACAAGTCCCAAATGATTTGACTTGCCTGTATGATTCCAAAATTGAATTGGTCCAGGTGTGGTCAAACTAAATAGAAGCTACCTATTCCGGAACCAAATCCAGTAGATTTATATCTTAAGATTTATCTCTCACAAAAGGTCAAAAACAAGTTTAATTTTTGTACTTTAGTTTAACTTTTTAGTTAGTTAGTCATTTTAGTTTGTTTGTTCGTCGGACTACATCATGAAATTCAGTATGGGATTAACTCACCTAAAAGGGTCATGTCTGAGATGACCACATATGTTTTTAAAGGATAAATGGGTCACGTCTGAGGTGACAAATTGTTTAAAATGATCACGTCTGAGGTGATCAAAAGTTTTCAAGTTAAAATGATCATGTCTGAGATGATCAAATGCTCATAATGTTAATTTCGACAGTTGAAAAGGGTGTAAATGTTAAATGTTCAAAATGGCAAAAAAATTTCATAAGTATGACCCATTCGCACGAATGGACCATTCGTATGGACTTATCATACGAATGGGAGCCATTCGTACGAATGGACCATGAGTATGGACCATCCAACCGAATGGCCCATACGATTGGCCCAGTCGGATGCTTAAGAGCGAACGAATGAGTCAGTCGCACGACTGAGATCTAGTCGGACGACTGAACCAATCACACGACTGAGGCCCACTCGCACGACTGAAAGGTGCGTATGAGCCCAGTCGCACGATTGAATTTAGGGTTAGTATAAATAGAGGGAGAGTCGGTCGCAGAGACTCACCACTCTCAAATTAACCCTAAATCGCACGACTAAAGTCACTCTGCCCAAATTTCGTTTGATCTCTATAAACCCCTGTTTCTTACATACTGAACATTGACATCGATTCTACAGGTAATTTGCGGTGAAAAGACACTACAATAACATTCAATTTGACACCAAATCTGTACAATCGGACTCGCTAGAATAACCGAGACTTAAGTGGCTAAATAACCTAACTAAACGACTCAAACAAATGAAATTAAAGATGTTAGATGTTATACGAATGGATTGCGAGTCTAATGAACCAGAACACGAAGTCTAAAACTCAAAATTGGTGAAAAATTGAATTTGAATTGAACAGTCAGTACATCATGCGAATGGACAGGTTAATGACCTTCAGTCGCACGACTGAAGGGTGCGAACAGCTTAACCGCACGACTGAACCATGCGTATGAGTTCAGTCGCACGACTGGTGTAACTGCATGAGGTTACATAGGCATGAATTCAGTCGCACACTCAGTCGTACGCATGGGGTCATTCGCACGACTGAATCCCAGTCGCAATGTTCAGTCGCACGACTGATCTCAGTCGCACAACCTCATTCGCATGACAGAAAGATTTTTTCTTCAAGTCCAAATGTTTCATGACATCCTTAGCCAATGGTACTAAAGTTTACTTTGTTTGTGTAACAGATGGCGAGTCGATGGACTATGAGTACGAAGCACAATATCTGTGCTCATCTGGATCTGACATCCAGAAATGCTGCTGATTTCTCGGGCATTATCACCTTCTTAAGGAGATCGAGGATTGCACATGCCATATCTGCTCCCTGTACTCCTTATCGTTCCATTCAGCAGGCCTTCTGGGAAGGTGCTACAGTTGATCGATCCACTGAGCCTCACTGCATCAGAAGTACCATCTTTGGAGAGGCTATAACTATTACAGAGGAGGACCTAAGGATAGTGTTACAGTAGGGGGACGATGCTGATTGTCCGACTAGATTACACCCCCTCACTGTCAGAGGATGCTTTCTTCGAGCCAAGTACTCTGGGGACATTAATGCTGGGGTGCTCAACAAGAGCAAACTCTGTCCCCAGTTTAAGTATCTTGCGCACGTGCTGCTAAAGTGCATAGCTTCCAGGAAGGGAGGTTTTGATGAGCTTTCCGACCAGATCCAGAACGCCTATGTTGCGTTGGTGCTGAACCACCCGTTCAGCTTCTCCAAAATGATCTTCACCTACTTGGTGGAGAACATTGAGGGGAAAGGGAAGGAGGGCTTTTGTATGTACCCCAGATTTATACAGATGATCATTGACCAGAAGCTCCCCTCCCTGCCAAAGGAGAAGGATGATGCTATTGTTCTTGAGGTGATGAATGATACCACCTTGGGAGGATGAAGGTATACAGGGGGAAGCATGTGAAACCCCCTGTCAGAAGATTGTTTGGGCATCTAGCCCGGGAGGACTATGTGGTGCCAGCCAAGAGGAAGTGGCGCCATGACGATAGTGATTCGGATGTTGAGCAGATTGCTCTACCCACTCATGACTCAGATGATGATGACAGTGGGGATGCTGGAGATGACATGCCTATCCACCGAGGGGCACAACTACAGACGTTAGACCTCTAGTATCTGCCCTAACAGGCGACATAGCTGAGTCGGCTGGGTTCCACCAGGACTTCATACCTGGTGAGGAGGAAGAAGAGTCAGATGAGGAGCCTTTGACGAGGACTGTGGGAAGCAAGGTTGTTCCCACAGAGCATGGACTCCGGGCGGTTGGTGAACGCCCCAGGGATTCGGGAGAGACTACTGCAGATCCTAACTATGCCCTTAAGCCATCGAGCCGTGTTCTAGGGGGAGCATCCTCCTCGACTGGATCGAGGAAGAAAAGGATGGCTCAGCCCCACGGTCAGAAGAAGAAGAAGAGAAGTGAAGATCATGTTAGGTTGGACTCACTTTAGTATAGATGTTTACTTTACATTGTAATAGGACTTGTGTTAGTTTCATTTTGTATTTTGTTAGTTATTAGCAGTTTTGGCAGTCCAGCGAAACTGTGAGCGGATCTATACTTTCGCTCACAGTTTGCTGTTTTGGTTCACCCGGCGAACTTTTGTTCTGCCGGGCGAAACTATAGTTTCGGCATGACAGTTTCGCTAGTAGCGAAACTGTCAGCGAAACTTTGACTGCTATATATACTATTGTCATTTCATTTTGCAGGATAAGTTTGCAAAACCCTAAACGTGGAATTCTGTTGCAAACTATCATTCTCAAGCAGTTACTTCATTGAAATACAATTGTGCTTATTGTTATTGAGTGAGTTTGTTCATTATGTCTTGATTCATCATATTCATCTCTCAATTGTTTGTTATTTGGTTTGTGTATTTGATATTGATCAAATTATCCTATCAATCGTATTGTTCATCGATCACATGGACCAACAATATGGTATCAGAGCCTTATTGCTCTTGATTTGTTGAGTTTTGGTGGTTTTGGTCAATATCTAGTTTCAATCAATTCTCATTGGATTATCAGCTGTTTTTGGGATGGAAATTGATTGAATTATGCTTGTTCTTGATTGAGGAAGATTCTACAATCATCAGATCTCAAATTCATTGAGTTTTGGATGATTTCAGATTGATTTTAAGGTGAAAAAGGGTTTTGAGATCGACCAGCGAAATTACTGTTCTTACAGCGAAACTGTCATCTTCATTCAGCGAAATTATGAGTTATTTTGGATCTGAAGTTGTTTTCTAGAGTTTCAGCGAAAGTATTTCTTTGAACGAAAGTTCAGTAGTGTTTTTGATCAATTATCAAGCGAAAGTGCTGCCGAATCTATTTTTGAACGAAAGTTCAAGCTTGTTTCCTAAGAAATTAGCAGCGAAACTAAGCAATTGTTGTCTCTGATTCAAGCGAAAGTGCTGCTGAAATTGCAAGAGAAAGTGTCTGTGTTTGCGAAAGTGTCTGCGATAGTATTGTTTCAGCGAAACTGTTAAGCAAGTCAACTTTCTCAGCGAATTTGTTAGCGAATTTGTCAGCGAATTTACTAGCGAAATTATCAATTTTCTGCGAAACTATCATGTCGAAATTAACTACTCTCACACTTGCGGATCTTGAAAGTGTTGCTCCTAATAGACCTCCAAGACTCATTAATGGAGATAATTTTGAAGATTGGAAGAGATGTCTCAAAGCTTTCTTTTTCTACACAGATCATAATCAATGGGAATCGATTATTTCAGGTCCTCATATACCTACGGTTACAGTTGGTGATGTCGTTTCTCAGAACAAAGATCCATCTTCTTATACTGAAAGAGATCTGAAACTAATTGATCGTGATCAAAAAGCATTTGGTGCTCTAACTCTCTGCTTGGCTCCTGACATCTACAATCGTTTTGCAGAACATAAAAATGCTAAATCTTTTATGATGCTCTCTGTGAATTCTTTGATGGGAATGCAGATCTGGTGAAAGACAAAAGCATTCAAGCTGAAAAGGAGTTCAATTCGTTTGTAGGATACAAGAATGAAAGTTTGACAGATCTCACAAATCGTTTCTTAACTGTCTCAAGCACTCTGAAGAAGTATGATGAAAGACTCTCCAACAGTGAACAAGTTAACAGGCTTCTCGATTCTCTTCCACCACAGTGGAGTCTTCTAGTGAGGATGCTCAAACAAGAAAGAGGTTTTACAGATTATAAGCTGATGGATATCATTAACAAGTTGAAATCTTTTGAGTTGGATATGAAAAGAAGAGAATTTAACCAGACTATGATGCCCACACCTGGTTTCTCTCAAAATGCTTCTTTGTTGTCTTCCGCTGCAAACTCTCACATTCAAAATCCAATTCAAGGAGGGAGCAATACAAGTAATTTCTCGAGTGGTAGTAATCATGTTGGAAAAGAATTGGGAAATTCTAAGGTGAATGCTGAAACTACAATTCCATCTGAAACAATGTCTCTTTTTGGAATGTTTGTTCAGAGCTATGAAGCTCTTGTTGCTGGTGAATTGAAAGGTAAAGGAATGACTATGGAGGATATGTATCAAGTTGATCCTGATGATTTGGAAGAAACTGACATTCAATGGCAAATGGCAATGTTAACTTTAAGAACCCGGAGGTTCATGGAAAGAACAGGAAGAAACGGTGGTCAATCATCAACCTCAAAACTAGGATTTGATAAGTCAAAATTGAGATGCTTCAATTGTAAACAATTGGGACATTTTAAACGTGAATGTCCATTACCAATTGTCACAGATCCTAGTAACACTGGAGTACCAAGATTGACAGCAGAGAAAGTAAAGGAAGAGGGAAATTCAAAAAAGGAGTCAGCCTTGATCTCAAATTTTGACTGGAGTGCAGAGGTGGAAGAAACAAGATCTGAAATAAATCACGCGTTAGTTGCTGAGATTGTGGAAAGTTATGAGATGGAAGTTGAGAAAGATGAGTTTGTGTTGTTTAAGGAATTCAAAGGAGAGAATGAATCTTCAGTAAAGGAGAAAGAAGAGAAGGATGATGGAGAGAAGAAAGAGGAAATTACAGATTCAAAAGCTGTGAAAGGAAAAGAGAAGGATGATGCGGCCGCTACTGTTGAGGAAAGGAAATCAAGTACTCCAGTATGCATGTGCGATAAAGCTTTAGCTGCCGAAAAGATGGTAATGGGACTTCCTTATGAGGTAATACAGGATATGTGCTCATCTGCTTGCAAAATTAGACTTTTTGGGGTTTATAAGGCTAATCGTTTGTTAATTGATAATGAAAAGGATTTAAAACGAATTAATGATGAACTTAAAATGAATGAATCAAAATATTTTGTGAAATTAAATGAGGCTTTAAAAGAAACTGATCATTTAAAAAGAATTGTTTTGGAAAGGAATGTAGAGATTAATACTTTGACTGAACGGGTTGCTCTTGCTGAATTTGAAGCAAGCAAACTTCAGTCAAAGTTAGATAAATGGACTATTTCTGGAATGAAACATGATGATCTTTGTAAATCTCAACGGGGAGCAAGAATTAAAACGGGTTTGGGTTATGAAAATGTACAGGTTTATCCTCCTCCTAGTACATACTGTTATTCTCCTATGCCTGTTCCTCATCCTTCTAATGATTTAATCAAATCAGATACTGACAGTATGTCTGCAGGTTTAGTTGGGAATAACTCTAAGTACATTCGTGAAGACTACGACTATGGACCAACTAGTGGGCTTGGATGCACTAGTTCTAGTACACCTGAAAAACAGCAGTCTGTTTTAGATAATAAGTCTAGTTTAAATTCAGTGTTTGTTTCTAGTTCAAATGTAACAGACTTGAATGTCTCATGTTCTCTTGATTGTTCTATTTCATCTTGTAATTCAAATCTTGATAGTAATGATTTTTGTTCTGGTAATGAATGCAATGAATCTGATGTTTCACCTAAAACAACTGAGCAACTTAAAACTAATTCTTTCGAAAAGTTCTTTTCTCAACCTATTCCATCTTTCATACCATTAAATATGACATCTTCAGAAAATTGCAGTTCGTCTTCATCTGAAACTGGTACCAATGGTACGAGTTTTACTGATTTGTCAGAAGAATCAAGTTCTGATTTTGTAAAGAATAACTCTGAGTCAAATAAACAAAAACATCATGAGATGTATGAGACATTCAGTGATGTTGATTCTACTTTTGTCTGAATGTGATGAGGAGATTATTATTGATCCTATTTTTACCTCATCACATCATCGACCTAGATTCAAACATCATTGTTTCAGGTGTGGTGAAGAGGATCATCTTATCAAAAATTGCCCTTTGATTGAAAGATCCTCTAATAGAAATTGTTTTGGGAATAAATTGACAAAATTGGTTAATAATTTCTTTCATAAAAAATCAGCTTCTTTAAAAACAAAAGTTGTTCAATCTTGGGTCCCTATTACTCCTGGCTAAATGATTTGTTCATTCATTTCAGGGATCTTCTTCAAAGATTGTAAACAGTCTGTGGCATGTTGATAGCGGCTGTTCCAAACACATGACGGGATTAAAGGATTTGTTGACTAATTATCGGATTATCGATGGAGGATATGTGGCATTTGCTGGAGACAAGAAGGGTGGAAAAATGATTGGACAAGGAGAAGTTACCAATGGTTCTCTTACTCTGGAAAAAGTCAACCATGTTCCTGAATTGACATTTAATCTTCTGAGCGTCTCTCAAATTTGTGATAAAGATATTCCTGTTCTATTTAAATCTGACGAATGTTTATTTTTGAAATCAGAGATAGCTATTCCAGAAGATTTAATTCTCATGCGTGCTCCAAGGAAACACGATACATATCTTCTTGATATGAATTCTAATGAGTCCAAAGCTACTGCAACTTGTCTTCTCTCAAAAGCATCAACCTCTGAGTCACTCTTGTGGCATCGTCGATTAGGCCATGTCAATTTTAAGATAATTAATAAATTAGTAAAGAACAATCTTGTTAGAGGACTTCCTTTAAAAGATTTTTCTGTTACTGAAAAATGCATGGCATGTGCCAAAGGGAAACAACATAAGAAACCTCATAAGCCTAAACTTTTAAATAGCATATCAAGTCCTCTTGAGTTGTTACATACTGATTTATTTGGGCCAATTAGTGTTAAATCAATTGCTAAAAAGTCTTTTTGTCTTGTTGTTACAGATGATTTTTCACGTTATTCATGAGTGAGGTTTCTTGCTCACAAAAGTGAAGTTGCAGAGGAATTGCAGAAATTAATCATTTCTATTGAATCAGTCAGTAAGAAAAGAGTTATGGGATTAAGAAGTGACAATGGCACTGAATTTAAAAATCAGATTCTTGACTCATTTTGTGCTCAAAAAGGGATCGTGAGACAATTTAGTGCTGCAAGAACACCCCAGCAGAACGGCATTGCAGAAAGAAAGAATCGTACTCTTGTGGAAGCTGCTCGTACAATGTTGATAGAATCCTCATTACCAGTTATTTTCTGGGCTGAAGCTGTTAATTGTGCATCTTATGTTCTAAACAGAGTGCTAATTGTGAAAGATAAAGTGAAGACTCCTTATGAACTTTTTCATAAGAGGAAGCCACTAATTGATTTCTTTCGCCCATTTGGATGTTCTTGTACGCTTCTGAATACTCAAGCTCAAAAGACAAAATTTGGTGCTGTTTCTGACGAGTGTTACTTTGTTGGATATTCTTCTTCACAAAAGGCATACCGAGTTTATAACAAGAGAACACGTATTGTTCAAGAGTCATTTTATGTTTACTGGCAAGAATCAAATCCTTCTGAAGTTAAATCTGAACCTGCATGATTCTTTGATTCCGATACTGTGTTCAATTCATTTAATTTGCCAGTTTCGATGATGATACATCAATTCCATGTACTCAAACGAATATTATTCCATCATCTTCATCGTCTGTTCCATCCATTCCACAAGTAAATGATGCTGTTTCAATTGATGTTAGCTCATCGTCTCCAATGCCTGATCAAGCTCCATTATCTGATTCTTTATCTCCTACATCTCCTAACTTACCTGATTCAACACCTGTCATTGATACACCTTCATCTACTCTTTCTCCGGCGGCTGATACTTCTTCAACTATCTTTCCTTCTTCAAGTGATTATAAAACTTTGAAAGATCATCCGCTTGATAATGTGATTGGATCTGTTTCTGATGGTGTTCGCACACGAAGTCAATCCGGTCTGATTAATGTTTGTCTTTTCTCATGCTTTATTTCTCAAATTGTTCCTAAAAATGTTCATGCTGCTCTACAAGATCCTTGTTGGGTAGAGTCTATGCAGTTGGAACTTCAACAGTTCCGGAAGCTTAAGGTTTGGACCTTAGTTGATTTACCTCCCAACAAGTATCCAATTGGTACAAAATGGGTATTTAAGAACAAACCAGATGATCGGGGTGTGGTGGTGCGAAACAAATCTAGACTTGTAGTGCAAGGCTTTGCTCAAGAAGAAGGAATTGATTATACAGAAGTCTTTGCTCCAGTTGCTCGTCTTGAAGCAATCCGTATATTTCTTGCTCATGCTGCTCATAAACAGTTCAAAGTGTACCAGATGGATGTGAAATGTGCTTTTCTCTATGGCGACATTGATGAAGAGATATATGTGTGTCAACCACCAGGCTTTGAAGATCCTGATTTTCCTGATAAAGTGTATAAGCTTGATAAATCTTTGTATGGCCTTCATCAAGCACCCAGAATCTGGTATGAGACTCTTACACAATATCTTTTAAGCAATGGTTATTCTCGTGGTACCATTGATATGACCTTATTTAAAAAGGAGGTGAATGGTGAAATGATCTTTGTTCAAGTGTATGTCGATGATATTATTTTTGGATCCACAAACTCTCAATTGTGTAGAGAGTTTGAAGAAGTGATGAGCCAAAGGTTTGAAATGAGCATGATGGGTGAAATGTGCTTCTTTCTTGGCTTGCAAGTTGAACAACAGAAAGAAGGAATTCTTATTCACCAAGAGAAGTACATTAAAGATATTCTGAAGAAATTTAAGATGGATGATGCGTCTACTGAAATGACTCCTTTTACTGCTCAGACGTGTCTCACTCCAGATGAAAATGGAAAACCAGTTGATCCTCATCTTTTTCGGTCTATGATTGGCTCTCTCATGTATCTTACTGCAAGTCGTCCTGATATCACTTTCGCTGTTGGTTACTGTGCTAGATATCAGTCGGCTCCAAAGGAGTCTCATGAGAAAGCTGTCAAACGAATATTTCGTTATCTCAAAGGATCATCTCGTCTCGGACTGTGGTATCCATATGGTGGAAATTTTGATTTACATGCTTATTCTGATAGTGATTCCAATGGTTGCAGGTTAAACAGAAAATCTGTGTCTGGAGGGTGTCAATATTTGGGAAAATGTCTGGTATCTTGGCAGAGCAAGAAACAAACTACTGTTTCTCTTTCTACAGGGGAAGCTGAATATATTGCTGCATCTAGCTGCTGCTCTCAAGTTCTCTGGATCCAACACCAAATGATTGATTATGGAATTAATTTCCTTCATACACCTTTATTCTGTGATAATGAGGCTGCCATTGGAATTGCTAAAAATCCCATTCATCATTCTCGCACAAAGCATATTGAAACCCGAATTCATGCGATTCGTGATGCTCAAGAGAAGGGTTTCATTAATATTATTCCCATCGATACAAAAAATCAAAAAGCTGATCTTTTCACAAAAACGTTTGATAAACCTCGTTTTTATGAATTGATTTCTATGCTTGGGTTAATATCTTTTTAAATTTTCATTTTCTATTTCTTTGATAATAATTAAAAAAATAAAAAAAAACAATAAAAAATCAAGTTACAATTTTATTTATAATTATAGACAAATGAAAATAAAAATTTGGGGGAGTAATATCATTATTCTGAGATCGGATTTAACATGATGAGAAATGATTGTATATTCTCTAAATATTTCTTATTTACATGACCAGTAATTCTATGAGAAATGATAGTAACTGTTACTAGATTCTGTTTCACATTAAAATAAAAAGAAATGGATCAGATTCTTTGACGATATGCTTGATAGACTCAGCCTGATGAATGAAGTAGACAGCAGCTTTATGATTAAATTAAACTTTATGCTTAAGAATGCCTGGATTTACTCATTCATTTTGGATTGCACAAAAACTGAGTCCTGACAAAAATTGGATTGAGAATGAATCTTTCGTTCATTTTGCTTTGTTATGTCATCATTCTCTGCTGGTTTATTTTGTGTCAAGATGTCTTGTGTCTGTGCTTATCTCCTCTGCTGTACGTGAGTACTGACCTGGAGTGATGATCTCCTCTGCTGTACGATAGTACTGACCTGGAGCTCTCATCAGCACATGTTCAAATGGTTATCTCCTCTGTTATACGTGAGTATAGATCTGGAGCTCTTACCATTTTGATATAATTATGTCAAATCATCTTATCGATGAATTTCTCTCAGAATGAAATATTCTGTGTATAATCATTTGCACACTTTTCCTCAAATCTTGTTCCATGAAGATTGATTCATAATTCAATAAATCCTGAGGTTGGGTGAGGGTTTTTACCAAATGATTGTGGGGTCTTAGCATTCTAAAGCATCTAATCGAACCTTAAATGAATCATAAGCTGTTGTTTGAAAAAGGATAAGGCATGAGTTTAAGTGGACAATTATATCAGCAATCGTTATTGATTTGTTCTAATTTCAGTTGTTTCTGTGCAGATTGTGATCAGATCTTGTATTCAGTATGATCTCATGACTGGTAGATATTTTTAATCATCATTATGTTCTAAAATATTTAGAGAATGTGATCTCTGATTATTTTAGATCTCATTATGTGATGTGCTTCCTTTCAGTATTATAATTTAAAAAAAAATAAAAAATAAAATAATAATAAAAAAAATAATTTAAAAAAAAAGAAAATGGTGCAAAATTATTCTTTCGCTAACAATTTCGCAAAGCGAAACTGCAATTTCGCTAGGTTTGCTATAAATTGTTAATCAGTTATCTCCTAGCGAAATTACAGTTTCACTGGGCGAAACTGTAAATTCGCTAGACGAATTTATAGTTTCGCTGCCAGCGAAACTGTTGGCTATATAAGTCATTTTTGCGAAATTTCTTTCATAACTTCGCAAAATTGTTCAGTGTCGATTTTTAGGGTTTTTAGTTTCATAAACGGCGATTTTGATTTGTGATTGTGTTTTGGACTGATTTTGAGTGCTATTCACTTCGTATGTGAGTTTCGAACTTTGATTGACTCCTTAATCTGGATTACATCACGTATTCATCAGCGATTTGGATTATGTCGCTTCGGTGGTTTCGCTGTTCGTTCAGCGAAACTACTGAAGTTTCAGCGAAATTGAACGAAAGTTCACATTCTTTCAGCGAAACTGTAAAGTTATGCTGTCCGAGCGAACTTAACAGTTTCGCCATATCTTATCTAATTTCGCAATGACTAATCCTTATTTCACACAGTTTCGTCTATATTTTCATGAGTCAGCGAAACTAATTTGTAATAGCGAAACTAAATTAATTTTTGGTGAAACTAATTGCGAAACTACTTTGAATCATTCTAATCTTGTCGAAAGTACTTTTTGTTCTGCGAAATTAACAAGTTTCTATGAGCGAAACTATAGTTTCGCTCGTCGAAACTGTTTGTTTTTCTTGCGAAACTGTCTTTGATTCAGCGAACCTATCATGTCTTAGTGAGCGAAACTATTGTTTCGCTTGCCGAAATTGATTGTTTCTTTTGTTTTGTTTTATTTTCTTATTTTCAGTATTTCTTATTCAAATTTATTTGTTGATCTTTTCAGGTTATTATGGCGAATCTCAAGTTTGACGAGAGGAATAATATCACTGCCATATTAGATGATACTTTGCCAAAGGCGGCCGGATTTCGTGATTGTATTAGATGGCTCCAAAGATCACCCATTGCATATGCTATCTCTCACTCACCCACTATCTATGATCTTCACATTAGAGACTTTTGGAGATCAGCTGAATACAACACCGGAGGAGATGTTCAGAGGATCACAGCTAGAGTGCTTGATCATGATATATCTATTACTGCTGAGAACGTGTCGAGGATTCTTAGACTGGAAGATGATACTGGTGATGAAGTTGATATGACGGAATCTGAAGTATTCCAAGCTTTCAGGCAAATGGGATATGAGGGACCAGTCTTTGGTTCGAGGAAAGAGATTAAAAAGTCCTTTTTATCTAAAGAATGGAGATATATAGCTCACGTGTTTATTATGTGCTTAGATCACCGTAAGGGTGGATCTGATGGACTTAACCTTGACTGGGCCAAAGCTATGGTGATATGTTGTAAAGGGGAGAAAGCAAACATTGCTAGATTGATCTTTGCGTGTATGGCAGAAAATGTGATGGCGGTGAAAAAGGATAAATGGTTGTTATATCCTCGTTTTATTCAGATGATTATTGATGATTTGATTCCTGATGTTCCTAAACATGGTGAAGTTAAGAGATTAGTTCAGATGAACCCTCGGATATTTGCAGATTGCTGTGCTATACGCCATGATTTCAGTGGTAAAATAACCCATCTCTGGGAAAACATGTACCCACCAGAGCGATGGAATTATATCAGACGGGTCGATGAGTCTGAAAACAAAAGAGCTGAGGAAACAAGGGTGAAACAAGCTGATGCAGCTAAGAAAAGAAAGAGATATGCAAAAGAGAAAGATTATGATTTTGAAGAAGACATAGATACACAAGCAGAAGAGATAAGGGTGGAGAAGGAACGAAGGTCTAAAAAGAGAACTGACTTTGTTGAGCCTGAACGAAGAACAAAACATAGACACGAGGGTTTCACAGCAGGGAAAGAAGCTAGTGCTGGTCTTGATGAGGATGTGATTCGTGGTCTAAATACTTCATTGGCAAATGAGTTAAGTATGATAAAGACTAAACTGATGAATCAGGAGATTAGGGAGCAACAGAAAGATGAGGTCATTGAAGGAATGAAAAAGATGTTGGTTGATCAGAATAGTTTGATTAAGAGGTTATTTGAAGAAATTTCACAGATGAAAGCTGCTGCTGGCCTACCCAGTCAACTAACTCAATCTGAGTTAAATGATATGACTGATATATCTAAGTACCCATTCTTGAATGTGGGTACCTCATCCAAGGTAGGAGAGGGCACCTCTGGAGCAGCTGATACTGAAGCAAGAGAACAAGAGATTCCAAGAGAAGAGGCTGGAAGAAATGAGGAAGATGAGATTGTTGAGGCTGGGTTTGTTAACCTACAGTTTGATTTTGATAAGGATATTTTGGGAGAAGAAGTGGTCGTTACAGCTACTAATGAGGAAGTATCAGATAAAGGAAAGGGTTGATTGATGAAGAAGAGGAGGATGAGCAGTTGGTTGATTATGATTCTGAACCGGAGTTCTATGAAGTAGATGAGAGACCTTTGGTGTATGTGGCTAAGAAGGGAGATGATGAAAATGATGTGTTTGAGATGGATAAGAGTGATTGGTTGGTAAAGGAGAAGGAGGCTGAAGAACTTACTCCTCTGTTTCAAAATATGGAGGGTTTAAGCAGAAAAGAGGCAGACAAGAAGATAATCAGTTGGTGTTATAATCCTTTCTTAAAGATGTTTTTGATTAAAAGAAGAGGAGGTAATATCAGTTACATGCTCAAGAGGAAGGCGTTTAAGACCTTGCCTAAATGGGATCTGAGACGGTTGGCTACCTTGCCTTTGATTAATGCTCATTTAAGTGAAAGGGCAGTATTTCTTGAGAAGGAGATTAAAAATGGCCTTAATGATAATTTTGAGTCATTTGGATTTATGAAGGCTGAACGAAAGAGATCGAAGAAAGATAAAGACTGGGAGACTGGGAAAGGGAGAATTGTTTTGAGAGTCAAACCACCTAAGACTGTAAACAGAGTAAGACTGGCTGATCCTCTTCCTCCTCGTTTACAGGACTTTGAGAAGTGGTTCTATGATAATAACACTGGTGAGGCTGTGATTAGAGCCAAACAAGGAAAAGAGTTCAGGGTGTTTGACCCAATGGAGTTATTCAGCTTTTGTGATGAAGATCTCTTGATTCTCTGTGAAAATCATATAAAGGCTGGGGCAGGTGAGGAAACTCGAAAGGAGGCAAGCTTGTTTATGAATGTGGCGAACAAAATAAGGGAGTACGGGCAGAGGTAAAGAGTTTGGCTGAAAAGGTGAGAGCACAAGATGACTTTGCCATGGATGTTCAAGACATGACCAGGCAGTTTGCTAGAGCTAGTGGTCATTCGGAGGAAGCTGATGATGCAGGAACTAATCTTGGAGAATCAGTGGCTGAAGCTTCTAAGACGTTGCTGCAGGGGGATGAAGATAGACCAACAACAGCAGGAGGAACGGAGCTGAAGAGTCAAACCAAGAGCAGTGAAGATAGTGAGGTCCAACCTAGGGGGAGTATTGAAGATCATGTTAGGTTGGACTCACTTTAGTATAGATGTTTACTTTACATTGTAATAGGACTTTGTTAGTTTCATTTTGTATTTTGTTAGTTATTAGCAGTTTTGGCAGTCCAGCGAAACTGTGAGCGAATCTATAGTTTCGCTCACAGTTTGCTGTTTTGGTTCACCCGGCGAACTTGTGTTCTGCCGGGCGAAACTATAGTTTCGGCATGACAGTTTCGCTAGTAGCGAAACTGTCAGCGAAACTATGACTGCTATATATACTATATTTCATTTCATTTTGCATGATAAGTTTGCAAACCCTAATCGTGGAATTCTGTTGCAAACTATCATTCTCAAGCAGTTACTTCATTGAAATACAATTGTGCTTATTGTTATTGAGTGAGTTTGTTCATTTGAATATCAATTATGTCTTGATTCATCATATTCACTCTCAATTGTTTGTTGTTATTTGGTTTGTGTATTTGATATTGATCAAATTATCCTATCAATTGTACTGTTCATCGATCACATGGACCAACAAGGAGACTCACCTCCGTCACCCCCACAGCTACCACCCCTTACAGCCCACACCATCCACCAACCACAGCCATCAAGCTAGCAGACCACACCACACCTCCCAACCACTAGACATATGCCAACCACCCACCATATCTTTCACTCCTACATCATCTCCACTATCATCCAGACCCAACCCCATCTTCACCACAACCACCACCCACCACTACTAGCCACAAGCAGGACCCTTCACATCCCTCACATTATACGGATCACCTCTACCTCCAATGGGGGTAGAGGAACAGATTTCAGCGTGAACCGGATGGTGATGCGTTTGTTAGCTGCTGATGAGGGAGAAGACAGCGCAGATCCGTCACCTGACAGATCTTACTGCGGCGTAGTCTCAGCAGATCTCGAGTAGGCTCGGTTGATCGGGAGCAGGCCCAACAAATGGCTGCTCAGAGCCACGAGTCGTCCAACTCCAAGAGCACAGTGTTACATCTGCTAAGAAGATTGAGGAGTTGGAGGAGGCTAAGAAGACCATCATGCTAAGCTTAAGGGATCTAAAGATGAGCCACTAAAGATTAAGAGGGAGATGGTGATGATGAGGTGATGATGATGATGATGAGGTGATGATGAGGAAGATGATGAAAGAGACTGATGACGAGGGGAGGAAAGTGGTGGAGGAGAGGGACAGAGGAGAGGAATGAGGATGATGATGAAGAAGGAGAGATGCAGCTGCATCTGCCTCTGCTCAAGGTCAGGAAAGGAAATGAGATCTAAGAAGAACCAAGACCAACGAGCTTCCTCCCTTGCTCCACCAAACGATGATTAGTGATCAAGACAAAAGTAATGATTAGATGTCTATGTATTGGATTACTTTTGTATTTGAATCATGTTATTTAAAACTTATGTATTCAATGTTTATATTAAGATTAATGCATTTCTGTCTTGATATTAACTAATGGGATGTGTTGCATGTTTAAATCAAACAGATCAAAACTATCAAAGGGATGAATTCGATGTTGCTCCCTTCAGCAGGTCAAGACTCAGTTACTATGATCTTGATCTGCAAGGGATCGTCAGGAGGTCGGTGAGTTATACCCCTGAAGAAGGGGAAATAATTCACGATCTATCAAATGAGCAACTAGCTGAGATCTTCAAGCTAAATCCCGATGAGATTGTAAAGGATGCTCCAACGTGTGACTCTACAAGTGACGAAAAGGCTAAATGACGTTGATGAAATAGAGATAGAAGATGTCACTGCAGAGCACTACCCTCAGTATGCTGACAACGAGGGAAATGTGGTCCCCAATCTGGGTGAATCCCTTGTCAGTGATACGTTTGAGGTTTTAGATAAGATGGAGCAGGAGTCAGAGAAGACAGAAGGAACGACCCAAGCCTCAAACGATGATGTTGACATCCGAAAGGCTGAATGGGCTGCTTGTTTTGAAGAAGTTCGAGTCCAACGCGCTGCACCTAAACAGAACGTCTACACCAAACTCTACAGAGTAAAGAAACATCATAAGGTGTCGGGCAGGATTATAGCGTGGGCTTATTTTGAGGATTTAAATGTCTATGCAGTTAAGAGGGAGAAGGGCATAGAGTACTTTAGATTTCCACATGATCTAAAGACTCTACCAGGTTTTGAGCTCAACCAGCTAGCCAAACTGAAGCTGTTGTATGCTGACCCAAGAAAGATGTCAGGCTGGTTTGAGGCTGCCCTAAGGAAGGAGTACCACACCAGGTGGGTTAAATTTAGACCCCAACAGCCTACAAGGTACATCAGAAGGTCTGAAGTTGATGCCATTACTGGAAAGCCAAAGATAGTGCTTAAGTGGAGTCCTCCACGCACGATGTCAAGAATCCCGCTTAGGGAAATGCCACAGGACTTCACTCCACACTTTAAGTGGTGGTACTATGATTGGAGGACAGGAGAAGCGGTCATAGTCATAAATAAAGAGGGACAAATGGATACTATCAGGGTATTTGACCCAATTTCGCTTACCAACTTGTCAGCTAATGATGTCTACACTCTATACAAGTGGCCACTGTTCTATGATACGCAGGATATAGTACAAGCCCTCCGGTTCCAAAACCTCATAAGACTCTGTTTTGCGTTTGAGATTCACGCAGGAGTCACAAGAGAGGATAAGTACAAGAAGTATGAGGAGGTAATGCAGAAAACAAGACATTAAAGAGATCTAGGTCCAAGGGGGAGTTTGTTGATACATGTATGTACCTAGATCATGATATGAATGTAATAGATCTTGTTTGTCTGATACTGATGTAATGTTTGGAATGTTAATGAAATGATATTGGTTGTTTGTGATTTATAATGTTTAATATTTCATTAATGAGTCGATGTTGAATTAGTTAAATAGGTTTGTGATTGTTTGAATTGATACACATAATGTTATATTAATTAATACATTCAAACTTAACAAAATGAAGTTCTCATGCGAATGGCCCATACGAATGAACCATACGCATGAATAACTCCATACGAATGACCCAGTCGCACGACTGAACCAGGAGACTGGATCAGTCGTATGATTGTAACATAAGATTGGCTCAGTCGCACGACTGAACAATTAGTCGTGCGGATGGATCAATCGCATGGTTCAATCGCACGACTGAACCATACTAATGGTTCAGTCGCACGAATGAACAACACTAACCTATAAATACAACCCAATTCGTGGAAAAACATAAGCATTGATTCTATTTCGACTCCAGACGTACCCTAGCCGTCCAGAAGCCTCCAAGTTCATACTCCAAGTTCATAGAACGCTGTAGATCGATTCCTAATCGATTCTTAACGTTTGATTCAATACTTTATTGATTCTACGTGCGTTCTCACTGATTGGATCGCCAATCAAATAGGATTCCGCACTATTTGGTTTGGTTTACACATTAATCATTCGGTATTTCGTTCAAATACCAGGTCCTAACAGAAGGTGATAAAATAGACAACTTAGGACACACAGGTTTTAGAAATAAATATGATTAAATTTTAAGAAAAGCTATTCAAAGTTCATCATCCCAATAGCTGATACAAGATATTTAAATCTCTGCTCATCAAATGCTTTGGTGAACAGATCAGCATATTGCTCATTTGTGTTAACTTCGACTAGTTTGATTAATCCCTTTTCAAAGTTATCTCTTATCAAATGATACCTGATATTAATATGCCTTGTCCTTGAATGCTGCACAGGATTCTCTGTGATGGAGATAACACTATTGTTGTCTATGTGGATGAGAGTCTCTTTAAAGTTGAATCCATAGTCCAACATCTGATTTTGAATCCAAAGCACTTGAGCACAACAGCTTGCAGCAGCAATGTATTCAGCCTCAGCAGTTGATGCAGACACACAGGATTGTTCCTTGCATTGCAAGGAGACTACTCTTCCACCAAGAAATTGACATTCCCCTGATGTAGACTTTGTAGTCATGTTGCAACCACCATAGTCACTATCTGTGTAAGCATATAGATTAAAGTCAGAATTCTTTGGATACCAAAGGCCAAGTGATGGAGCACCTTTGAGATATCTTAAAATTCTTTTGACGGTGACCAGGTGTGACATCTTGGGGTTGGCTTGATATCTTGCACAAATGCATGTAGCAAACATGATATCTGGCCTGCTAGCTATGAGGTACATAAGAGACCCAATCATTGCCCTATAGAGATGCTCATCAACACACTCCCCCTCAAGATCAGGTCCAAGGGAGTGATTTCTGGCTATGGGTGTCTTAGCAACATTACAATCAGTCATGTTGAACCTTTTAAGTATGTATTGTACATACTTTGACTGATTTATGAAGATGCCATTGTCAACTTACTTCACTTGAATTCCTAGAAAGAAATTGAGTTCCCCCATGGCACTCATTTCAAACCTATCCTTCATCAACTTCTCAAAGTCTTTGCAGAGCTTTGGATTAGTTGACCCAAAGATAATGTCATCTACATATACTTGAACTAGCATTATGTCATTTCCTGTTCCTTTGATGAAGAGAGTTCCATCTATAGTACCCCTTTTATAGCCATGTTGATAGAGATACTGAGATAGAGTCTCATAGCACTTCCTTCGTGCTTGGTGCAGCCCATAAAAAGCTTTATCAAGCCTGCAGACATAATCAGGATGATCTAGATCTGTAAACCCAGGTGGTTGTCTGACATACACCTCTTCATCAATCACCCCATAAAGAAAAGCACACTTGACATCAAGTTGGTAGACCTTGAAGTTCTTGGATGCAGCAAAAGCTAGGAATATCCTAACAGCTTCAAGTCTTGCTACAGGAGCAAAAACATCAGTGTAGTCAATTCTTTCTTCTTGAGTATACCCTTGAACAACTAGTCTTGCTTTATTCTTGATGACAAGTCCTCTATCATCCTTCTTATTCCTAAAAACCCATTTGGTTCCTATGTTAGTCTTCCATTGAGGAAGAGGACATAGGTTTCATACCTTTTGCCTTTTGAATTAAAGCAGCTCTTCTTGCATAGCTTCAACCCAACTTCCATCCTATAGAGCCTCATCAATTTTCTTTGGCTCTATCTGGGACAAGAAACAAGAGTGAAGACAAACATTTGCTTCATGGGTTTGTCCTCTTGTTCTCACCCCTGAATCAATATCTCCAATGATGTTTATGGTAGGATGAGACTTGTGGATCCTTAGCTGAGGGATCACAGCAAGTTGCTTAGACAGATCTAAATTTGATAAATTTTGATCTGGCAAAGAAGATTTACCCTCCACATCAGCACACTTATCAAGATTGACTTGATCCAATGAGTGTGTGACATCATTGATGTTGTCTTAAATGCAGTGGTTATCAACATCAAGAAATTCCTGATCACTTTCACCACCACCATTTTCTCCAACATTTGAAACTCCTTCCTCTGAGTTTTGTGCCTCTAAGCTGGAATTTGAAGGCATCCCAAAAGCATCAACAGGATTTGTCATTGATGTGCTAGTAGAAGTTTCATTTGCCGGATTAGTTACCACTGGAGCTGAAGACGTGTAACTTGTAGGTCTTTTGAGCTCAAATCTTGGGTTAGGATCACCTGTAGGTAATATATTTGTAGATCCTGAAACATTCTCACAAGATTTGTTAAAACAGTTGGTAACTAAATCAAGATCAAATAGCCAATCCGGACCAGAATCTTTCACACTGGGAGTGTGCTCACTGAAAGTCACATTGGCTGACTCCTCAACTACTCTAGTTCTGAGATTGTATACTCTATAAGCTTTAGCTTGAGAAGAGTATCCAATAAAGTGTCCATCATCTGATTTCTCAGCAAACTTGGCAATTTGATCTTTGGTATTCAAGATGGTGAAAGGACATCCAAATGACCTGAGAAAACAAATGAAAGGTTTTCTCTTGTGCCAAAGTTCATAAGGAGTCTTACTATGTGTCTTAACCACTAAAACTCTGTTTTGCAAATAACAAGCAGTGTTCACTGCCTCTGCCCAGAAGGTGATGGGCAGTTTAGAGTCAGACAACATTGTTCTTGCAGCTTCAATTAGTGTCCTGTTTCTCCTCTTAGCAACATCATTTTGCTGAGGAGTCCTGTGAGCACTATATTGTCTTGTAATACCTTTTTCATCACATAATGTATCAAGGATCTGATTCTTGAATTCAGTTCCTTGATCACATCTTATGGTTTTGACCTTGTGATCATATTGATTCTCAATTTTTAATATGAAATTCTTCAGAATCTCAGGGGTCTCATCCTTAGTTCTAAGAAAGAAGACCCAAGTGAATCTTGTAAAATCATCTATGATCACCAAGCAATAAGAGGTCCTTCCTAGACTCATTACACTGGTAGGGCCAAAGAGATCCATATGTAATAAGTGTAGGGGATTAATGATAGAATTTCTTTCCTTTGGCTTGTGAGATACCTTGTGTTGCTTCCCCTTCAGGCATGCAACATAGTGGTCATCACTTGTAAACTCTTTTTTTGATATTTCAGTTACCAAATCATTCTTAATTAATTTATTCATGTTTTTAAAGTTTACATGGCACATTCTTTTATGCCAGAGAAAAGATTCATCATTATTTGCTTTAGACAGAAAGCATGAAACTTCTCCTGAGGGAGATGTTTCTTGCAAGTCCATCTTGTACATGTTTCCTTTCCTGGGGGCTCTAAGCAAGATGTGCTCATGAGGAATGACCACCCCGGGTCTGAGAACAATGCACTCATGCTCAGTGAAGAGCATGTTATGAGTCTGATCACAAAATTGGGATAGACTCAGAAGATTGTACCCAAGCTCTTTGAAACAGTTTACCTTCTCAATGCTGAGCTTACCATTTGTGACCTTGCCCCTTCCTGTACTGTAACCTCCTGCATCTCCTCCAAAAGCAACTGGTCCTCCATCAATTCTTTCAAACTTTTAGAGTAGTGACCTATTGCCTGTCATGTGCCTGGAACAACCACTATCTATGAGAGGAAGCTCATCTTCACAAGTTTCACACCTAGGAGATCTTACAGACAAGATTATGTGTGGAGGAGCTATCTCAAAATATCCTAGTCCCTGCTCTTTTTGATAACAAACTTTTGCATGCAAGGATGAGGATATTATGTTCTTGAAGGTCTCTTCTTCAAGAACACATTTTTCTGCCTTGGCTTTGCTGATCACAAGCTCAGCCTGACATTCAGTTAATTTAGTAATAAGATCTTTGATCTGAGTCCTGTAGTTTGTATGCTCATGTTTAAGAGTTGAAATGGTTTTCTCTAAGTCTTCTATCTTTAGTTTATAATCAATTTCAGCTCTTATAAAATCAGCTTTTAAGATATTTAAGGACTCAAGATCAGATCTCATTTCTAAATTATAGGACATGTATCTATTAACTTTAGAAATGCATTCAGGAGTACAAAGATGTTCCAATACCTTGGCTTCATCGTGGTCTTCCATGAGTACTTGGTTTGGAGATGCATCTTCCACCTGAAAGCTCCAGTCAAAGCCTCCTTCTTCAAAGCCTCCTTCTTCAACAACAACTGTAGCTTGCTGCTTTGGCTTCTCATTCTAGGGGGCTTTTGTAAGGATTCCTGAAGTCTGATGCAACCCAAAACAGCCTAAGTGTCTCAGCAACATGCACTAAGTACTGAAGTGAAGAATGCTTCGGAAGTTTTACACAAAGCATTAGAAAATACTCTAAGTGTAAAATCTTCCGAAGCCAAGACCAATATCTTCCGAAGCCAAACATGAAGTCTTCCGAAGCTTCAGAGACAAAGTCTTCCGAAGCCTCATCCTATGAAGACAGATTTCTTCCGAAGACTTTTAGTACACATGCTTTATCTGATGTACTGTTCCATAAAGCACCTTTTCCGCTGCATCTCTGTAAAGTCACCAACTTACATGAGTTGGTGAAAAGGGCCTTGCTTTTGGTAACTGTACATTGAGGTCTTGAGTATTCAACTTTCCACTTTATGTACTTTATCCTTTTTGTATTGTATAAGGATGTGAGCTATGGCATGTCATAGTCACAAGGTCAAAAGGCAGATATGCCTTTTGATCCTACAATTGATTTTGTTAGTGTCTAGTCAATTGTATCCAGCTGGCTTTCAAAGTATGGCCGGCTGTAGGTTGTAGTATAAGTATTTCAAGTTCTTGTATCTTTTCTTTATGCTTTGTAACACTTGTAAAAGAACTTGAGAAAGCAATATACTGCCTCCTTGAAACCCATACTCTCTTGTTCTGTCTCTTGCTTTACTTGTGTTCTTTGTATCACTTTGGTTACCCAGTTCACTGTTTGATTAGAGCTTAGTTATTCTCCTCATTGTGTTGTTGTGTTGTAATTGTGTTTAAGCCCTTAAACGGTCCTGCAATTGGTATCAGAGCTTTCCAGGCTCTTGATATAAGATCTAACCATCTTAAGATCCCTCACACACACAAAAGCTAAACTCTTCAAATGGCTGCCATCTCTAAGACTGATATGGAGACTGGAACCATGAACAAATCCCCACTGATCACTCTTGATGATTTTGACACCTGGTGCATGAGGATGGAAGGCTTCATCAGGTCTCTTGATTCAAGAATGTGGGAATCTGTTGAAATGGACCTTTCATACCCAGCACCCCCTCTGCTACTGGTGCTGGTATGATTCCTAAAGATGTGGCCAACTACTCAGATGAAGATAGAAAAAGAGTAGAGATTGACAGGAAGGCCATGACTGCTCTTCAGACTGCTCTCCCAAACTCTGTATACAGAGGCTTCAAGAAGTGCAAGACAGCCAAACAGCTGTGGGATGCACTGAAGCTGATGTATGAAGGCTCCTCTGAAGCCAAGGAGAACAAGAAAGATCTTCTGAAGCAGCAGTTTGAAAATTTCACCTTCAAAGCAGGTGAGACCATGACTCAACAATACTTCAGGTATGTTGAGATTGTGGATACCCTAGTGGATGGAGGAGTTCCTCTTGAGAACAGGGACATTGTAAGGAAGTTCATGTCCTCACTTCCTAGGCAATGGACACACTATTGTGTGGTGATCAAGAGGACTGAGAACCTTAAGACTCTTACTCTTACAGAGTTGTATGGGATTCTCAGTGGATACCAGATGGAGATGAACATGCAAGGTTCATCTGGCAACTCCAACAATCAAATGGGTTCAGCCCTTCATGTGGTTGAAAGGGACAGCATAGAACCTCAGCATCATCTCTTATGCTACCCTGACAACTCACAAAAGGGTCCTTTCATCACCTTCCCGGAGACACCAAGGGAGAACTTTACTCAAGGAAGCCCATTCCAAGAGACAAGTTCTTCTCAAGCCTTTGTGTCTGCAGATGAAAGCTGTGGGAATTATCTCTTCACTCTTGAAGACCTGGACTGTATCCATCCAGATGACCTGGAATACATGGAGATAGTTCAGCAGATGGCTCTCCTCACTCACAGAGCCAAGAAGTTCTACAAGAGGACAGGAAGAAGATTTCCAAGCAATGCTACCAGCAGTAAGTTTGGGCTGGATAAAAGCAAAGTTAAGTGTTACAACTGTAACCTTATGGGTCACTTTGCCAGGGAGTGTAAGGCACCTAAAGCAAATGGGGGCCAAACACAACCCAGACCAAACTTTACTGACAAAGCTCCTCAAGCTGAGAAGACAAAGCAACATGCTGCTGTTGCTGTTGAAGAAGGAGGCTTTGACTGGAGTTTTCAGGTGGAGGATGCTTCTCCAAACCAAGCACTGATGGCTGACCATGATGAAGCCAAGGTATTGGAACATCTTTGCTCCCCTGAATGCATTGCTAAAGTAAATAGATACAGGTCCTATAACCTAGAGATGAGATCTGATCTTGAGTCATTAAACATATTAAAATCTGATTTTAGAAAGTCTGAAAATGATTACAAGTTAAAGATAGAAGACTTGGAGAAAACCATTTCAGTACTAAAACATGAACATACAGATTTCAGAACTCAGATCCAAGATCTCATCACTAAGTTAACTGAGTGCCAGGCTGAGCTTGTGATCAGCAAAGCCAAGGCAGAGAAGAGTGTTCTTGAAGAAGAGACCTTCAAGAACATGATATCCTCATCCCTGCACAACAAGGTTTGTTATCAAAATAGACAGGGACTAGGATCAAATGAGATAGCTCCTCCACACACAATCTTGTCTGTAAGATCTCCTAGGTGTGGAACTTGTGAAGATGAGCTTCCTCTCATAGATCCTGTAAGTGAGGATGATGAAGAAGTGATAGTGAAGAATTCCTCTGAGAAGAGTGAAGAAGAGGATTCTTCCAAGGGCCACTATCCTTCTGAGGAGAAGAAATCAACTGTGATGACCAAGTCCAAAAGAAAGAACTTGATCAGAAAGAGCAAAAGAAAGGCAAAGAAGGCTCAAGAAATCAAGGCTACTTTTGATGCTAAGCAGAAACAAGTTTTTATCTCTGCAGGTTTCAAAGTAGTAAGGACTGAAGACATCAACCAAGACTCCTCAGCTAAGAGTCATGGTTCTTGTTCAAATCATCTCAGTGCCAAGAAGAAGACTGAGCTGCTGTGTACCACTGCTGCACAGCCTGGACCATCAAACTCCAAGAACAGTTCACAGCCCAAAGGAACTGTCTCAGCATCTACCAAGATGAAGGTGGAGAAGGGATGTGACCAAAGCCAGTCTTGCTCTCAAAGGGAGACTTCTTTGAAGAAGATAATGTTATGTGTTATGTGTGAAAGTACTTCTCACATTGCTAAGGATTGCCCATACAATCCTAAAAGTACTGTCCACATGACTAAAACAAAGACTTCAAAGAGTCTCAAGAAGTCTCAAGCTTCGGAAGGAAAGTCTGTTTCCTTCGGAAGCTCCAAATCAAAGAAGGAGGTAAGTGGAAAATTACCTTCGGAAGCAAAGTTGGTCTCGGAAGAAAGGAGTTCTTCCGAAGCACTAAGTCTGCTGCAGTGACTGTAGATTCTTCCGAAGGATCAGTCATCAAAACTTATGAAGTTCTAAAAGCTTCTAAGGTTTTGAAGGTCAAGTCCA
Organism: Flaveria ramosissima; assembly: GCA_025215565.1. Taxonomy (NCBI): domain Eukaryota; kingdom Viridiplantae; phylum Streptophyta; class Magnoliopsida; order Asterales; family Asteraceae; genus Flaveria; species Flaveria ramosissima. The sequence continues at coordinate 86,810,829 of CM046037.1, forward strand.
AGACTCCAAAGGTGGTGTGGAAGTCTAAGAAAGACCAAATGACTGAGGTTTCTCCATCAACAACAGCTGAAGATCCCCATAGTACAACCATAGGATCTATTACTGTTGCATTACCTTCTATTACTGTTAATGAGCCCAAGACAAGTAAGGCTTGGGTTTCCAAATGTAACTAATCATCTTCTCTGTGCAGGAACAGCTCAAGACCAACAGGAATGTCTGGATAATTGACAGTGGCTGTTCCAGGCACATGACAGGCAATAGGTCTCTACTCCATAATTTTGAGAGAATTGATGGAGGACCAGTTGCTTTTGGAGGAGATGAAGGTGGTTACATTTCTGGAAGGGGCAAGGTCACAAATGGTAAGCTCAGCATTGAGAAGGTAAACTTTGTTAAGGAGCTTGGGTACAATCTTCTGAGTGTATCCCAATTTTGTGATCAGAGTCATAACATGCTCTTTACTGAGCATGAGTGCATTGTTCTCAAACCTGGTGTGGTCATTCCTCATGAGCATATCCTGCTCAGAGCCCCCAGGAAAGGGAACATGTACAAGATGGATTTGCAAGAAACATCTCCCTCAGGAGAAGTTTCATGCTTTCTATCTAAAGCAAATAGTGATGAGTCTTTCCTATGGCATAAAAGAATGTGCCATGTAAACTTTAAGAACATGAATAAATTAATTAAACATGATCTGGTAACTGGAATGCCAAAGAAAGAGTTTACTAGTGATGATCATTGTGTGGCATGCCTGAAAGGGAAGCAACACAAAGTATCTCACAAGCCTAAGGAAAAGAACTCCATCACTACTCCCCTACACTTGTTACATATGGATCTCTTTGGCCCCACCAGTGTAATGAGTTTAGGAAGGACCTCTTACTGTCTGGTGATCACAGATGATTTTACAAGATTCACTTGGGTTTCTTCCTTAGAACTAAGGATGAAACCCCTGAGATTCTGAAGAATTTCATCTTAAAAGTTGAGAATCAATGTGATCACAAGGTCAAAACCATAAGATGTGATCAAGGAACTGAATTCAAGAACCAAATCCTTGATGCATTTTGTGATGAAAAAGGTATTACAAGACAATATAGTGCTCCCAGGACTCCTCAGCAAAATGGAGTTGCTGAAAGGAGAAACAGGACACTTATTGAAGCTGCAAGAACTATGTTGTCTGACTCTAAACTGCCTATCACCTTCTGGGCAGAGGCAGTCAATACTGCTTGCTATGTGCAAAACAGAGTTTTAGTAGTTAAGACACATGGTAAGACTCCTTATGAACTTTGGCACAAGAGGAAACCTTTCATTGGTTTTCTCAGGTCATTTGGATGTCCCTGCACCATCTTGAATACCAAAGATCAAATTGCCAAGTTTGCTGAGAAATCAGATGATGGACATTTCATTGGATACTCTTCTCAAGCTAAAGCTTATAGAGTATACAATCTCAGAACTAGAATTGTTGAGGAGTCAGCCAATGTGACTTTCAATGAGCACACTCCCTGTGTGGCTGGTTCTGGTCCGGATTGGCTGTTTGATCTTGATTTAGTTACCAACTGTTTTAACAAATCTTGTGAGCATGTTTCAGGATCTGCAGAAAATCTAAATACAGGTGATCCTGATCCAAGATTTGAGCTAGGAAGATCTTCAACTCATACATCTTCAGCTCCAGTTGGAACTACTTCAGCAAATGAGGTTTCTATCAGCACAACAATGACAAATTCAGCTGATACATCTGGCATGCCTTCAAATTCCAGCTCAGAGGCCTCTCAACCAGATAAAGATACCTCACTTGTAGAAGACAACAATGGTGATGGTGATAGTGATCAGGAATTCCTTGATGCTAATAACCACACCATAGATGACAACATCAATGATGTCTCACACTCATTGGATCAAGTTAATCTTGATAAGTGTGATAATGTGGAGGGTGAATCTTCAGGACCAGATTTAAATTTCTCAAATTTAGATCTTTTCCAGCAACTTGCTGTGATCCCTCAGCTAAGGATCCACAAGTCTCACCCCACCACAAACATCATTGGAGATGTTGTCACAGGGGTAAGAACAAGAGGACAAACCCATGAAGCAAATGTTTGTCTTCACTCTTGTTTCTTATCTCAGATAGAGCCCAAGAAAGTTGATGAAGCTCTAAAGGATGGAAGTTGGGTTGAAGCTATGCAACAAGAGCTGCTTCAATTCAAAAGGCAGAAAGTTTGGAACCTTTGTCCTCTTCCTCATGGGAAGACTACCATTGGAACCAAATGGGTTTTTAGAAACAAGAAGGATGATAGGGGAATCATCATCAAGAACAAGGCAAGACTAGTTGTTCAAGGATACACACAAGAAGAAGGGATTGACTACACTGATGTCTTTGCTCCTGTAGCAAGACTAGAAGCTGTTAGGATATTCCTGGCATTTGCTGCATCCAAGAACTTCAAGGTCTACCAACTTGATGTAAAGTGTGCTTTCTTATATGGAGTGATTGATGAGGAGGTTTATGTCAAACAGCCACCTGGTTTTGTAGACCCTGATCATCCTGATTATGTCTGCAAGCTTGACAAAGCTCTTTATGGGCTGCATCAGGCACCCAGGAAGTGGTATGAGACACTATCTAAGTATCTCTGCAAGCATGGATACAGAAGAGGTACTATAGATGGAACCCTCTTCATCAAAGGACAGGGAAATGACTTATTGCTGGTTCAAGTATATGTTGATGACATCATCTTTGGTTCAACTAATCCAAAGCTCTGCAAAGACTTTGAGAAGCTGATGAAAGACAGATTTGAGATGAGTTCAATGGGAGAACTCAACTTCTTTCTGGGAATTCAAGTGAAGCAAGTTGAAGATGGCATCTTCATAAGTCAGTCAAAGTATGTTCAAGACATACTCAAGAGGTTCAATATGACTGATTGTAAGATTGCTAAGACACCCATAGCCAGAAACCACTCCCTTGGTCCAGATCTTGAGGGGGAGTGTGTAGATGAGCACTTATACAGGGCTATGATTGGGTCTCTTATGTATCTTACAGCTAGCAGGCCTGATATCATGTTTGCTACATGTATTTGTGCAAGATATCAAGCCAACCCTAAGATGTCTCACTTAATCACTGTGAAAAGGATTTTAAGATACCTCAAAGGTGCTTCAACACTTGGTCTATGGTATCCAAAGAATCCAAATTTCAATCTGTATGCCTATACAGATAGTGATTATGGTGGTTGCAATATGACTGCAAAGTCTACATCTGGGGGATGTCAATTCCTTGGTGGAAGGGTGGTCTCATGGCAATGCAAGAAACAATCCTGTGTGTCTGCATCAACTGCTGAGGCTGAATACATTGCTGCTGCAAGCTGCTGTGCTCAAGTGCTTTGGATTCAAAATCAGATGCTGGACTATGGATTTAACTTCAAAGAGACTCCTATCCACATAGACAACAATAGTGCTATCTCTATCACTGAGAACCCTGTGCAGCACTCAAGGACCAAACACATCAACATCAGGTATCATTTAATAAGAGATAACTATGAAAAAGGATTAATTAAACTAGTCAAAGTTCATACAGATGAACAATATGCTGATCTGTTCACCAAAGCTTTTGATGAACAGAGATTTAAGTATCTGATATCAGCTATTGGGATGATTAACTTTGAGTAGACTTTTTATTAAAACTAATTCTAATTATTTCTTCTTAAAATATGTGTGTCCTAAGTTGTCTAGTTCATCACTTTCATAAGCTCATGTTTTCTTTGGATGTAAAATTCTTTTTGAAGACTTTCCTTAGATTCTTGAAAATTTCTGATACTTCGGAAGATAAAGATTTTATCTTCGGAAGAAAAACATGTCTTTAAAATAAATAACTGTCTAAGAGATTTTACCTTCGGAAGAAGTAAAGTTCATCTTCCGAAGCTTAAAATTCTTATCTCAGACACTTATCTATTTTCAAGAACCTTTTCCTTCCGAAGCAAAATTAACCTTCGGAAGCTTTGTTTATTTTCATACAAAGCATTCAAGGGTTTATTTCTCTTCCGAAGCATAAATTATCAAGACTCTCAGGAAAATCTTCCGAAGCCATTTTAGCTTCGGAAGCTTTTTAAATCAAAACTTCCGAAGACAAATAAACTTCGGAAGCTTTTCGAATTCCAAGAAAACTACTTTTTGAGCAAAAGTAAACTACTTTTTCAGAGGTGGGACCGACTTTCGGATTTCAAAGTTTATCCTCTTTCATTAACTTTGGTTCAAATCCCTTTTCATATAAATACCCAACGGTTCCCCCTCTTTCCCACTATCTTCCTCAATTCTACTGTTTCTCTAACCTAATTCTCTAAACCGCCTTTGCTTTCTACCTTTCTTCACCCTTAAGCTTCTGAAATGGCCAACCTTAACCGCAGAAACAACCCTGATTTCTCCATGCAACTACACAGGCAACATAATCAAGTTGCTCTGTTAAGCTCTGAGAAAGATGCAAGTTTCTCAGAGATTTGCCAATTCTTGACTCTGTCAAACTACTTCACCTCCCTGACCATTGATCCTCCTCTATATGAGGATCAGTTGCTTGAATTCTGGAAGACCTGCCAAGAGGTCATTATGGATGGGGAGAAGGCACTGTCTGCCACAGTGCAAGGGAGGACAGTCTTCATCACTCCGGCCATCATTAACCAACATCTACAGCTGGATGATGAAGAAGGTGAGGTGTCCTTCCCAAAAGAAGCTGTTAATCATTCTTTTGAGCAGATGGGCTATGAGGGAGATTTCTCTGTAAAGACCTTTAGGAAAGGGAAGGTCTCATCCCAATGGAAATTCCTGCTCCATGTGGTTATCCACAGCTTGTCAAACAAGCATGGTGGATGGGACCAGATTCCTGAGGATCTCTCCTTCATAGTTCATGGAATGGTTCAAGGGGTCAAGTTCAGGTATTCACAATTTGTCTATACTAATTTACTTGCAAACTTAGACTCCTTAGAGTATTACATGTTTCCTAGATATGTTCAACACATTCTCAACTGTGAACTGGGCTCACAGTTGAGGGAAACAGGTAATATTCTTAAATTGGGACAGATGAAGCCCGGCATCTTTAAAATAATGAAGAAGCCAACTGTAGGCTTCTCTGGGGTAGAAACAGCCCTAGTCCCAAAAATGTTAGAGCTCATTGCTCAAGGTGACAACCTAGCAACACAAGCTAGTGTTGAACCCACACCTCTTTTGTCCCTACCATTAAAAAGACCAGAAATCACCCTCACCTACCAAAGAAAATCCAAACGAACCCCTGCTCAGACTATTGAGTCTGTGCAGGCCCCCAAATACTCAACCTTACAGGAAGAAGTGGACACTAGAGCTCCCACTTCTCCTGAGGAGCAAACCACTCCCATTGTTCACCTATCAGGGCTGAGGTTCCTCAAGCTCACCCTGATGAGCTCAATAGCCCAACAACCTTAAGCCTTCACTCTGAGTCTCAACACTCAAGTGGACAACCTTCAGGGGACAGCTACCATCCCCAGCCTTTGGATCTCAACCAACCAATTCCCAACCTATCCTTTTACACTGATGAAGACTTAGGATTCAGTGAGTACCATGAGTCTCTCTTCTCCTCCCCTACTCAAAGAGAGATGAGTACCTCTGACTCTCCTCAGTCTATCCCCCATCAGTCACCTATTACTGAGGTGGACACTTCTGAACCTGTTCAGGATGTCCATATGGAAGAGGCTCTCACTTTTGAAAGTGATTACATCATTAAGACCTCAACCATGGCAACTCAGCCCATTGGCATCTCAACTGAGGCTGCCAGTGAGCAGAGGAAAACCAGCAGCCAAGAAACTCAAGCTGGTGGTGAGAGAGAGGACTTTGGTCCAATCATCTCATCCCCCAATGAATCTTCTGATGAAGATGAGGGGAATTTGAGACTAAAGGTGCAAAAACTGTCAAAAACATGCACCTATTTAGTCTCTAAGGTTAGTCACTTGGAATCTCAGGTGACTACCCTGCAAAACAGGGTCAATGATCAGCAACTCCAGATTTCATATCTGCAGGAAAAACTAGCTGGGAGACCTTTAAGGAGAGCTCAACCAGGAACACAAGAACCTGTGGAAGTGATTGACTTATCCTCCAGCTCACCTATGCAAGTGGGTGATGCTACCAAAAAGGGGGAGAAAGTTGTTACAACCACAGAACCTGGGAGTTCTTCAGAGAGAATGGACATAGAGGACTCACCATCCTCACTTGCTGTTGTGCATTCTCAGCAACTTCCTCAAGTTCACATTAATGTGGACTCTATAGACTCTCTCATCAGGAGTCTCTTTGAGGAAGGCATACCAAGGGCTGTCTCATCTCCACCACTGGGAACTGGCAATCAAATCATAAGGTGGAGGTATGATGATGACAGAAGAGCCCTCATACTTCAAAGAGTTCAAGGCCAACAAGAAGTTTTTCAATTCCAAAGCCTGAGCTTCTATGAAAGACTGGATTTAGTCAACCTGCCACTTGTCAATCCAAGCAATTCAAGACAAGCTGACAGGCTGGCTCAAAGAATCCAAGACAGGATCCTGGCAGAGTTCTCTCTAAGAAGGAGACTTAGGGAATCAGGCAATGTCATCGGTCAACTGGATGTTGAGGTGGACCCTAAGATTAGTTTCATAGGGGAAACCTTGACTGAAGGCCCAGTGACAGAACCTGAGACCCCTGTCTCATCATCAACAACTGCTGCTGAGGTCCAAACTCCATCTGAGACACCTGCTGGTGAAGGTGTTTCTCAGCCTCTCTCTGGCCAGAGCATGGAAGCTACTCCAAGCAATGAAGGCCAAGCTTCAATCCACCCTGAGTCACAAAGGTCTGTTGGTGACAAAGGGAAAAGGATAATGACTCCTGAGGAAATTGAGGAGGAAGAGAGAGAGAGGAAAAGGAGACTAAGGGGAGAAAGTTCCACTGGGTCATCTAGCTTCATGCAAGCTGCAATCAGGGCTGCCCCCAGACCAAATACTCAGGATGATGAGTTAAGGGCAGTCAGGATTACCTACTTACAGACCAGGAACTATGACATTGATGAGATCATCTCCCTCCCCTTAGAAGAACTAAATGAACTGGCTGACAGAGAAGTGTCAAGAGAGTTGAAGGAGAAAGAGGATGCAATGATACTTCTCCAACTCAAAGAGGAGAAGAGACAGAAAAGACTTTACAAGCATGCTCCTACTCTCTCACCAGTTCAAGAAAGTCCTGCACAGGAAGATGTGGCTCCACAAGAACCTCAGGTAGATAAAGAGGAAGATAGGATCAAAATGATCAACTACCTGAGTGCCACAGGCTTCTATCAGGCAGATGCACTTCTCCCTTTGTCCTATGACTTCATTGAGTTCGAGTATCTAAAGCAACTTGAACTTGAGTTAGTCAAGGAAAGAAAGACAACCAAAAGGAAACTAAGGGAAGAAGCTGCAAAGTCAAGGGCCACCATTCAAAAGAATGCAAAGAAGTCTGCTGACAGACAAAGAATGGTGAGCTTCTTGAAGCTGTATGGATTCTCCGGAAGGAGACTTGGCCCCATGTCTCTATCCACTATGGATGAGCATATTAGGGTGATCAAGCAGAAGATTAAGAGTGGAGAACTTATTGACTTGCACTCTCTTCCAAGTCAAGTCCCACCTGAAGTGGAGGTCAAGTTTGAACAACCAGAGACACCTCAACCAGCACCTCCAGCTGAGCCCCAGCAAGCTTCATCTTCTGATCCTAGGCAGGGTCAAACTCCCTCTCCTTCTGAACCTGTGAGGGAGGAACACCCAACTGAGAAAGACACTGATGATCAACATGGTGCTGCAGACCAGTCTTCTCAGTTAAAGACAACCAAGAGGAAGAAGAGGATGGCTTCTAAACCAAAGACAAAGAAGAAGAAGCCAAAGTCATCTACCTCTGCACCTCAGGCTGAATCAGATCAACCTGAGGAAGTGCATGATGAGGCAGCCCAATCAACTCCTATTCAAGTGGCTCCTCTAACTAGTGAGACACCCATCTTGTCCTGGACACTCTACCAATCCAGAGAGATGGACTGTTATCAGAGATCAAGGTGTTGAGAATGTCTACTCATGGCAAGACATAATCAACTTACCTCTGCATGATCTCTTTGAGATGAGAAGATACTATGAAAGTCTTGATGATCCTGACCATCTCATGAAGAAAGGAATGGTCCTGATTGTACTGAAGACTACCAACATTTGAAGATCTTCCAAGTGTTTTGGTAGCATCAGCCTAGGGGGAGTTTGTAAGGATTCCTGAAGTCTGATGCAACCCAAAACAGCCTAAGTGTCTCAGCAACATGCACTAAGTACTGAAGTGAAGAATGCTTCGGAAGTTTTACACAAAGCATTAGAAAATACTCTAAGTGTAAAATCTTCCGAAGCCAAGACCAATATCTTCCGAAGCCAAACATGAAGTCTTCCGAAGCTTCAGAGACAAAGTCTTCCGAAGCCTCATCCTATGAAGACAGATTTCTTCCGAAGACTTTTAGTACACATGCTTTATCTGATGTACTGTTCCATAAAGCACCTTTTCCGCTGCATCTCTGTAAAGTCACCAACTTACATGAGTTGGTGAAAAGGGCCTTGCTTTTGGTAACTGTACATTGAGGTCTTGAGTATTCAACTTTCCACTTTATGTACTTTATCCTTTTTGTATTGTATAAGGATGTGAGCTATGGCATGTCATAGTCACAAGGTCAAAAGGCAGATATGCCTTTTGATCCTACAATTGATTTTGTTAGTGTCTAGTCAATTGTATCCAGCTGGCTTTCAAAGTATGGCCGGCTGTAGGTTGTAGTATAAGTATTTCAAGTTCTTGTATCTTTTCTTTATGCTTTGTAACACTTGTAAAAGAACTTGAGAAAGCAATATACTGCCTCCTTGAAACCCATACTCTCTTGTTCTGTCTCTTGCTTTACTTGTGTTCTTTGTATCACTTTGGTTACCCAGTTCACTGTTTGATTAGAGCTTAGTTATTCTCCTCATTGTGTTGTTGTGTTGTAATTGTGTTTAAGCCCTTAAACGGTCCTGCAGCTTTCTTAGTGTAGTTGGTCTGGTTTATGCTTGGCCACCATTTGTCCTTGGTGCCTTACACTCTCTTGCAAAGTGTCCCATCTGGTTACAGTTGTAACACATTACTTTGGTTTTATCCAGTCCAAACTTTCCACTGGCTGCATTGCTTGGAAACTTTCTCCCTGTCCTCTTATAGAACTTCTTGGCTCTGTGAGTGAGAAGAGCCATTTGCTGGACTATCTCCATATACTCCAGATCATCTGTGAAGATCATGTTAGGTTGGACTCACTTTAGTATAGATGTTTACTTTACATTGTAATAGGACTTTTGTTAGTTTCATTTTGTATTTTGTTAGTAATTAGCAGTTTTGGCAGTCCAGCGAAACTGTGAGCGAATCTATAGATTCGCTCACAGTTTGCTGTTTTGGTTTACCCGGCGAACTTGTGTTATGCCGGGAAACTATAGTTTCGGCATGACAGTTTCGCTGGTAGCGAAACTGTCAGCGAAACTATGACTGCTATATATACTATTGTCATTTCACTTTGTATGGTAAGCTTGCAAAACCCTAATCGTGGAATTCTGTTGCAAGCTACCATTTCTAAGCAGTTACTTCATTGAAATACAATTGTGCTTGTTGTTATTGAGTGAGTTTGTTCATTTGAATACCAATTATGTCTTGATTCATCATATTCACTTCTCAATTGTTGTCATTTGGATTGTGTGTTTGATATTGATCAAATTATCCTATCAATTGTACTGTTCATCGATCACATGGACCAACAATATGGTATCAGAGCCTTATTGCTCTTGATTTGTTGAGTTTTTGTGGTTTTGGTCAATATCTAGTTTCAATCAATTTTCATTGGATTATCAGCTGTTTTTGGCATGGAAATTGATTGAATTATGCTTGTTCTTGATTGAGAAAGATTCTACAATCATCAGATCTCAAATTCATTGAGTTTTGGATGATTTCAGATTGATTTTGAGGTGAAAAAGGGTTTTGAGATCGACCGGCGAAACTACTGTTCTTACAGCGAAACTGTCATCTTCATTCAGCGAAAATATGAGTTACTTTTCAGAAGTTGTTTTCTAGAGTTTCAGCGAAAGTATTCCCTTGAACGAAAGTTCATTAGTGTTTTTGATCAATCATCAAGCAAAATTGCTGCCGAATCTATTTCTGAACGAAAGTTCAAGCTTGTTTCCTGCGAAGTTAGCAGCGAAACTAAGCAATTGTTGCATCTGTTCAAGCGAAAGTGCTGCTGAAATTGCAAGCGAAAGTGTCTGTGTTTGCGAAAGTGTCTGCGATAGTATTGTTTCAGCGAAACTGTTAGCCAAGTCACCTCTTTCAGCGAATTTGTTAGCGAATTTGTCAGCGAAATTATCAATCTTTCTGCCGAAACTATAATGTCGAAATTAACTACTCTTACACTGGCGGATCTTGAAAGTGTTGCTCCTAATAGACCTCCAAGACTCATTAATGGAGATAATTTTGAAGATTGGAAGAGATGTCTCAAAGCTTTCTTTTTCTACACAGATCATAATCAATGGGAATCGATTATTTCAGGTCCTCATATACCTACGGTTACGGTTGGTGATGTCGTTTCTTATATTGAAAGAGATCTGAAACTGATTGATCGTGATCAAAAAGCTTTTGGTGCTCTAACTCTTTGCTTGGCTCCAGACATCTACAATCGTTTTGCAGAGCATAAAAATGCTAAATCCCTTTATGATGCTCTCTGTGAATTCTATGATGGAAATGCAGATCTGGTGAAAGACAAGAGTATTCAAGCTGAAAAGGAGTTCAATTCGTTTGTAGGATACAAGAATGAAAGTTTGACAGATCTTACAAATCGTTTCTTAACCGTCTCAAGCACTCTGAAGAAGTATGATGAAAGACTCTCCAACAGTGAACAAGTTAACAGGCTTCTCGATTCTCTTCCACCACAGTGGAGTCTTCAAGTGAGGATGCTCAAACAAGAAAGAGGTTTTACAGATTATAAGCTGATGGATATCATTAACAAGTTGAAATCTTTTGAGTTGGATATGAAAAGAAGAGAATTTAACCAGACTATGATGCCCACATCTGGTTTTTCTCAAAATGCTGCTTTGTTGTCATCCGCTGCAAACTCTTACATTCAAAATCCAATTCAAGGAGGGAGCAATACAAGTAATTCTCGAGTGGTAGTAATCATGTTGGAAAAGAATTGGGAAATTCTAAGGTGAATGCTGAAACTTCAATTCCATCTGAAACAATGGCTCTTTTTGGAATGTTTGTTCAGAGCTATGAAGCTCTTGTTGCTGGTGAATTGAAAGGTAAAGGAATGACTATGGAGGATATGTATCAGGTTGATCCTGATGATCTAGAAGAAACTGACATTCAATGGCAAATGGCAATGTTAACTTTAAGAGCCCGGAGATTCATGGAAAGAACAGGAAGAAAGAACTTTGGTGGTCAATCATCTACTTCAAAACTAGGATTTGATAAGTCAAAATTGAGGTGCTTTAATTGTAAACAATTGGGACATTTTAAACGTGAATGTCCATTACCAATTGTCACAGATCCTAGTAACACTGGAGTACCAAGATTGACAGCAGAGAAAGAAAAGGAAGAAGGAAATTCAAAAAAGGAGTCAGCCTTGATCTCAAACTTTGACTGGAGTGCGGAGGTGGAAGAAACAAGATCTGAAATAAATCACGCGTTAGTTGCTGAGGTTGTGGAAAGTGATGAGATGGAAGTTGATAAAGATGGATTTGTGCTGTTCAAGGAATTCAAAGGAGAAAATGAATCTTCAGTAAAGGAGAAAGAAGAGAAGGCAGATGGAGAGAAGAAAGAGGAAATTACAGATTCAGATGAAGAAAGAAATTCAAAAGCTGCGAAAGGAAAAGAGAAGGATGATGCGGCCGCTACTGTTGAGGAAAGGAAATCAAGTACTCCAGTATGCATGTGCGATAAAGCTTTAGCTGCCGAAAGGATGGTAATGGGACTTCCTTATGAGGTAATACAGGATATGTGCTCATCTGCTTGCAAAATTAGACTTTTTGGGATTTATAAGGCTAATCGTTTGTTAATTGATAATGAAAAGGATTTAAAACGAATTAATGATGAACTTAAAATGAATGAATCAAAATATTTTGTGAAATTAAATGAGGCTTTAAAAGAAACTGATCATTTAAAAAGAATTGTTTTGGAAAGGAATGTAGAGGTTAATACTTTGACTGAACGGGTTGCTCTTGCTGAATTTGAAGCAAGCAAACTTCAGTCAAAGTTAGATAAATGGACTATTTCTGGAATGAAACATGATGATCTTTGTAAATCTCAACGGGGAGCAAGAATTAAAACAGGTTTGGGTTATGAAAATGTACAGGTTTATCCTCCTCCTAGTACATACTGTTATTCTCCTATGCCTGTTCCTCATCCTTCTAATGATTTAATCAAATCAGATACTGACAGTATGTCTGCAGGTTTAGTTGGGAATAACTCTAAGTACATTCGTGAAGACTACGACTATGGACCAACTAGTGGGCTTGGATGCACTAGTTCTAGTACACCTGAAAATCAGCAGTCTGTTTTAGATAATAAGTCTAGTTTAAATTCAGTGTTTGTTTCTAGTTCAAATGTAACAGACTTGAATGTCTCATGTTCTCTTGATTGTTCTATTTCATCTTGTACTTCAAATCATGATAGTGATGATTTTTGTTCTGGTAATGAATGCAATGAATCTGATGTTTCTCCTAAAACAACTGAGCAACTTAAAATTAATTCTTTCGAAAAGTTCTTTTCTCAACCTATTCCATCTTTCATACCATTAAATATGACATCATCAGAAAAATGCAGTTCGTCTTTATCTGACACTGGTACCAATGGTACGAGTTTTACTGATTTGTCAAAAGAATCATGTTCTGATTTTGTAAAAAGAACTCTGATTCAAATAAACAAAAACATCATGAGATGTATGAGACATTCAGTGATGTTGATTCTAGTTTGTCTGAATGTGATGAGGAGATTATTATTGATCCTATTTTTACCTCATCACATCATCGACCTAGATTCAAACATCATTGTTTCAGGTGTGGTGAAGAGGATCATCTTATCAAAAATTGCCCTTTGATTCAAAGATCCTCTAATAGGAATTGTTTTGGGAATAAATTGACAAAATTGGTTAATAATTTCTTTCATAAAAAATCAGCTTCTTTAAAACAAAAGTTGTTCAATCTTGGGTCCCTATTGCTCCTGGCTAAATGATTTGTTAATTCATTTCAGGGATCTTCTTCAAAGATTGTACACAGTCTGTGGCATGTTGATAGCGGATGTTCCAAGCATATGACGGGATTAAAGGATTTGTTGACCAATTATCGGATTATAGATGGAGGATATGTGGCATTTGCTGGAGATAAGAAGGGTGGAAAAATGATTGGACAAAAGTCAACCATGTTCCTGAATTGGCTTTTAATCTTCTGAGTGTCTCTCAAATTTGTGATAAAGACATTCCTGTTCTATTTAAATCTGACGAATGTTTATTTTTAAAATCAGAGATAGCTATTCCGGAGGATTTAATTCTCATGCGTGCTCCAAGGAAACATGATACATATCTTCTTGATATGAATTCTAATGAGTCAAAGGCTACTGCAACTTGTCTTCTCTCAAAAGCATCAACCTCTGAGTCACTCTTGTGGCATCGTCGCTTAGGCCATGTCAATTTTAAAATCAATAAATTAGTAAAGAACAATCTTGTTAGAGGACTTCCTTTAAAAGATTTTTCTGTTACTGAAAAATGCATGGCATGTGCCAAAGGGAAACAACATAAGAAACCTCATAAGCCCAAACTTTTAAATAGCATATCAAGTCCTCTTGAGTTGTTACATACTGATTTATTTGGGCCAATTAGTGTTAAATCAATTGCTAAAAAATCCTTTTGTCTTGTTGTTACAGATGTTTCTCACGTTATTCATGGGTGAGGTTTCTTGCACACAAAAGTGAAGTTGCAGAGGAATTGCAGAAATTAATCATTTCTATTGAATCAGTCATAAAGAGAAGAGTTATGGGATTACGAAGTGACAACGGCACTGAATTTAAAAATCAGATTCTTGATTCATTTTGTGCTCAAAAAGGGATTGTGAGACAATTTAGTGCTGCAAGAACACCCCAGCAGAAAGGTATTGCAAAAGAAAGAATCGCACTCTTGTGGAAGCTGCTCGGACAATGTTGATAGAATCCTCATTACCCATTATTTTCTGGGCTGAAGCTGTTAATTGTGCATCTTATGTTCTAAACAGGGTGCTAATTGTGAAAGATAAAGTGAAGACTCCTTATGAACTTTTTCATAAGAGGAAGCCACTAATTGATTTCTTTCGACCATTTGGCTGTTCTTGTACTCTTCTGAATACTCAAGCTCAAAAGACATAATTTGGTGCTGTTTCTGACGACTGTTATTTTGTTGGATACTCTTCTTCAAAAAAGGCATACCGAGTTTATAACAAGAGAACACGTATTGTTCAAGAGTCATTCTATGTTGATTGGCAAGAATCTAATCCTTCTGAAGTGAAATCTGAACCTGCATGGTTCTTTGACTCCGATACTGTGTTCAATTCATTTAATTTGCCAGTTTTCGATGATGATACATCCATTCCAAGTACTCAAACGAATATTATTCCATCATCTCCATCGTCTGTTCCATCCATCCCGCTAGTAAATGATGTTGTTTCAACTGATGTCAGCTCATCGTCTCCAATGCCTGATCAAGCTCCATTATCTGATTCTTTATCTCCTACATCTCCTAACTTACCTGATTCAACACCTGTCATTGATACACCTTCATCTACTCTTTCTCCGGCAATGGCTGATACTTCTTTAACTATCTTTCCTTCTTCAAGTGATTATAAAACTTTGAAAGATCATCCACTTGATAATGTGATTGGATCTGTTTCTGATGGTGTTCGCACGCGAAGTCAATCCGGTCTGATTAATGTTTGTCTTTTCTCATGCTTCATTTCTCAAATTGTTCCAAAAAATGTTCATGCTGCTCTACAAGATCCTTGTTGGGTAGAGTCTATGCAATTGGAACTTCAACAGTTCAGAAAGCTTAAGGTTTGGACCTTAGTTGATTTACCTCCCAACAAATATCCAATTGGTACAAAATGGGTATTTAAGAACAAACCAGATGATCGGGGTGTGGTGGTGCGTAACAAATCTAGACTTTTAGTGCAAGGCTTTGCTCAAGAAGAAGGAATTGATTATACAGAAGTCTTTGCTCCAGTTGCTCTCTTGAAGCAATCAGAATATTTCTTGTTCATGCTGCTCATAAACAGTTCAAAGTGTACCAGATGGATGTGAAATGTGCTTTTCTCTACGGAGACATTGATGAAGAGATATATGTGTGTCAACCACCAGGCTTTGAAGATCCTGATTTTCCTGATAAAGTGTTAAGCTTGATAAATCTTTGTATGGTCTTCATCAAGCACCCAGAATCTGGTATGAGACTCTTACGCAATATCTTCTAAGCAATGGTTATTCTCGTGGTACCATTGATATGACTTTATTTAAAGAGAGGTGAATGGTGAAATGATCTTTGTTCAAGTGTATGTCGATGATATTATTTTTGGATCCACAAACTCTCAATTGTGTAGAGAGTTCGAAGAAGTGATGAGCCAAAGGTTTGAAATAAGTATGATGGGTGAAATGTGTTTCTTTCTTGGATTGCAAGTTGAACAACAGAAAGAAGGAATTCTTATTCATCAAGAGAAGTACATTAAAGATATTCTGAAGAAATTTAAGATGGATGATGCGTCTACTGAGATGACTCCTTTTACTGCTCAGACCTGTCTCACTCCGGATGAAAATGGAAAACCAGTTGATCCTCATCTTTTTCGATCTATGATTGGCTCTCTCATGTATCTTACTGCAAGTCGTCCTGATATCACTTTCGCTGTTGGTTACTGTGCTAGATATCAGTCGGCTCCAAAGGAATCTCATGAGAAAGCTGTCAAACGAATATTTCGTTATCTCAAAGGATCGTCTCGTCTCGGACTGTGGTATCCATATGGTGGAAATTTTGATTTACATGCTTACTCTGATAGTGATTCCAATGGTTGCAGGTTAAACAGAAAATCTGTGTCTGGAGGTTGTCAATATTTGGGAAATTGTCTGGTATCCTGGCAGAGCAAGAAACAAACTACTGTTTCTCTTTCTACAGGGGAAGCTGAATATATTGCTGCATCCAGCTGCTGCTCTCAAGTTCTCTGGATCCAACACCAAATGATTGATTATGGAATTAATTTCCTTCATACACCTTTATTCTGTGACAATGAGGCTGCCATTGGAATTGCTAAAAATCCCATTCATCATTCCCGCACAAAGCATATTGAAACACGAATTCATGCGATTCGTGATGCTCAAGAGAAGGGTTTCATTAATATTATACCCATCGATACAAAAAATCAAAAAGCTGATCTTTTCACAAAAACATTTGATAAACCTCGTTTTTATGAATTGATTTCTATGCTTGGGTTAATATCTTTTTAAAATTTTATTTTCTATTTCTTTGATAATATACAAAAATAAATAAAAATTTACATTAAAATTCATTTTTAATAATAGAAATATGAAAATAAAAATTTGGGGAGTAATATCATTATTCTGAGATCGGAATTTAACATGATGAGAAATGATTATATATTCTCTAAATATTTTTATTTACATGACCAGTACTTCTATGAGAAATGATAGTAACTGTTACTGGATTCTGTTTCACATTAAAAAAAAAAAAAGAATGGATCAGATTCTTTAACGATATGCTTGATAGACTCAGCCTGATGAATGAAGTAGACAGCAGCTTTATGATTAAATTAAACTTCATGCTTAAGAATGTCTGGATTTACTCAATCATTTTGGATTGCACAAAAACTGAGTCCTGACAAAAATTGGATTGAGAATGAATCTTTAGTTCATTTTACTTTGCTATGTCATCACCCTCTGCTGGTTTATTTAGTGTTAAGATGTCTTGTGTCTGTGCTTATCTCCTCTGCTGTACGTGAGTACTGACCTGGAGTGATGATCTCCTCTGCTGTACGATAGTACTGACATGGAGCTCTCATCAGCACATGATCAAATGGTTATCTCCTCTGTTATACGTGAGTATAGATCTGGAGCTCTCACCATTTTGATATAATTATGTCAAACATCTTATCGATGAATTTCTCTCAGAATGAAATATTCTGTTTATAATCATTTGCACACTAATCCTCAAACCTTGTTCTATGAAGATTGATTCATAATTCAAGAAATCCTGAGGTTGGGTGAGGGTTTTTACCAAATGATTGTGGGGTCTTAGCATTCTAAAGCATCTAATCGAACCTTAAATGAATCATAAGCTGTTGGTCAAAAAAGGATAAGGCATGAGTTTAAGTGGACAATTATATCAGCAATCGTTATTGATTTGTTCTAATTTTAGTTGTCTGTGCAGATTGTGATCAGATCTTGTATTCAGTATGATCTCATGACTGGTAGATGATTTTTGATCATCTTTATGTTCTAAAATATTTAGAGAATGTGATCTCTGATTATTGTAGATCTCTTTATGTGATGTGCTTCCTTTGAGTAAAATAATATATTAAAAAAAATATATATATAAAAAATATAAAAAATATATAAAATAAAAAAAATAAAAAAATAAAAAAAAATTAAAACAAAAATGGTGCGAAATTATTCTTTCGCTAATAGCTTCGCAAAGCGAAACTTCAATTTCGCTAGGTTTGCTAATAAGTTGTTAACCAGTTATCTCCTAGCGAAATTAAAGTTTCACTGGACGAAACTGTAAATTCGCCTGACGAATTTATAGTTTCGCTGTCTGCGAAACTATTTGGTATATAAGTCATGTTCGCGAATTTTTCTCTCATAATTTCGCACAATCGCACAGCTTTACTTTTAGGGTTTCTCCGTAACAAAAAAGGCGATTTTGATTTGTGTTTGTGATTTGGACTGATTTTTCGTGATATTCACTTCGTATGTGAGTTTCGAGCACTGATTCACTCTCTAATCTGGATTAAATCATCTATTTTTAAGTAATCTGGATTGTGTCTCTTCGGTGGTTTCGCTGTTCGTTCAGCGAAACTACTGAAGTCTCTGCGAAATTGAATGAAAGTTCACATCTTTTCAGCGAAACTGTAAAGTTATGCTGTCCGAGCGAACTTAACAGTTTCGCCATATCTTCTCTAATTTCGCAATGACTGATCTTTAATTTACACAGTTTCGCTTGTATTTTCATGTGTCAGCGAAACTAATTTGTAATAGCGAAACTAAATTAATATTTGGTGAAACTAATTGCGAAACTACTTTGATTCATTCTAATTTGTCGAAACTACTTTTTGTTCTGCGAAATAACAAGTTTCTATGAGCGAAATTATAGTTTCGCTTGTCGAAACTGTTTGTTTTCCTTGTCGAAATTGTCTTTGATTCAGCGAAACTATCATGTCTTAGTGAGCGAAACTATTGTTTCGCTTGCCGAAACTGATTATTTCTTATGTTTTGTCTTATTTTCTTATTTTCAGTATTTCTTATTCAAATTTATTTGTTGTTCTTTTCAGGTTATTATGGCGAATCTTAAGTTTGATGAGAGGAATAACATCACTGCCATATTAGACGATACTCTTCCAAAGGCGGCCGGATTTCGTGACTGTATTAGATGGCTCCAGAGATCACCCATTGCATATGCTATCTCTCACTCACCCACTATCTATGATTTTCATATTAGAGACTTTTGGAGATCAGCAGAATACAACACTGGAGGAGATGTTCAGAGAATCACAGCTAGAGTGATTGATCATGATATAACTATTACTGCTGAGAGCGTGTCGAGGATTCTTAGACTAGAAGATGATACTGGTGATGAAGTTGATATGACGGAATCTGAAGTATTCCAAGCTTTCAGACAAATGGGATATGAGGGACCAGCTTTTGGTTTGAGGAAGGAGATTAAAAAGTCTTTTTTATCTAAGGAATGGAGATATATAGCTCACGTTTTTATTATGTGCTTAGATCACCGTAAGGGTGGATCCGATGGACTTAATCTTGACTGGGCCAAAGCTATGGTGATATGTTGTAAAGGGGAGAAAGCAAACATTGCTAGACTGATCTTTGCGTGTATGGCAGAAAATGTGATGGCTGTGAAGAAGGATAAATGGTTGTTATATCCTCGCTTTATTCAGATGATTATTGATGATCTTATTCCTGATGTTCCTAAACATGGTGAAGTCAAGAATATATAGTGCAGATGAACCCTCGGATATTTGCTGATTGCTGTGCTATTCGCCATGATTTCAGTGGTAAAATCACCCATCTCTGGAAAAATATGTACCCACCAGAACGATGGAATTATATCAGACGGGTTGATGAGTCTGAAAACAAAAGGGCTGAGGAAACAAGGGTGCAACAAGCTGATGCAGCTAAGAAGAGAAAGAGATATGCAAAAGAGAAAGATTATGATTTTGAAGAAGATATAGATGCACAAGCAGAGGAGATAAGGGTGGAGAAAGAACGGAGATCTAAAAAGAGAATTGACTTTGTTGAGCCTGAACGGAGATCAAAACATCGACACGAGGGTTTCACAGCAGGGAAAGAGGCAAGTGCTGGTCTTGATGAGGATGTGATTCGTAGTCTAAATACTTCATTGGCAAATGAGTTGAGTATGATAAAGACTAAACTGACGAATCAGGAGATTAGGGAACAACAGAAGGATGAGGTAATTGAAGGAATGAAAAAGATGTTGGTTGATCAGAATAATTTGATTAAGAGATTGTTTGAAGAAATTTCTCAGATGAAAGCTGCAGCTGGCCTACCTAGTCAACTAACTCAATCTGAGTTAGATGATATGACTGATATATCTAAGTACTCATTCTTGAATGTGGGTACTTCATCCAAGGTAGGAGAGGGCACTTCTGGAGCAGCTGATACTGAAGCAGGGGAACAAGAGATCCCAAGAGAAGATGCTGGAAGAAATGAGGATGATGATATTATTGAAGCAGGGTTTGTTAACCTACAGTTTGATTTTGATAAGGATATTGTGGGTGAAGAAGTGGTTGTTACTGGTACCACTGAGGGAATATCTGATAAAGGAAAAGGTTTGATTGATGAAGAAGAGGAGGATGAGCAATTGGTTGATTATGATTCTGAACCAGAGTTTTATGAAGTAGATGAGAGACCATTGGTGTATGTTGCTAAGAAGGTAGATGATGAAGGTGATGTGTTTGAGATGGATAAGAGTGACTGGTTGGTGAAGGAGAAGGAGGCTGAAGAACTTACTCCTTTGTTTCAAAATATGGAAGGTTTAAGAAGGAAAGAGGCAGACAAGAAGATAATAAGTTGGTGTTATAATCCTAGCTTAAAGATATTTATGATTAAAAGAAGAGGAGGTAATATCAGCTACATGCTCAAGAGGAAGGCTTTTAAGACCTTGCCCAAATGGGATCTAAGACGGTTGGCTACTTTGCCTTTGATTAATGCTCATTTAAGTGAAAGGGCAGTATATCTTAGAGAAGAAATTAAAAATGGACTTAATGATAATTTTGAGTCATTTGGATACATGAAGGCTGAACGAAAAGATCAAAGAAAGATAAAGACTGGGAGACTGGCAAAGGGAGGATTGTTTTGAGAGTCAAACCACCAAAGACTGTAAACAGAGTAAGATTGGCTGATCCTCTTCCTCAACGTTTACAGGACTTTGAAAAGTGGTTTTATGATAATAACACTGGCGAGGCGGTGATTAGAGCCAAACACGGAAAAGAGTTTAGGGTGTTTGACCCGATGGAGTTATTCAGCTTTAGTGATGAAGATCTCTTGACTCTTTGTGAAAATCATATTAAGGCTGGGGCAGGAGAGGAAACACGAAAGGAGGCAAGCTTGTTTATGAATGTGGCGAACAAAATAAGAGGAGTACGGGCGGAGGTAAAGAGTTTGGCTGAAAAGGTGAGAGCACAAGATGACTTTGCCATGGATGTTCAAGACATGACCAGGCAGTTTGCTAGAGCTAGTGGTCATTCTGAGGAAGCTGGTGATGCAGGAACTAACCTTGGAGGATCAGTGGCTGAAGCTTCTAAAGATGTTGCTGCGGGAGGTGATGAAGATAGACCAACAGCAGCAGAGGAAACCGGAGCCGACGAGTCAAATCAAGAAAAGTGAAGATAGTGAGGTCCAACCTAGGGGGAGTATTGAAGATCATGTTAGGTTGGACTCACTTTAGTATAGATGTTTACTTTACATTGTAATAGGACTTTTGTTAGTTTCATTTTGTATTTTGTTAGTAATTAGCAGTTTTGGCAGTCCAGCGAAACTGTGAGCGAATCTATAGATTCGCTCACAGTTTGCTGTTTTGGTTTACCCGGCGAACTTGTGTTCTGCCGGGCGAAACTATAGTTTCGGCATGACAGTTTCGCTGGTAGCGAAACTGTCAGCGAAACTATGACTGCTATATATACTATTGTCATTTCACTTTGTATGGTAAGCTTGCAAAACCCTAATCGTGGAATTCTGTTGCAAGCTACCATTTCTAAGCAGTTACTTCATTGAAATACAATTGTGCTTGTTGTTATTGAGTGAGTTTGTTCATTTGAATACCAATTATGTCTTGATTCATCATATTCACTTCTCAATTGTTGTCATTTGGATTGTGTGTTTGATATTGATCAAATTATCCTATCAATTGTACTGTTCATCGATCACATGGACCAACAATCTGGATGGATACAGTCCAAATCTTCAAGGGTGAAGAGAAAGTTGCCTGAGGTTTCATCAGCAGAGACAAAAGGCATGAGAAGAACTTGTCTCTTGGAAAGGACTTCCTTGAGTGTAGCTTTCCCTTGGAGTCTCTGGGAAGGTAATGAAATAGCCCTTTTGTGAGTTGTCAGGGAAGCATATAAGATAATGTTGTGGTTCAATGCTTTCCCTTTCAACCACATGGAAGGCTGAACATAGTTGATTGCTGGAGTTATAAGATGAGTTTTGCATGTTCATCTCCATTTGATAGCCACTAAGAATACCATACAACTCTGTGAGAGTAAGAGTGTTAAGGTTCTCAGTCCTCTTGATAACAACACAGTAATGTGTCCATTGTCTCGGAAGAGAGGACATAAACTTCCATACAATGTCCCTGTTCTCAAGAGTTACTCTAACATCCATTAGAGTATCCACAATCTCAACATACCTGAAGTATTGTTGAGTCATGGTTTCACCTACCTTAAAGGTGAAGTTTTCAAACTGCTGCTTCAGGAGATCCTTCTTGTTCTCCTTTGCTTCAGTAGACCCCTCATACATCAGCTTCAGTGCTTCCCATAGTTGCTTGGCAGTTTTGCACTTCTTGAAGCCTCTGTAGATGGAGTTTAGAAGAGCAGTTTGAAGGGCTGTCATGGCTTTCTGATCAATCTCTATTCTCTTCCTGTCTGCTTCAGAGTAATCAACCACAACCATAGGAATCATACCACCACCAGTAGCAGAAGCGGTGCTTGGTATGTAAGGTCCTTCAACAACAGAGTCCCACATCCTGGAGTCTTGGGACTTGATGAAGTCTTCCATTCTTTGACACCAAGTATCAAAGTCTTCAGGAGTGATCAGTAGAGAGTTTGTCATAGTTCCAGTTTCCATATCAGCTTTGGTAATAGCTGCCATTTGAGTTGTTAAGTATTTTGTGTGTGTGAAGGATCTTAAGATGGTGAGATCTTATATCAAGAGCCTAAGATGCTCTGATACCAAATGCAGGACCGGTGAAGGGTATGCACTTACAACACAATAACACAATGAAGAGAGTTGCTTAGAACACTTAACAGATCAAATAGGGAACTGGTTAACTTGTTAATGAAAAATGCTAAGAACACAAGTAAATATGAGACAGAACAAGATGGCAAACAACTCAAGTAATTGGTTTTCAAGAATGCTGTATATTGCTTCTCAAGTTCTATTACAAATGTTACCAAGCATACGATAAAAGTTAAAAGTACTTGAGATACTTTATACTACATCCTACAGCCGGCCATACTTTGTAGGCCACCTGGATACAATTAACTAGACAACTACAAAATCAAATGTAGAATCAAATGGCAGATTTGCCTTTTGACTAGTGACTATGACATGCCATAGCTCACATCCTAATATATTACAAAAAGGATAAAAGTACATATAGTAGAAAGCATGGACTCAAGACCTCAATGTACAGTTCTCAAAAGCATGGACCTTTTCACCAACTCATGTAAGTTGGTGACTTTACAAAGTAGCAAAGGAAAGGTGGTCCAGCTTTATGGTAAAGTACATCATATAAAGGCATATCTCTAAAAGTCTTCGGAAGAAATCTGTCTTCACTCTTTGGCTTCGGAAGACTTTGTCTTTGAAGCTTCGGAAGACTTCACTTTTAGCTTCGGAAGATATTGGTCTTGGCTTTGGAAGATTTTACACTTAGAATATTTCTAGTGCATGGGTGTAAAACTTCCGAAGCATTTCTACTTCTGTTCTTCAGTGCATGCATGCAGAGAGACTTTGGATGTTTTGGCTGCATCAGACTTATAGAATCCTTACATCCTCCTCCCTACATATCGATAAAAGTGATTCAATTGATAATGAAATGTTTAAAGATTAAATGAGTAAAGATCTAAGGTAGGTGGCGTGGAATAAACAATAATCATAAACGGAGTGGTAACAGTAGTCGGTAAACAGAATGGAGGAGGGGGGGGGGGGAGAGAAAACGGGGAGATGGTCAAGAGGGAGAGAAAGAAGGAGAGGGGGGGAATTAGAGAGAGAATTATAATAATATATATATTATAAGAAATATATATATATATATATATACAATATATATATATTATTATATAATAATATATATAAGATATATATATATATATAATACATATATATATACATATATATATATATATCTATACCTATATATATACCATATATATCTATACATATCTATATATATTCTATACATAGATATATACATATACATACATGTATCTATATGAGAGACGAGAGAGAGATAGAGAAGAAGAGACGAGAGAAGAGAGAGAGAGAGAGAGAGGAGAGAGAGGAATAGAGAGAGAATAGATCTAGAGAGGAGAGAGAGAGACAGATGGAGAGAGAGAGAGAGAAGGGAGGAGAAGAGATAGACATGGAGAGAGAGAGATGTCTATCTCTGTATAGATATATAGGGAAGAGCTAGAGGAGATAGGGTAGAGATAGAGATAGAGAGGTATAGATAGAGATAGATATATCTATATTATCTATATATATATATATAGAGATATAGATATATATATATATATATATATATATATATATATATATATATATATACTATATATATATATATATATATATATAGGCAGGATCGGGTTTGTCACTTAAACACTTGGTTTTTTCTCAAACTCACTTATAAAAACACTCAAATAAGATGAAGTAAAGTCATTTACAAGAGTTGATAATAATATAATAAGTAGTAAGGAACACACAGAAATAATTTTTCAAGGTACTTGTATATATCACTTCTCAACTCAAGATATTACAAGACTCTTACAAGCATGATACATGAGTTACAATGAGAAACTATATATACTAGATCCTACAGCCGGATATACTTTGATACCAGCTGGAAACCTAAGACTAAAGCATATATTACAATGCTAAAGTTAAGGTATCTTAGATAATATGGTAGTCATGACATGTCCATGACTTACCTTTTGTCACCAACTAAAGATGGCAACTGTACTAACATAAAAAGGTAAACAGTGGATTAAAATATGGTCAACTACATGGCTTTTGAGAAAACCCCATGCAGTATCTCACAGGTCTACAACGGAGTGTCAGGGAGACCATACTTATGTCCGCTGGATAATAGCAGTGTCTTCCAAAGGTAAGTTGGCTTCAGAAGAACAAGTTCTTCCGAAGCCACATATACTTCGGAAGAGGCTTCTATACTTCCGAGGCTTGAGGACTTATGTACTTCGGAAATTGACTTCAGATCTTTCATTTTAAGTCTTGATCTTCGGAAGCAGGTTCTTTGTCTTCGGAAGTTGGAGTTTTCCTTCGGAAGTAAGTTTTACACTTTGTCTTCAGAAGAGCTTCTTTTTCCTTCGGAAGTTCCACACTTAGCCTCGGAAGTCCTTTATTTGTTGTACCAAAATCTTCTAAGTGATTTGGTTTTGGTTGCACCAGCCTTTCTAGATCCAACAATATATATATATATATATATATATATATATATATATATATATATATATATATATAGATTATTATTATTATATTTTTTATACAAGTCAAGTAATTAATCATCTGTTGATAAAACAACTATAGCTCATGTATAGAGTAAATTATCGTTTTACTCTTTTTGGCTTCCCAAAATTTTGAAAAGTTACCATTTCACCCAAAAACATTAAATATATTAATTCAAAATGTTATACATGTAAATTAAAAATATTACCCTTTATAATACAAAACAAAAACCTCCAATTCGAGTGGAATTGTATGACGATATAGGAGAGAGACAACAAGATGTGATGGTCTCTATTAAATAACCTTTCACAACGGGTTTTCGAACGCAAGCACAGACCATTTCTATCCTCCTCCCTACAGACCGATAAAAGTGATTCAATTGATAATGAAATGTTTAAAGATTAAATGATCAAAAATCTAATGTAGTTTTCATGAATAAAACAATAGTACATAAACGAAGTTTTAACAGTAGCAGGTAAACATAATTTAGGATTTTGTGTTGTTATATAAAACTTTTTATATTTCAATAGTTATATAACAATTAGATTTTTAAATATATATTTATTAGATTAGATTATTATTATTATATTTTAATACAAGTTAAGTAATTAATCGTCTGTTGATAAAACAACTATAGCTCATGCATAGAGTGAATTGTCGTTTTACTCTTTTGGGCTTCCCAAAATTTTGAAAAGTTATCATTTTCACCCAAAAACATTAAATTTATTAATTCAAAATGTTATACTTATAAATTAAAAATATTACCCTTTATAATACAAAACAAAAACCTCTAGTGGAACTGTATGACGATTTAGGAGAGAGACAACAAGATGTGATGGTCTCTATTAAATAACCTTTCACAACGGGTTCTCGAACGCAAGCACAGACCATCTCTATCCTCCTCCCACAGACCGATAAAAGTGATTCAATTGATAATGAAATGTTTAAAGATTAAATGATCAAAGATCTAATGTAGTTTTCATGAATAAAACAATAGTACATAAACGAAGTTTTAACAGTAGCAGGTAAACATAATTTAGGATTTTGTGTTGTTATATAAAACTTTTTATATTTCAATAGTTATATAAAAATTAGATTTTTAAATATATATTTATTAGATTAGATTATTATTATTATATTTTAATACAAGTTAAGTAATTAATCGTCTGTTGATAAAACAACTATAGCTCATGCATAGAGTGAATTGTCGTTTTACTCTTTTGGGCTTCCCAAAATTTTGAAAAGTTATCATTTTTACCCAAAAACATTATATTTATTAATTCAAAATGTTATACATGTAAATTAAAAATATTACCCTTTATAATACAAAACAAAAACCTCTAATTCGAGTGGAATTGTATGACGATATAGGAGAGAGACAACAAGATGTGATGGTCTATATTAAATAACCTTTCACAATGGGTTCTCGAACGCAAGTAGAGACCATCTCTATCCTCCTCCCTATAGATCGATAAAAGTGATTCATTTGATAATGAAATGTTTAAATATTAATTGATCAAAGATCTAATGTAGGTTTCATGAATAAAACAATAATACATAAACGGAGTTTTAACAGTAGCAGGTAAACATAATTTAGGTTTTTGTGTTGTTATAGAAAAATTTTTATATTTCAATAGTTATATAACAATTAGATTTTTAAATATATATTTATTAGATTAGATTATTATTATTATATTTTTTAATACATGTCAAGTAATTAATCGTCTGTTGATAAAACAACTATAGCTCATGCATAGAATGAATTGTCGTTTCACTTTTTTGGGCTTTTCAAAATTTTGAAAAGTTGTCATTTTCACCCAAAAAGATTAAATTTATTAATTCAAAATCTTTAAGGCAAAAATTACTGCACCCAATTCTAAGGCAAAAATTACTGCACCCAATTCTTGTGATCGGTGTAGATTGGTACCGTACAAGTAATGTCTCCAAATCTCTAAGGCAAAAATTACTGCACCCAATTCTAAGTCATGGGTGGTATAGTTCTTCTCGTGAACCTTTAGTTGTCTCGAGGCGTAGGCTATCACCTTTTCTCGTTGCATCAAGACACAACCCAACCCTTGAATGGATGCATCACAATACACCACGAAATCATCCGTTCCCTCTGGCAGTGCCAATATTGGTGCACTACAGAGTTTCTGTTTTAACAATTGAAAAGCCGATTCTTGGCTCTCACTCTATTTGTATGTCGTTCCTTTGTGAGTCAAGGCTGTGAGAGGTTGTGCGATCTTAGAGAATCCCTCTATAAAGCGTCCATAATATCCTGCTATTCCTAGAAATTGCCTTATCTCTCTCGGCGTTTTGGGTATAGTCCAATTCTTTATCGCCTCAATCTTGGCAGGATCAACATGTATCCCTTTCTCATTAACAATATGACCTAGAAATTGCACTTCTCGTATCCAAAAGTCACACTTAGAAAATTTGGCATACAACTGTTCATTCATCAATAGTTCTAAGATCATTCGTAAGTGTTCTTCATGATCCTCCTTGGTCCTAGAATATATCAGTATATCATCGATAAACACAATGACGAACTGATCGAGATAGGGTTTGCACACACGGTTCATGAGGTCCATGAACACAGCAGGTGCATTAGTCAACCCAAAAGGCATGACCAAGACTCATAATGACCATAACGAGTACGAAATGCAGTTTTGGGAATGTCTTCTTCTCGGACTCTAAGTTGATGATAACCGGATCTCAAGTCAATCTTCGAATAATAGCTTGATCCCTGAAGCTGATCAAACAAGTCGTCGATACGAGGTAAAGGGTATCGGTTCTTGTCTGTTACTTTGTTTAACTCCCTATAATCGATGCACATCCGGAATGTGCCATCCTTCTTCTTAACAAAAAGGACAGGGGCTCCCCAAGGTGATGTGCTAGGTTGAATAAAGCCCTTATCTAAAAGCTCCTGAAGTTGTGATGACAACTCTTGTAGTTTGTTCAGTGCTAATCGATAAGGTGCCCTAGCAATCGGGGCTGCGCCGGGAGTCAACTCGATTTGGAATTCCACTTGGCGGTGAGGTGGTAGTCCAGGAAGATCCTCTGGAAACACCTCAGGATAGTCACGCACTACGGGAATGTCCTCCATTCTTCTTTCTTCCGCTTGCATATCGGTGACGAGTGCTAGAATAGCCAAACGACCTTTTCGTAACAACTTTTGGGCTTTCATGTATGAGATGATGCCTATCATCGCACCACTCCTATAACCTCTGACTGTAAGGATTTCGTCACCAACCAGAATCCATATGATTTTCTCATGACATATGACTTCCGCTTGCTTGCTAGAGAGCCAATCCATGCCTATCACTACATCAAAACTCCCCAGCGTAACAGGCATAAGATCTATAGTGAAAGTATGACCGGCAAGCTCTATCTTACAATCTCTAAGGATATGCGTTACATGGATCTGTTTACCGTCGGCCAATTCTACACTGTATTTAGATTCTAAGGCGGAGGGTATATCACTTAAAAGACTACAGAACTTTAAGGACACGAAGCTCCTATCGGCTCCAGTATCGAATAATACCGTAGCAAAACACCCATTAACAGAAAACCTACCAGTAACAGTTATGGGGTCATTTAGAGCCTCACCTGAGCCAATGACAAAGGCTCTCCCTTTGGCTCCATCGTTGATGCTGCATTACCAGTACCATTGCCACCATTGTTGTTGTTACCGTGGTTGTTGTTATTGTGGCCATTGTCGTTATTGCCATTACCATTCTTCCGCAGTTTTGGGCAGTTTCGCCTGTAATGCCCTTCCTTCCCACATTCAAAACAACCTTTGGGAGTCTCCTGAGGTTGTTGTGGCTTCCTTAACAGTTCACCACGACAATCCTTAGCAGCGTGTCCAATCTTACCACAGTGTTGACACTTGAAATTATCACACCTTCCCACATGATGGTAATTACTCCGAGTGCACTTCGGATGTTTACCACCATAACCACTGGGTCCTTGATTGTTTGAAGCCGTCTGGTTAAAGTTACGGTTATTATCGAACCTCTGTTGTTGCTGAACTGGCTGTTGTTGTTGTTGTTGAGATTGGGGTTGACAACTGGATGATGATGATTTGTTGTTGTTGGAACTATCCCACTTCCTCTTGTTGTCGGGCACGCTCGCCACAGTGCCCCGCTTAAGTAAACGTCCTTGCTCCACTGCTTGATCAGTTAGCTTATGAGCTAACTGGATGGCTTGCTGAATCGTGGTCGGGTTGGAAGCAGTCACCATGCTTTGAATTTCGGGTACTAATCCCCGTATGTAATGTTTAACCCTCTTGTGCACTTCGATCACCATCCCCGGGCATAGGGTGGCTAGTTCATGGGTTCGGGTGGTGTAGGCCTCGATTTCCGAGCCTTGCATCTTAAGTTTCCAGAACTCCATCTCCAGCTTTTGTACTTCATTTCGAGGACAGTACTCCTCGGTCATCATCTCTTTGAATTCAGTCCAGGGAAGTCCATTTGCCATCGCTTGTCCTAGCATCTGGACCTGCGCGTTCCACCAGGATAGAGCGGCACCTTCTAGAGTCCCGGTGGCATATTTCACCTGATCAACAGGTGGGCAGTTGCATTTGGAGAAAACAGACTCTGTCTTCTCAAACCATCGTACTAGTCCTACAGCCCCTTCAGTACCGCTGTAGGTGTGTGGTTTACAGTCCATAAAGGACTTATAGGTACACACCGGTGGTCCTGCTTTAACACAACAAACATTGATTAGGCATCCTATACGGTTACTCAGGATATTTGATTTTGCTTTCTATCATTGTTTACCTGCTGGCTGTCCCATCTGGGCAGCAGCCACCGCTGCCTGAACATGCTCGTTTATCAGGGCAGCTAATTCGGCAGGGGTCATGTTTATAATACCACCGCCATGGTCTCCGGCGCCACGTCCACGTCCGCGCCCACGCCCACGTCCACGTCCACGTCCACGGGCGTCCATTTTTCACTTAAAATTCACAAATAAAATAATGAGTAACATCAAACACATTTATTCCATTGAAGTACAATAAACAGTAAGGAATAATGAATCATCACAACCACAACATTCATAACAAAAATGATAACCAAGATAAATAGATTGTAAATGAGTCACAATGTATTCACCAATGTCATAATTTAAGTTTGTCGTTACGGTGGGGAAACAACCCTTCCCACATAGGCTTCCAAAAGAGAGAAAACACTACATAGTCCAAGTCATATATAAAGGAAATCAATTGACGACATCCGACCCATCGCTGTCATCTTCCTTCTCCACCGGTTCCTCCTCCCCGGGTTCCTCCTCGAGATCCTCATCCCTAGGGTCCTCTACAGGAGCAGGGGCTATGGCAATCTGAAGCTGCCAATTGGGCTTCTAAGGTAGCAATTATGTTATAGTCTACTGCATCCTGCTGTTCACGAGCAGTTACGCGTCCTCTAAGTGCTATAAAACCGTCTTCCATGTGGTGTTAACCATTTAGAGTCTTCCCGTGTCGCTCCTCGAGTTCATCCACTTGATGTCATAGTTTGTACACCTCGTGCTGCAGTGTACAAACATCACTCATGAGTCGCCTGACTCGTTGCTGCTCAGTATCCAGTGCAGCCACCAGTGCAGCAATCATTTGCTCATTGGACTGCACCGTCCGTGGGAGTGAAGGCATTGGTTGATCAGCATTGCTCCTAGTCCTGGGCCTCGGGACAGGTACGCGCTCCCTATACATTATGTGATTAACGAACTTGGGGTAGAAACTCCCGTCTTCTGGGGGGTCACGTTCCATCAATGCAAAAGGTTGATCCCAATCTATCTCCCCTCAAGGATAAGCTAGACGGGGCCAGTCGGGTCCATTGTCGGGTACATGTGCGGGAGGTGGGGACATAGATCGTGTAGGTGATGCAGGTCGCTTACCCAGAGTTCTCGATGACGATGGCATGCTGCAGAGAGTGTGACGTGTATGCCAATGACTATGCAGTAGATGAAATAAGGAACAAGTAACTAACTAACTGTGTGCGGTTATAGTCTAGTGTGTATGCAACGTAGTTCCCTATAACCAAAGTGTTGGATCTAGAAAGGTTGTTGCAACCAAAACTAAGTCACTTAGAAGATTTTGAGTACAACATACAAAGGACTTCCGAAGCTAAGTATGGAACTTCCGAAGGAAGAAGGAGCTCTTCCGAAGACTAAGTGTAAAATGCACTTCCAAAGGAAAACTCCAACTTCCGAATACAAAGAAGCTACTTCCGAAGATCAAGACTTAAAGACAAAGATCTGAAGTCAACTTCCGAAGTACAAGAAGTCCTCAAAGCCTCGGAAGCATAGAAGCATCTTCCGAAGCATAAGTGGCTTCGGAAGAACTTGTTCTTCCGAAGCCAGTTTACCTTCGGAAGACACTCCTATTATCCAATGGACATAAGTATGGCCTGTCTGACACTCCGTTGCAAATCTCTGAGATACTGCATGGCGTTTTCTCAAAAGCCATGTAGTTGACCATACTTTAATCCACTGTTTACCTTTTTATGTTAAGTACCGTTGCCATCTTTAGTTGGTGACAAAAGGTAAGTCATGGACATGTCATGACTACCATATCTTAGATAATACTTTATCTAAGATACCTTAACTATAGCATTGTAGTATATGCTTTAGTTGTAGGTTTCCAGCTGGTATCAAGTATAACTGGCTGTAGGATCTAGTATATATAGTTTCTCATTGTAACTCTTGTTTTATGCTTGTAAGTGTCTTGTAATCTTGAGTTGAGAAGTAATATATACAAGTACCTTGAAAATATATTTCTGCTTGTTCCTTTGATTACTTATTATATTATTACCAACTCTTGTTAAAGGCATTGCTTCATCTCATTTGAGTGTTATTATAAGCGAGTTTTAGAGAATCACAAGTGTTTAAGTGACAAACCCGATCCTGCAATTGGTATCAGAGCTTTTTAGGCTCTTGATTGTGAGATCTTACCATCCTAATCAACCAGTTTTTCACTCCTCCTTATACCTCACTCAAAATGGCCCTCAACAAATCTGAAGTTGAGATGGGAACGATGACCGAAGCTCCCATCATCACCCCTGAAAACTTCAGGTCTTGGAGCAGAAGAATGGAAGGCTTCATCAGGTACCAGGATAGCAAGATGTGGCAATCCATAGTTAATGGCCCGTATAAGCCAAAAGTAGCTGGTGGAAACGGTGCCATGATCGAGAAAGCCGTTGAAGATTATTTTGATGAAGACAGGAAGAAGCTTGACATAGACAGCAATGCTATGATTGTTCTTATGACTGCAATCCCAAACTCCATCATGGTGGGGTTTGAGCATTGTAAGTCTGCCAAAGAACTCTTTGATGCTCTTGCTCAAATGTACTCAAGCTCGAATGATTCAAAGAAGGACTCACTGAAGCAGCAGTTTGAGAACTTCACCTATGTTGCTGGAGAGACTCTTAGCCAGCAATATTTCAGGTATATGGATCTCATCTCTTCCCTTCAATCTGTGGGAATCACTCATGAACTCAGAGATCTTACTAGAAAGTTTATGAGTGCTCTACCCAATGAGTGGACATTCTACTGTGTCTCCATCAAGAGAACAGAGAATTTGAATACACTCACCATGACCGAACTCTATGGGATCCTTGATGGATACTGTTTGGAAATGGAAAGCAAGAGGGGTCACCAGACAAGCAGACCCTTGAGTCTTCCTGCTAGCAACGCTTTAATGATTGCTGAAGGCTCAGGTCTCAGCAGTACCTGACCTACACCCAGCAGCCATCTTGTTCCTCTGGGCCTTACATCACATTCCCTGAGACTCCAAGGTCTCAACAAGCTCAGCAAAGCTCCTTTCAAGAGGGCTGTGCATTTGTCTCAGGGAGTGGGCACTCAAATGATTATCAATACTGCTTTGATGATCTAGAATGTTTTAGCCCGGATGACATAGAGATGTGGACATAGTCCAACAAATGGCTCTTCTAACCTACAGAGCGAAGAAGTTCTTTAAAAGAACTGGAAGGCAATTCCCTCAAAACCCAATCACCAGCAAGTTTGGGTTTGACAAAAGCAAGGCCAAATGTTACAATTGTAACCAACTTGGTCATTTTGCAAGGGAATGCAAGGCTCCCAAGTCCAACCCGGGAACCTCACAGGCCTCCACACATCCTTCTGCACCAAAGCCCACCGGAAAGTCAACTGAAACTGTAGCAATGGCTCAAGAAGTTGACTGGAGCTTCATGGTTCAAGATGTGACTCCTGCTCAAGCACTCATGGCAGGAATAGATGAAAACAAGGTATATGAACATCTCTGTACCCCTGCTTGTATTGCTAAGGTTAAACTTTATCAGGACTACAATATGGAAATTATATCAGATATTGAGTCTTTAAATGTATTAAAATCTGACTTTAAAAGGGCTGAATCTGACTATCAAAGAAAAATTGAGGAGTTAGAGAAAACTGTGTCCCTCTTAAAACATGAACACACAAACTACAAGACTCAAATCAAGGATTTAATATCCAAATTGACTGAGGCTCAAGCCTAGCTTGTCACAGCTGAGGCTCAAGCCAGGAAGTATGCTATTTCTGAGCAAAACTTCCAAGCCATTCTTGCATCATCCTCTCACTCAAAACTTTGTTATCAAAACAAAGGTGGGTTGGGAACCAATGAAATTGCTCCACCACACTCTTATGAGTCTGTAAGACAACCAAGGTGTGGTACTGAAGAGCAAGAGGTTCCATCTGTTGACCCACCTTCTCAAGAGTCAAAGAGTGATGCAACTATGGAGACCATGACCATCACAGGGAAGGAACAGGTAATTGTGCCCTCTCCAGCCAATGATGATCAAACCCTAACCACCAAAGCCAGAAGAAGCAGGGCTAAGGCAGCCAGAAAAACTGCCAAGAAGGTGGCTGAATCCAAGCTAAAGATAGACCCAAAGCAAAAGGGTGTATTCATATCAGCTGGATTCCAGGTGGTTGGACCTTCTGATTCAGGAAAAGAGTACAGTACCAGTACTCCTATCCTACCAAAGGATCAGAAGTTAAAGGGAAAGGTTGCTGATGAGGAGAAAAAGAACAAGAAACAGCAACCCTCTCATTCCCAGAAAGTTAACATTGCATGCATAATGTGTGGTCTGCAAAACCACATGGCTAAAGATTGTTACTACAATCCTGCTAGCACACATTATGCAAACAATGTTAAAAGAGATGGAGTCAGGGAAGGTTTCACATTTGGACCATATCAAATGGTTCAAGTGATGAAAAAGGGAAAGCTTGTTTCCGAAGCAAGGCTTCTCTCGGAAGAAAACTCTTCTTCCGAAAGGAAAAAGGCTTCGGAAGTTAAAGCTGCAAAGACTCAGAAAATTAAAAGAGTCCCCTTGAAACCATCCCAGAAGAAGACTGCTTCGGAAGAAAAGGTGGTGAAGGTCTCTTCCGAAAAGAAAGAAGCTTCGGAAGAATGCCAAGCTACAAAAGCTTCAACAAGCTCATCTTCTATGATCAACCAAGGGATGGAATGGAAGATCAAGGAAGATGCTGTAGCCCAAACCTCTTCTTCAAAGACATCAATTGAACCCCCATGCATAAATTTGGTTCAATTATGTCACTATCATTGGAAGAACCCAAGACCAATAAGGCTTGGGTTTCCAATCAAAACTAATTATCTCACCTTATGTGCAGGGACATCCATATGACAAGAATAACAACATTTGGATTGTAGATAGTGGATGCTCCAGGCACATGACAGGGAACAGATCTCTCCTTCAACAATTTCAACATTATGATGGAGGTCCTGTCCAGTTTGGAGGTGAGGCCGGAGGATATATTTCTGGCAGAGGGAGTATATCCAATGGAAAGTTAAAAGTTGACAAAGTTAATTTTGTCAAACAGCTCAAACACAATCTGTTAAGTGTTTCTCAATTCTGTGATCAAAAGCATCAAATGCTTTTCACAGAACATGAGTGCGTCATCCTCAAACCTGGGATGACAATTCCTCAGGAATTGGTGCTTCTTAGATCTCCCAGGAGAGGGGATATGTACAAGCTTGATATGAACAATGCTTCCCCAATGGGAGAAGTATCATGCTTTCTTTCCAAAGCTGATGGTGATGAGTCAACACTATGGCATAAACGAATGTGTCATGTCAATTTTAAGACAATGAATAAATTGGCTAAAAATAACTTGGTACATGGTTTGCCTAAAAAGGAATTTTTCTGCAAAGATAACTGTGTTGCTTGCCTGAAAGGGAAACAACACAGGTCTTCTCATAAATCCAAAGTTGTTAACTCTATCACCACTCCATTACACTTATTGCACATGGATCTATTTGGTCCCACAAGTATAATGAGCATTGGAAGGAAATCATATTGCCTTGTGGTAGTTGATGATTTTACTAGATTTACATGGGTATTTTTTTAAGAACTAAAGATGAAACTGCTGAAACTTTAAAATCTTTTATTCTTAAAATAGAAAATCAAGTTGATCACAAGGTTAAAATAATTAGAAGTGATCAAGGGACTGAGTTTAAGAACTTTGTTCTTGACTCATTTTGTAACTCAAAAGGGATTGCCAGACAATACAGTGCTCTAGAACTCCTCAACAAAATGGTGTTGCTGAGAGGAGAAATAGGACACTTATTGAGGCTGCTCGGACTATGTTAGCTGATTCAAAGCTGCCTCTAACATTCTGGGCAGAGGCAGTCAGCACTGCATGCTATGTGCAGAACAGAGTTCTTGTAGTAAAGCCACATGGAAAGACCCCTTATGAGTTATGGAACAAGAGGCCACCGTTCATTGGCTTTCTAAGGTCCTTTGGCAGCAGGTGTACCATACTTAACACAAAAGACAATTTGGCAAAATTTGCTGAAAAGTCAGATGATGCTATCTTTGTTGGATATTCCTCCTATTCTAAAGCATACAGAGTTTATAATATTAAAAACCAACAATTTGAGGAATCTTCCAACATTGTAGTTAATGAGCACACTCCTTGTGTTAGGGGGAATGGCCCTGATCATATCTTTGATTTAGAATTGTTTCCAAACTATTCTAAACCATCTTGTGAGAATGTTTCAGCTGGAACAGGTGCTCAAAGTAATTCTGATGAAGATCAACTGTTTGAGCTTCCCAGACCTACTCCAAGTTCTCCAAGAGCTGCAACAAATCAAGCTTCCACTATTGAAAGATCTGACAGCATAACCATTTCAAGAGATAGTGGAACTTCAACAAGGGATTCACCTGCTGATTTTCAAATCTCTTCAGGTGATCCTGCACAACACCAAGCTGATGGAAGCAGCATTTTGAAGGAACAGGCAACTGTTAATGATGCTTCACAGCAAAGAAATGATGATGTTTCTCTTTCATTCAATCAGTCCTCATTGAATGAGCTTGAAACAACAGCTGGACCAAGTATTCAAGCTCCTGAGCAAAATATGTCCAACTTGGACTATTTTGCAACTGGAGGTGATTCCAAGACTCAGAATTCACAATACTCATCCAGCAAAACATCATAGGGGAAGTCTCTGAGGGTGTGAGAACAAGAGGACAAACTCATAATGGGAATGTCTGCTTGTACTCATGCTTCTTATCCCAAATGGAACCCAAGAAGGTGGAAGATGCCTTGAAAGATAGTAGCTGGGTTGAATCAATGCAAGAGGAGCTGCTTCAATTCAAAAGACAAAAGGTTTGGAACCTATGTCCGCTACCATCTGGTCAAGTACCTATAGGCACCAAATGGGTATTCAGGAACAAAAGAGATGATAGAGGCTTGATTATCAAGAACAAGGCAAGACTGGTGGTTCAAGGATACACTCAAGAGGAAGGAATCGATTATACTGATGTCTTTGCACCTGTTGCAAGACTTGAGGCAGTTAGGATCTTCCTTGCTTATGCTGCATCCAAGAATTTCACTGTCTACCAGCTTGATGTCAAGTGTGCCTTTCTATATGGGGATATAGATAGGGAAGTCTATGTATGCCAGCCTCCAGGATTTGAAGACCCACAGCATCCAAACTATGTGTGCAAGTTGGATAAAGCTCTATATGGGCTGCACCAAGCACCTAGGCTGTGGTATGAGACATTGTCTCAATTTCTCCTGAAGAATGGTTATACTAGAGGTACCATTGATAAGACTCTCTTCATTAGAAAGTCTGGGAAAGACATTTTGCTTGTTCAAGTCTATGTTGATGACATCATATTTGGTTCCTCAAATGACCAAATGTGCAAAGACTTTGAGAGCATTATGAAGAAGAAGTTCGAGATGAGTTCCATGGGAAAAATGGACTTTTTCCTTGGAATTCAGGTAAAGCAATTGAAGGAAGGGTTCTTCATCAATCAATCTAAGTATGTCAATGATATCTTAGAGAGATTTGATATGAAGGATTGTAAAGCAGCAAAGACACCTATACCCAGAAACCATGATCTATGCCCTGATTCTGAGGGGGAGGATACTGATCAACATCAGTATAGAGCAATCATTGGTTCTCTGATGTATCTCACAGCAAGTAGACCTGATATCATGTTTGCAACTTGCATCTGTGCAAGATATCAGGCTGCTCCAAAGGTGTCTCACCTAATTGCTGCCAAGAGAATCCTCAGATACCTCAAAGGAGCACCTAAATTAGGTCTCTGGTATCCAAGAAATAGTGATTTTAATCTCTATGGTTACTCTGATAGCGATTATGGTGGCTGCAACATCAACAAGAAATCAACATCAGGTGGATGTCAATTTCTTGGTGGAAGGATCATCTCATGGCAATGCAAAAAGCAATCCTGTGTCTCTACATCAACTGCTGAAGCTGAATACATTGCTGCTGCTAGTTGCTGTGCTCAGCTGCTGTGGATTCAAAACCAGATGATAGACTATGGATTCAACTTCATGAGCACTCCTATCCACATTGACAACAACAGTGCTATATCCATTACTGAAAATCCAGTGAAGCACTCCAAGACAAAGCACATTGATATCAGGTATCATTTCATTAGAGATATTCATGAGAAAAATCTTATCAAACTAATCAAAGTTGATTCAAATGAACAATATGCTGATTTGTTCACCAAAGCATTTGATGAACAGAGATTTAAATATCTCATTACAGCTATTGGGATGATAAACATTGATTAGTTAATCTCAATTGAAAACCTTTTTAATGTGTAAAGTCTTATGTCAAAACAATCTAAGCCCTGTTACAAAAGATCTTTTCTTAAATTTATCTAAGTATAAGTTCTTCCGAAGAGAAATTAACCCTCGGAAGATATCTTGCATATCTTCCGAAGCAAATTTCTCACAGGATAATTTTCTTCTCGGAAGAGTGTTAAGTCTCGGAAGAAGCGATTGAGTTCATCTCAGATCTACTTCCGAAGCACTTAACACACTCCATCTGAAAGCAACATATACTCTCGGAAGTAAGCAATTTACCTTCGGAAGTAAATTTGCCTTCGGAAGAACTTTACCTTCGGAAATGCTTTATACTCGGAAGAAAGATTTTACTGTGTAACGGAAATCTTTTGGCCCCACACTGTAAAAAGTAAAGATTTTGTTAATGATGTCGGATTATTTAAATGGTCTAACCTTACCGCCCATGTCACATCATCCACTGAACCCTCACATCATCTTATCCAAACCACCCTTTAAACCGCCATTTCATCCATTTAAATACTTCCGGTTAATCACTTACACTCTTTTTACCCAAATTACTGCCCTAAAAGCTTTCTTCTTCTCCAATTTACCTTACTCCGAACTATTCTTCTGTCATCTTTTCAATGGCCTTAAACCCTCAGCACAACCAGGTCGCACTCCTTGACTCTTCAAGGGATGCTGACTTCTATCATTTCTTTCCTAGCCCAATCTTCATACTACACTGCTTTGACCGTAAACCCTACCATCTACTCAAACCAAATGTCCGAATTTTGGGCAAATGGTCGGATTGAAACCCTAAACGGGGTTCGTGCTATAAGGTCAAGCATTTGTGGCCAAGAGTTGGTCATCTCTGAACAGATCATCAGGGAGCATCTCGAGCTCCATGATGAGGGCGCTCCGACGGAATTCCCCAAATCAGATTTAGATAGTTCTTATCTCCAAATGGGATACGGTGGAGATGTAAGCAGGTCAACGGTCTACAAATTCAACTTCTCCTACAAGTGGAAGTTCCTGCTGCATGTGGTTCTTCACTGTCTATCTAACAAATCTGGGGGATGGGATCAAATCCCGTATGAACTTGGGTGCTTAGTTCACGGGTTGGTACAAAGCCTCCGCTTCAACTATTCAAGGTTTGTGCTGACTAACCTTATGGGAAATCTGCAAAGGGACACATTCTTTATGTATCCCAGGTTTCTCCAGCACATCATCAACTGTGAGCTGGATCAGGGTAAGCTTGTCTGTGCAGCTGCTCTGTCTGCTCCCCAAATGAGGCCGACCATCTTCAAATCTTGAAGAGAGTGTCTACCAACTACACTGGAAGAGATACCGCACTACTTCCAGGTATGATTGAGCCAATGGCTCCTGGTGACATCCCTGTTCACCCCACAGGTGATGAACCCACACCAGCAACTACCCTCACCATCCCAAATCTACCTTCTCCACCCATTACTGTTACATACCAGAGACGTCCCAAACGAACCCTTGTTCAATCTACTCTGATTGAACAAGCCCCTCCTCTTCAATCCAAAAAGGCTAGAGTGGAACAAAGGGCTCCCACTCAGCCAGAGGTCCACCCATCCTTCACTATTGACCTCAATATGGGTCTTGAGTCTCCTCAGTCTCAGACCCATGAGCCCAAAACCCCAGCTGATAGCCCTCAGGGTGAGTCTCTATACTCCCCTGAGCAGCCACAAAGGGACAGCTCAATGCCTTTTGACATTGATCAAAGTCCCGGGTCATTAGGTCTTCACTCCTTTTCTTTTACTGACCTTTTGACCGGAGCTGGTGAAGAGATTATGTCTCTTAAAGGCAATGAAGTTGATCCACAACACCCTCTCAAGGATCAACAGAGCCTAGAGAGACCCCTTATCTCTAGCCCACACCAGCAAAGCCCTACTGAGGTGAGTCCCACTGATGTGGAGGGGACTCATGTAGATTCAGCTGCCACTACTGAAGGAGCCTCAATGGATCCTCAGGACAGTGGTAACGACAGTCAGACTGAATCTACGGCAACCATGCCCTTTGATGCCTCTGAAAGAGACATCATTGTGCAAGGGAAACCAGGGTGCCAAGAAACCACATCTGGTGGTGAGGATGAACATACCAGGTATGTTACCTCATCTCCCCGTGATTCTTCAAAAGAAGATGAGGGAAGTATGCAACTCACCATTCAAGACCTACTTTCTAAAGTCTCAAACCTTGAATCAAAGGTTAAGACTTTAGAGGATAGGTCTGCCACTCAGCAACTTGAGATTGAAACTCTCAAGGCCAAACTAGCTGAGAAACAGATTGAGAGATCTGTTAGGCATGTACCAGTTCAGGTCTCCTTGACCTCTTCCTCTAGCTCATCTAGCTCTCAGGATGATGCTACCAAAAAGGGGGAGAGTGTTGAGAGACAAAGCCAAAGACAGGAAACCCAAAGTCAAGCTCTTACTTCTTTGAGCTCAAGATATCCAATGCAACAAGCTGCTATCTTCCCTGAGCCTCCTCCAGTTGTCTTTCAAGTGGATCAAAGGATGCTCCAGGATCTCAATAGGTTCTTCAACAAGTTCCTTTTGGAATCCCTCATAGAACAGCCTAGCCCAGATATGTCTGTGATTTACTTTGGAGCTCAAGAGCTTCAGAGGTTGAATGCACCTCCTACCACTGTCGAGGAAGTTGGTCAACCTAAGGTCCAAGTGGAACCTGAGATTAACTTCGAAGGGGAAACTAGGACTGATGGCCCAGCAACTGAAACAGTTGGGACAGAAAGTGTATTTTCACAGACTTCCGAAGCACAATTCAAAGCCTCGGAAGAACAAGCTCAAACTTCCGAAGCTGAGATTGCTGCTGCGGAAGGACTATTTTCTCTTTCCGATGATCTAATAGTCACAGATGCAATTCTGGAACTTGCATCTGAGGTTAATAGGGAGGACTTTCTCAGCCAACCATTGGCTCTAACATCTGCATTGACTCCAGCTCCCACCTCTACTACCCAACCTGGATCTTCTATCCAAGAACCCCCAAAGTCTAGCACTTCCGAAGACATAAAAGGCAAGAGGAAGATGACTTCGGAAGAGCTTCAGAAGAAGAAAGGTTGGAGAAGCTCAAAAGGAAAGGTAGACTACCAACTGGGAAACTGTTAGCTGCAAGTACCAAAGCAGCTGCAGCCAACCAGGAGGCAGTCAACAATCGAAGAAGGGTAGAGGTTATAGACAGACTTGTCAGTCTAGGGGCTGCTTCTGAAGATGTACTCCTGCTACCATTAGAGGAGTTGATAGAGCTGGAAAAGGCAACCTTGCTGCTAAAACAGCAAAAAGAAGAGGCTGCAAGGTTGGCCTTAGAAGAGGAAAGGCAGAGAAAGGAAAGGGAAGCTGATCTGCAGCTCAGGAGAGAAAGGATCACTTTCCTACTCTCCAGAGGATTCTCTCAAGAGGAGTTGTCTCCACACAACAGTGATACGATCTTATGGCTCTTCAACAAAGAGCAAGATCAAATGGAGAAGGAGAGAAAGAAAGCTGCAAGGGAGAAGCTTGTGGAAAAGAGGAAGAAAGAAGAAGAAGCTGGACTGTCTGCCGCCAAGAAGATAGGTGAGAAAGCCTGGATGAAGAGTTATCTCAAAGCTCACGGCTTCTCTGGCAGGCAGGTGGGTCCCATGTCTGAGAAGACTCTCCAGCGACATGTCAGTGACATCAAGGCTGACATTCGCGCGGGGAGAAGGAAAGAGATGTATAGAAGGGGACAGGGGATGACCTTCAAAGCAACCTCTCAACCCAAAATCCAAACCCAACCTCAACCTGAACCTATACCCTTTCCCTTCCCAATCAAAACTGAACCCACTTCTGAACCATTCACCCCTGAACCTACACCATCACACCCACCAACCTCTTCACCTCAACCACCTAAACTACCCATCATCCAACCCAAAACCTTAGCCAGAACCCAAACTCCTAAACCTACCCAACAACCAATCAAACCATCCCCTCAGCCTTCCAAACATCTCTCTATGGAGGAATTCAAGGCGATCAAGACTAAGCTCATCAACTGTACAACTCTGAGCGACATCTCCTGTGAGGAGGATTCAGTCAACTTGACTTATGTTGATGGATCCTCAAGTTCCCTCACAAGAGATCAATTTCTTGATCTGCCCAGAGGAACTTTGGA
The DNA here is from genome assembly GCA_025215565.1 of Flaveria ramosissima. Lineage (NCBI taxonomy): Eukaryota > Viridiplantae > Streptophyta > Magnoliopsida > Asterales > Asteraceae > Flaveria > Flaveria ramosissima. The sequence goes on from CM046037.1 coordinate 86,853,306, forward strand.
CCAAGCTGCAAAACTCCTTGGCCTCAATTCAGATACATTGAATGAGGAAGAAAAGAAGCTGAGGAGAAAGCTGGTGACTCTACTGGATACAAAGAAAGGAGATAGGGTACCAAGACAACCTCTTGCACCCAGAAAGAAGATAATCCAGTGGAGGTTCGAAGACTCTTCTCACAACTTTGTTGTTGAGAGAGAGAATGGAGAGCTCAACAGGCTGAATGCCTCATCTCTGCTACACTTAAGCAGGTTGACATTGCTGAGTTAGCAGAGAAACCATTCTCCAACCCTTCAAACTCCGATGTAGCTGCCCACATCAGAAATCATCTAGGCAGCCTTCATATGGCCGAGCTTACTGCTAGAAGCAAGGTTGAAGAGGAGTTGAAACTGAGAGAGGAGGAGGAAAGGAAAGGATCAGCAACCAAAGGCAAAGCCTTTCTTCAAATGGTTGAAGGTCCTGAACTTGAGACCATAGTTAGATGGGAGTATGACTATAACTCCCGTCAACTAACTCTCTTCAGGGGGTCACAACAGAGGGTACATGTCATTCAAAGTGATAGACTGGATCTCCTATCCACGAATGACTTGTACAAGCTTCTCAGCACTACTTCCGGGAAGAACAGAGAGACAGACAAATATCTTTTGTCCCTGGTGCTGAAAGCTTTGAGAAGCAGAAATAAGTGAAGTTTTGGTAGCATCAGCCTAGGGGAGTTTGTTGGATCTAGAAAGGCTGTTGCAACCAAAACTAAGTCACTTAGAAGATTTTGAGTACAACATACAAAGGACTTCCGAAGCTAAGTATGGAACTTCCGAAGGAAGAAGGAGCTCTTCCGAAGACTAAGTGTAAAATGCACTTCCGAAGGAAAACTCCAACTTCCGAAGACAAAGAAGCTACTTCCGAAGATCAAGACTTAAAGACAAAGATCTGAAGTCAACTTTCGAAGTACAAGAAGTCCTCAAAGCCTCGGAAGCATAGAAGCATCTTCCGAAGTATAAGTGGCTTCGGAAGAACTTGTTCTTCCGAAGCCAGTTAACCTTCGGAAGACACTCCTATTATCCAGTGGACATAAGTATGGCCTGTCTGACACTCCGCTGCAAATCTCTGAGATACTGCATGGCGTTTTCTCAAAAGCCATGTAGTTGACCATACTTTAATCCACTGTTTACCTTTTTATGTTAAGTACAGTTGCCATCTTTAGTTGGTGACAAAAGGTAAGTCATGGACATGTCATGACTACCATATCTTAGATAATACTTTATCTAAGATACCTTAACTATAGCATTGTAGTATATGCTTTAGTCGTAGGTTTCCAGCTGGTATCAAGTATAACCGGCTGTAGGATCTAGTATATATAGTTTCTCATTGTAACTCTTGTTTTATGCTTGTAAGTGTCTTGTAATCTTGAGTTGAGAAGTAATATATACAAGTACCTTGAAAATATATTTCTGCTTGTTCCTTTGATTACTTATTATATTATTATCAACTCTTGTTAAAGGCATTGCTTCATCTTATTTGAGTGTTATTATAAGCGAGTTTGAGAGAATCACAAGTGTTTAAGTGACAAACCCGATCCTACACAAAGGCTCTGATACCAATCTGTCACACCCTCAAAATCCACGTGTGGAGTTTTACCGCGAGGCGTGTGAACAAACCAGGATCACAGTCAATAGTTACTCAAAACGACTCTATATGCCACATTTAAAATAAAATCAACCAAAGTTCAAACTTTAAAACCATGCGGAAGCATTTTGTAAGTAAGGAAACCCAAAGTATATAAATGCATAATATGGCAAAACACGCGCCAACCCAAATGAGTAAACATTAATAAATAGAAACCAACAAAGATGTCTTTAAAATAGAGTCTTAATATGCATGATGAACCCGTGCAGTGCTCCTAATGGCAAGCGAAGTTAACGACCTGAGAATATCATACTAAAAATGTCAACACAATGGTTGGTGAGTTCAAGAGTTGGCGTTCAAATATAAACAAATTAACAGTTGTGATATATAAGTAGTGTATTGTAACATATAGCTAGTCTATTAACAATAAATATTAATTCATAGTGATTTCGCAATTGAAGCTGACTGTGATAAGTTGTTGCCTCCTGCATGACTTACCAGGTCGTGACAATGTTCAATAGGACAAATTGCACCCGGTTGACCTCGAGTCACACAGGTGGGGCTCGTCAGACCCAGTAGTACTACCCAAGTTTCCCCGCTATTCAATATTAACAATTCGAAAGTGTGAGGACTTTTCCTTGGTAAACAACACTATATTAATATTATACACAACTCAAATATATAAAGCGTTTGTAAATTACCAGTATGCTATCTCCCCCAAAAGAGATTAAGTAAAGAGTGGGGCATGAACTCATCTGATATGCGTAATGAATACTTAGAGTTTACTTTGAAAGAAAGAGTGGACAGACAACCTTCAGAGGTTACCTAGATCATGTAAGTACATAAGTACGTGTAAACAGAGAACATGTGGAACCCTAAGCACACTACAACCAAAGACTCAAGGTTTCAGAAAAAAGACACGTTTGACTCAGTTGACCTATTTGACCCGTTGGTGACATCATGAGTTATAATTCAATTAAGCAAACGTGAACATATAACATACATGGTTAACATTCAACTGGATCACATGAGGTGCTACATTACCCAATGCATAACTTAGATCATCATACCACTAAATATCATACAAGTCATGCGAATCTAAAATATTAACATGCCCACCAGTTACAACATAACTAACATGCCACACAAAAATCAAATCACGCACTACATGCCATGTGAAGCCACTCACGACTTCACATCCTAAACCCTGCCAATCCTACTAAGTAGGGGCCTCAGATTTGCACGCGTGTATGATGATCACAATCATATTCATTAACCATGTTCATTGCATTCAACATACACAACAATAATTAATTTCCAGTCCCAAACATGATGTCTTAATTACTAATCAACCATCAACATCATACATGATCATCAAAGTCCATACATCACCCATGATCATCCAAGCATTTCATACAACTAAATTAACATATTCTATCACATTAGAAATCATCCATGAACGTACTAACATGCTCCTAATATCCCAAACATGCTCAAACTATCATCTTTCAAACTTTGTGCAAATAAAGTTCCCTTTTGGGAAAGCACTTCCCAAAATCTATCGAACACCCAATGTACTCATAAATTCATTAATAATTCACCAATTCAAGTTCATATCAACATCTAAGAATGATAAAAAACATCCAAACATCATAATTCACTATCCTTCATGATCAAGAGTTTCTACTTTTGGAAATCTATGAACTACAACATTCATTCTTAGTTTTCTAGCATCCATATCATCAATCTATTATACATACATCATCATAAACCCTTCAAGAACATCAATTCATCATCAAATCATCATATCATGAAAAATAAAGTTACTATTCTTAGTAACCTATGAACAACACGTCAAAAACGTAACTTTCTTGCATAATCGGCGTTAACTAACATGTATACAATCTAACTAACATGATAGCATCATCAATTTACCAAAATTCAACATCATGAACACCTATACACGAATTAGGGTTCAGCCAAATAGAAAACTCCCCAAAACTTGTAAAATTCTAACCTTTAAACGTGTAATGGCTTGTATTTGATGATTCTAACTTGTTGCAACCCTTGAAATCGATCAAATCCGATGCTTTCTTGCTTGTTCTTGGTTAAAATCGCAAAGGGAGGGGGTATGGGGATGATGTCCCGGCCGATGGGTGTGGGGGGGGGCTAGGGTTTTGTTTTATTTAATTTAATTTTGCATAATTACCATTTAAGCCCTTGTTGTTTGTATTTTTATAAAAATTAGCTTTTAACTCCTTTTTAAAAGTGTTTTTAACTAAGTTATTTAGCATATAGACTCATAGTCATAATTATATATTTTATTTATATAAAATTCAACACATACGAATTAATACACACGTTTCCACGTTACGCGATTAATTTCCACAATGAACATTTAAATTGCATAAACACATAAACATAACACAACAATCACATAATCAGTTAAATTATCATTAATTTAACATTATTAATTATTATTAGGTTATCAACATTAAACGACAACTAGTGCGTGCTCAAGACATGTGTATGCAAGACGTAGCGGAACTAACGGAGTTTGGTAATGTAAAATTACCGGATGTCATAGTTGTTAACTTGAGTGTTGAGACTCAGAGTGAAGGCTTATGGCAGTTGGGCTAGTCAGCTCATCAGGCTGAGCATGAGGAACCTCAACACTGTTCCTTGAAGAAATGCGAGTGGTTGCTCCTCAGGGGAAGTGGGATCTCTAGTATCCACTTCCTCCTGTATGGGTGAGTGTATGGGGGCCTGCAAAAGCTCAATAGCTTGAGCAAGGGTTTGTTTGGATTTTCTTTGGTAGGTGAGGGTGATATGTGGCCTTTTTGGTGGTTGAGAGGTAAAAGGGGCGGGTTCAACACTAGCTTGTGTTACTAGGTTGTCACCTTGACCAATGAGCTCTAACATTTTGGGTACTAGGGCTGTTTCTACCCTTGAGAAGCCTACAGTTGCCTTCTTCATGATTTTAAAGATGTCGGGCTTCATTTGTCCCAATTTAAGAATATTACCTGTTTCCCTCAGCTATGAGCCCAGTTCACAGTTGAGAATATATTGAACATATCTAGGAAACATGTAATACTCTAAGGAGTCCGAGTTAGCAATCGAATTTATATAAACACACTGAGAGTACCAGAACTTGACCCCCTGAACCATTCCATGCACTATGAAGGAGAGATCCTCAAGAATCTGGTCCCACCCTCCATGCTTGTTTGACAAGTTGTGGATAACCACATGTAGCAGGTATTTTCACTAGGATAACCTTCCCCTTCCTGAAGGTCTTTACATAGAAATCTCCTTCATAGCCCATCTGCTCAAAGGAATGATTAAAAGCTTCCTTTGGGAAAGTCAACTCACCTTCTTTATCATCCAGCTGAAGATGAGTGTTGATGATGGCTGGAGTGATGAAGATTGTCCTCCCCTGCACTGTGGCAGACAGTGCCTTCTCCACATCCATGATGACCTCTTGGCAGGTCTTTCAAAATTCAAGCAGATGATCCTTATAGAGAGTAGGATCAATGGTTAGGGAGGTGAAGTAGTTGGATAAAGCCAGAAAATGGCAAACCTCTGAGAAACTAGCATCTTTCTCAGAGTTTAACAGAGCAACCTAGTTGTGTTGCCTGTGAAGTTGCATGGAGAAGTCAAGGTTGTTTCTGCGGTTTAGGTTGGCCATTTTGAGAAGCATAAGGGTGAAGGAAGTTGAAGAACAAAGGCAGTTTGGGTGAATTTAGGTTTAAAGAATAGTGCAAATGAAGAAGATAGTGAAAGAGGGGGGAACCGTTGGGTATTTATGTGAAAATGATTTGAGACAAAGTTAATGAAAGAGTATAAACTTTGAAATCCGGATGTCGGTCCCACCTCTGAAAAAGTAGTTTACTTTTGCCCAAAAAGTAGTTTTCTTGGAGGTTGAGAAATCTTCCGAAGGTTATTTTGCTTCGGAAGTTTTGAAGAAAAGTTTCCGAAGACAAATTGGCTTCGGAATATATTCCAAAGGTTTTTGAGAATTTTGCTTCGGAAGAGATTTATTACTCAGAGTTTTTATTCTAAGAAGAATAAAAACTTCCGAAGGTAAATTGCTTTCAGAAGAAAATTGTTCTTTGTAAACATAGAAGTACTTAAGTTGATTTTAAGCTTCGGAAGATATTTCAGAATTTTCTTCCGAAGGTAAAACTACTGAACTAGTTATTTGTTTTCTAAGACATAAGTTTCTTCCGAAGGTAATAATAAATCTTCCGAAGGATAAAAAAATATCAAAATTTCCAAAAATATTAAGGAATGTGTTTCAAAAAGATTTTTCTTCCAAAGAGAACAAGGGCTTATGAAGGTGATAAAATAGACGACTTAGGACACACAGGTTTTAGAAATAATATGATTAATGTTTTAAGAAAAGCTACTCAAAGTTAATCATTCCAATAGCTGATACAATATATTTTAATCTCTGTTCATCAAAATCTTTGGTGAACAGATCAGCATATTGTTCATTTGTGTTAACTTTGACTAGTTTGATTAATCACTTTTCAAAGTTATCTCTAATCAAATGATACCTGATATTGATGTGCTTTGTCCTTGAGTGCTGCACAGGATTTTCTGTGATTGAGATAGCACTGTTGTTGTCTATGTGGATGGGAGTCTCGTTGAAGTTGAATCCATAGTCCGGCATCTGATTTTGAATCCATAGCACTTGAGCACAACAACTTGCAGCAACAATGTATTCAGCTTCAGCAGTTGATGCAGACACACAGGATTGTTTCGTGCATTGCCAAGAGACTATCCTTCCACCGAGAAATTGACATCCCCCAGATGTCGACTTTGCAGTCATGTTCCAGCCACCATAATCACTATCTGTATAAGCATACAGATTGAAGTCTGAGTTCTTTGGATACTAAAGGCCAAGTGATGGATCACCTTTGAAATATCTTAAAATTCTCTTGACGGTGATTAGGTGTGACATCTTGGGGTTGGCTTGATATCTTGCACAAATACATGTAGCAAACATGATATCAGGCCTGCTAGCTGTGAGGTATATAAGAGACCCAATCATTGCCCTGTAGAGATGCTCATCAACACACTCCCCCTCAAGATCAGGTCCAAGGGAGTGGTTTCTCGCTATGGGTGTCTTAGCAACCTTACAATCAGTCATGTTTAATCTTTTAAGTATGTCATGTACATGATTTGACTGACTTATGAAGATGCCATTGTCAACTTGCTTCACTTGAATTCCTAGAAAGAAATTGAGTTCCTCCATGGCACTCATTTCAAACCTGTCTTTCATCAGCTTCTCAAAGTCTTTACAGAGCCTTGGATTAGTTGAGCCAAAGATAATGTCATCTACATATACTTGAACTAGCATTATGTCATTTTCTGTTCCTTTGATGAAGAGAGTTCCATCAATAGTACCCCTTTTGTAGCTATGCTGAAAGAGATACTGAGATAGAGTCTCATACCACTTCCTTGGTGCTTGGTGCAGCCCATAAAGAGTTTTATCAAGCCTGCAGACATAATCAGGATGATCAGGATCTGCAAACCTAGGTGGTTGTCTGAGATATACCTCTTCATCAATCACTCCATAGAGAAAAGCACACTTGACATCAAGTTGGTAGACCTTGAAGTTCTTGGATGCAGCAAAAGCTAGGAATATCCTGATATCTTCAAGTCTTGCTACAGGAGCAAAAATATCTATGTAGTCAATTCCTTCTTCTTGAGTATATCCTTGAACAACTAGTCTTGCCTTGTTCTTGATGACAAGCCCTCTATCATCCTTCTTATTCCTGAACACGCATTTGGTTCCTATGGTAGTCTTCCCTTGAGGAAGAGGACATACGTTCCAAACATTTTGCCTTTTGAATTGAAGCAGCTCATCTTGCATACCTTCAACCCCACTTCCATCCTTTAGAGCCTCATCAATCTTCTTTGGCTCTATCTGGACAAGAAACAAGAGTGAAGACAAACATTTGTATCATGGGTTTGTCCTATTATTCTTACCCCTGACTCGACATCTCCAATGATGTTTGTGGTAGGGTGAGACTTGTGGATCCTTAGTTGAGGATCACAACAAGTTGCTTAGACAGATCTGAATTAGAGAAATTTTGATCTACCAACGAGGATTCACCCTCCACATCAGCACACTTATCAATATTTACTTGACGCAATGAGTGTGTGACATCATGGATGTTGTTTTCAATGGAGTGGTTGTCAGCATCAAGGAATTCTTTGTCACACCCCGACTGACGAGGGTGGGTTGGGTTTTCTAACAAATTTACACTTTTGGTCCCTAATGTTTAAGTTGTTTATCATTTTATGTAAGAACTTTTAAATTAAGTTTTGGAAATTACAAAGTAAACCCTAGACTTATAAAACCTAATTTAAATAATTTATCAAATCAATTATTTATTAATCCTCATAACCTTTGTAAAACTTGTAAATTTTATAATTTGATTTTTCATTTCCAATAATTAAAATTTATAATTACTAGAAAAACTTTATAACTTTATAAAGAATTATTTAAAATTTATGGATTATTACAAGTTATTTAAATAATTAGTAAATGAATGATTCACAATATAAATTACACATTTAATGCATTTGGTCCATTAAAATTATTATAATAATTTAATAATAGAAAAAAATGGGTTCGGGTTTATGACTTGAAAATGACGGATGTTACAATCTCCCCTACTTTAAGAAATTTAGTCCCGAAATTTAATCACGGGTAAACTAATTTCAAGGATATGAGGACGCTTAGACTTTATTACGTGTTTGTAGGGGAACACTTGGGAGCGTTTAAATCCAATGAGTTTAATTATGATATTTTGGTATGCTTAAGTTTGTTAAATTTCATATTTCATGATTTCTTGTGTTTTTTGACAAAGTGTGTAAGATCATTAATTTAAAACTTTTAATTGATAAACTCTTGTATTTATACCATTAGGAAGGTTTTGTCACAAACACAACACCAAGTTTTAGATCAATACAAGACTCGGCTTAACGAATATGAGTAATATGTTCAAAACACTTTTTGGATGAGATATGAATTTCATAGAAACTTCTCAAGCAAGTAACTTCAATAGGGTTCTTAGATGATCGATTCTTGTTTACTACAACATTGAGATTTCAAGTTACATTAGGTTAAGGTTGTTACGAGAACCGTGTTTGTTAAGTTTGAAGATTCAATTTAGAAAGAGAGCATCATTTTTACAGATTTTCAGGATAAGTGCGGTTTTGAGGGGAAGGCATTTGGAAAGATTATTAAAAGTCATTATGAGAATTGGGTAATGAATTTTAAGTTCCAAGAAGACAAGATCAATGATAAGATGGTTCAAGATAACAACAAGATATTTTGAGTGTAACGTTCCGTTGACCAACCAAAGCAATACATTGACTTATCAAAGTGTTAGGTCAACTATAACCTTACTGAACACATGCGTATCTATAAGCGGAACTCACCCCAAGGGTTCCCAGGTAAGGTAAACGGATCCATCAGTTAATTTTGATTTATATGAATACCTTGCCTAGACTAAACACCTCGAGACTTGAAAACCACAAATAACGATTCCAAGCTCATTTTGAAAACCATTTGATTTAGGCACATAATGCCTAAGAATATGATTTAAGGTTCGTGTGTGCATTGATAAGATTCAAAGTATAAGAATAAGCACATAAGGCATATAATCACATAATCAAGTATAAACACATAAGGCACTTAATATTCTACCTAAGCATATAAAATACATGAGAGGGCTCATGTGTAAGGGTACTTAGTTATACTCTAGGTCATTCCATTTCTAATAACCTAATTCCCTATAACCATGGCTCTGATACCAATCTGTAACACCCAGCCCCTCACCCCAACAATATTGTCCGCCTTTGTTGCCCCGGGGAACTCACGATATTTGCTTTTGGTTGCCCGGGTGAAAACTTCCCAGGGAGGTTACCCATCCCTGGACTGCTCCCACCTGAGCATGGTTAACTGTGGAGTTCTCCTCTCATTCACAGCCAATACGCCCAAAACGTGTTGTTAATGTTAGAAGTCTGACATTCCTTATGAACCAGGAATCTCTCCTGTCCATGGCCGATATGGAATATGTGTAGGGTGTCACAAGCACCCCTTGTTTGGACTCATCGTCCTCGATGAGCCCGAGAAGTCACCATCCTTGTTGAGGTATGTCCCACATCCCGAACGGCACAGGAGTGGCTCATCGAGGACGATGAGTCCAAACAGGGGGTGCTTGTGACACCCTACACATATCCCACATCGGCCGTAGACAGGAGAGATTCCTGGTTCATAAGGAATGTCTGGCCTCTAACATTAACAACACGTTTTGGGCGTATCGGCTGTGGATGAGAGGAGAACTCCACAGTTAAGCATGCTCAGGTGGGAGCAGTCCAGGGATGGGTGACCTCCCTGGGAAGTTTTCACCCGGGCAATCAAAAGCAAATCCGTGAGTTCCCCGGGGGCAAAGCGGACAATATTGTTGGTGTGAGGGGCCGGGTGTTACAGATTGGTATCAGATCCATGGTTATAGGGAATTAGGTTATTAGAAATGGAATGACCTAGACTATAACTAAGTACCCTTACACATGATCCCTCTCATGTATTTTATATGCTTAGTATTTAAAAATTTATCAAAATAATTAATTGGGTAATTATTTATTTAAATGACTTGCAAAATAGTTTAAAATTATTTAAAATCATTATATAAAGTTTTTAAACTTTTAATTGATTTTTAAAAGGGTCTTATAATATCAAAGCCTTAAATAGAAAATTATATTGTTTTATAAATTCATGAATTTAAATAAAAGTTTAAGAAATGAATTTATTAACTAATTATGATATAACATGATTAAATAAATAGATGAATAATTGATTATTTAACATATAAATCTATAGTGTTTTGAAATAACCTAAGTTTGATCCATAATAGATTTATAGCATTTAAATTATATAAAAGAAGTAATAATGTTTTATAACCTATGTTATTCTTTAAAAAGAATAAATAAATTCTATAATCATAAGTTTTTAATACTTTTTAAATTAATTTAATAGTTTCTGAAATGTTTTAGTTAACAAAATAATATTTACTTTGATTTAATAACATATTAGTATAATTTTTGAAGTTTTAAATACATAAAATGGGCTTAAAAAAAATATATGCCGGAGGCTGGGTTCGAACCCAAGACCTCCGGTTTAAGGGTTTAGAGTGGTAACCAGTTGGGCTATAGCCCGAATCTGTTTAGAATTAGAAAAAAATTACACATCAATTAACTAAATAAAACCCCCAAATTACTAAGAACCCTTGAATTGAATTGAATCCAATTGAGCATGAAATCGATTTCGATACCTAAATTAAACATGGGGCTTTTGTTTCCCACATGAAATCGGGTGTACGCGTGTGTTTAATTACCTGATTTTGATATAGATCGATGATGAAGAAGTTAGGGGCAGTCGCGACTAGGTTGACTATGATTCGAGGTATAAACGTTGATAATAATCAAATTAATCTTGTATGAAGCTTCGGATGATGATGATAAGCAAAGGCCCTCAATCAATTTTGATTTAAGATGCCCAAAATACGAAGATCGACTAAGTTGCAGGTCGTGAATAGAAATAGCGATCGATTATATAGTATATGTGTGTTATAAGTGTAATTGATACTACAGACATCTTTATGAGGTTAATTAGAAGGTTTTCCCTTGCTTAAACGTATTCAAATCGTTCATTTTCAATTCAAACGAGTTAGAGTTTTAATTCGGTGTTTTTGGTTTCATTTGCACAAGCTTAACAGTAAGAATATACAAATTGAAACGGTTCTCGAGTTCGAACCGATGTTATGAAGGTCAATAGTCGGTTTAATTGTGTTTTAATTACACGTTTTGAGTGTGTGAGGCTCGCCGGAGCTCCGCCGTAGAAGGTGGCCGGAGACAGGGTAGGCGACGGGGGTGGGTTGGGTTTTATAACAAATTTACACTTTTGGTCCCTGATGTTTAAGTTGTTTATTATTTTATGTAAGAAATTTTAAATTAAGTTTTAGAAATTACAAAGTAAACCCTAGACTCATAAAACCTAATTTAAATAATTTATCAAATCAATTATTTATTAATCCTCATAACCTTTGTAAAACTTGTAAATTTTATAATTTGATTTTTCATTTCCAATAATTAAAATTTATAATTACAAGATAAACTTTATAACTTTATAAAGAATTATTTAAAATTCATGGATTATTACAAGTTATTTAAATAATTAGTAAATGAATAATTCACAATATAAATTGCACATTTAATGCATTTGGTCCATTAAAATTATTATAATTATTTAATAATATAAAAAAGTAGGTTCGGGTTTATGACTTGAAAATGGCGGATGTTACATTCTTGATCACTTTCACCACCACCATTTTCTCCAACATTTGAAGCTCCTTCATCTGAGTTTTGTGCCTCTAAGCTGGAATTTGAAGGCACCCCAGAAGTATCAGCAGGATTTGTCATTGATATGCTGATAGAAACTTCATTTGCAGGATTAGCTACCACTAGAGCTGAAAATGTGTAGCTTGAAGGTCTTCTTAGCTCAAATCTTGGTTAGGATCACCTGTAGGTAGTATATCTGTGGATCTTGAAACATGCTCACAAGATTTGTTAAAACAGTTGGTAACTAAATCTAGATCAAATAGCCAATCTGGATCAGAACCTTTCACACAGGGAGTGTGCTCATTAAAAGTCACATTGGCTGACTCCTCAACTACTCTAGTTCTGAGATTGTATACTGCAGGACCGGTGAAGGGTATGCACTTACAACACAACAACACAATGAGGAGAGTTGCTTAGAACACTTAACATATCAAATAGAGAACTGGTTAACTTGTTAATGAAAGATGCTAAGAACACAAGTAAATATGAGACAGAACAAGATAGCAAACAACACAAGTAATAGGTTTTCAAGAATGCTGTATATTGCTTCTCAAGTTCTATTACAAATGTTACAAAGCATAAAGGAAAGTTACAAGTACTTGAGATACAATTGACTAGACAACTATAAAATCAAATGTAGAGTCAAAAGGCATATCTGTCTTTTGACTAGTGACTATGACATGCCATAGCTTAGATCCTAATATATTACAAAAATGATAAAAGTACATAAAGTAGAAAGCATGGACTCAAGACCTCAATGTACAGTTAACAAAAGCATGGACCTTTTCACCGACTCATGTAAGTTGGTGACTTTACAGAGTTGCAGCGGAAAGGTGGTCTAGCTTTATGGTAAAGTACATCAGATAAAGGCATATCTCTAAAAGTCTTCGGAAGATATCTGTCTTCACTCTTTGGCTTCGGAAGACTTTGTCTTTGAAGTTTCGGAAGACTTCACTTTTTGCTTCGGCAGATGTTGGTATTTGCTTCGGAAGATTTTACACTTAGAATATTTCTAGTGCATGGTGTAAAACTTCTCAAGCATTTCTACTTCTGTTCTTCAATGCATGCATGCAGAGAGACTTTGGATCATCAGACTTATAGGAATCCTTACAAACTCCCCCTAGGCTGATGCTACCAAAACATTTAGAAGATCTTCAAATGTTGGTGGTCTTCAGGATGATGATGACCATACCCTTCTTCATCAGATGGTCAGGATCACTAAAACTCTCATAATATCTTCTCATCTCAAAGAGATCATGCAGAGGTAAGTTGATTAAGTCTTGCCATGTGTAGACATTCTCAACACCTTCATCTCTAATCACATGCCATCTTTCTTGATTAGTTGTGAAGGTCTAGGATAAGATGGGTCTCTCAGCTGCAAGAGGAGCCACTTGAATTGGAGTTGATTGGGTTGCCTCTTCATGCACTTCCTCAGGTTTATCTGACTCAACCTGAGGTGTAGAGGTGGATGATTCAGGCTTCTTCTTCTTTGACTTTAGTTTGGAAGCCATCCTTTTCTTCCTCTTAGAAGACTTCAACTGAGAAGACTGGTCTGTAGCACCTTGTTGATCATCATTGTCTTTCTCAGTTGGGTGTTCCTCCCTCACAGGTTCAGAAGGAGAGGGAGTTTGACCCTGCTGTGGATCAAAAGATGAAGCTTGCTGAGGCTTAGCAGGAGGTCCAGGTTGTGTTGTCTTAGGTTGTTCAACCTTAACCTCCACTTCAGGTGGGACTTGACTTGGAGGGGAGTGTAAGTCAATCAGCTCTTCACTCTTGATCTTCTGCTTGATCACCCTTATATGCTCATCCATTGTGGATAGAGACATAGGGCCAAGTCTCCTTCCGGAGAATCCATACAGCTTCAAGAAGCTCATCATCCTTTGTCTGTCAGCAGACTTCTTCATACTCTTTTGGATGATGGCTCTTGACTTTGCAACATCTTCCCTCATCCTTTTCTTTGTTGCCTTTTGTTCTTTGAGCACTTGAAGTTCAAGCTGTTTTAGATACTCAAACTCAATGTACTCAAAGGACAAGGGAAGAAGTGCAGATGCCTGGTAGAGACCTGTGGCACTCAGGTAGTTGATCATGTTTTGTCTATCTGTTTCCTTGTCTACCTCAGGTTCTTGTGTAGCTGCCACATCTTCTTGAAATGGGCTTTCATGAATTGGGGAGAGAGTTGGAACATGCTTGTATAACCTTTTCTGTCTCTTCTCCTCTTTGAATTGGAGAAGTAGCCTTGCATCCTCTGCTTCCTTCATCCCTCTTGACGCTTCCATGTCAGCCAGTTCATTTAATTGCTCTAAGGGGAGAGATATAATCTCATCTATGTCATAGTTCCTGGTCTGCAGATAAGTAATCCTGACTGCCCTCAACTCATCTTCTTGAGTGTTTGGTCTGGGGGCAACCCTGATTGCAGCTTGCATAAAGCCTTTAGACCCAGAGGAACTTTCTCCCCTTAGCTTCCTCTTCCTCTCTCTCTCTCTCTCCTCCTCCTCAATCTCCTCAGGAGTTAGAATCGTTTTCCCTTTGTCACCCATAGACCTTTGTGACACAGGGTGGAGAGAGCTTTGGCCTTCATTACTTAGTCTAGCATCTAAGCTCTGGCCAGAGAGAGGTTGTGAGACACCTTCACCAATAGGTGTTTCACTGAGGGAATGAATTTCTGAAGCAGTTATTGGTGTGACAGGGCTCTCAAGCTCTATCACTGGGACTTCAGCCAAGGTTTTCCCTTTGAAGCTAATCTCAGGGTCTGGCTCAACATCTAGTTGACCAATGACATTACCTGATTGCCTTTGTCTCCTTCTAAGGCTGAACTCTTCAGTAATTCTGTCTTGAATCCGGAGTGCTAACCTGTCAGCTTGTCTTGATTGACTTGGGTTGAAAAGTGGTATGTTGATCAGGTCAAGACCTTCATAGTAGTTCAAGGTCTGAAAATTTAATATTTCTTGCTGGCATGTGGATCAGGTCAAGACCTTAATATTAGTTCAAGGTTTGAAAATTGAATATTTCTTGATGCCCTTGAACTCTGTGAAGAATAAGGGTTCTTCTATTAGCATCATACCTCCACTCAATAATGTAGTTTGAAGTTCCTTGAGGTGGAGATGACATAGCCTTGGAATGACTTCCTCAAAGAGACTCCTAATGATAGAGTCTATAATGTCCACATTAATGTGAACTTGAGGAAGTTGCTGAGTATGCACAATTGCAAGTGAGGATGGTGAGTCCTCAATGTCCATACTGTAGGATTCTATGTGCCCAAGACACTTAGAATATTGATGTGGTTAGTACGTTATGATCCAAGTCGGGTTATACCCAATGACAAGCTTAGCAAACACCAATTAATATTTAATTGATGATATGATCATGCAATTAAATATTTACACCAAATTTAGAAAATGGGTTTTCTAAATAAGTTGCATATGAGATGGAACAAATTATAAGGATAATCTATTAATGAGTTTATTGTTATTTTTTTTGTTATTTAAAAGGGTTTAAATAACATTAATAACATATGAGTGTACTTTAATTAAATTGTTTAATTAAAGAAGACATATGTCACATTTTAAATAAGTCTAGTAGATGACTTATTAATGTGTGACAAAAGACTAGTTTTAATATTGTGTGTGTGTTCAAGTTTTAAGTGGGAAACTTTGGTTTTTAAAAATTTTTGGCCGCCCCCCCTTAATTGTCATTGGACCATTGTTGTCTTGAAAACACACATAACTTAAACTAGTCTTGCACTCCTCATTCCCTCCTCTCCATACATGCAAGAACATCCAAAAGAAACTCTCTCTCTTCCTTTAAAAGCTATGGCCAGGAGCAGCAGCATTAGGAGCTTTTGAGAGCTATTTTGTGTGGTTTTTGGTGTTGAATCTTCCTAACAAGAAGGTGCCTTGCAAGGAGGCTTGGGGTATACAAGCTTGAGGCTCCTCCTATCTTGAAGTCTTGGCCGATTTTCAGCATCAGCATCCTTTCCTCTTTTCTTTGGTCGGTTTAGAGCTGCTGAAAGGTAGATATGGCAGCCCTTTGTGGTTGTCATATTATGTTGTTTTATGTATACATAGCATGTTTATTCACATACAAAAGATCCCTTTTGTTCTTGGGTTTGTTTACACTTTAAAACATCAAATAGAACATGATATTTTCAGCTTACAAACAATGTAATAATGTTAAACTTCCGCTGCGTTTTACAAAGTTTAAGTGGTTAAACTATGTCTTGTGTTCTAACAAACCCCAACAATGGCATCTAGAGCCGGTTATGTGGATAGCATGCTTGTTTGTATCCTTTAAAAATTTGTTTTATGGGATTTTATAACCCTTTTAAGGGCTGAAATGTTCTTGTATGTTGAATCCCCAAGCTTTCAAGGTTATATTACACATGCTTGTGATTAAACCTTGAAAGATATGTATGTTGATATGTTGTGTTGTTTGGATAACATTTAAACCCGAAATTTTCAGTTTATGTTGGCTGAAAATTCGTGGGTTTTTGATGGGATTCATAGTTATGTTTTGGTTGATATGATGTATGTTCATATTGGTGCATAACCTAGCTTAGACCTTGTGTTGTTTTGGTTTGGATTGAATGTATTTATTTGATTGTATTCATTCAATGGGGTTGTATATTAATTTGTGCTTTGTTTAAAATGTATTTTCTCTATTTATTCATTGGGATGTAATAATAGATTAGGAGTAATTTCTTTTACTAGAAAATATGTACTAGGATATATATTTTGTAAAAGAAGATGCTCGGGAAGGAAGCACAAGAAGAAGACACAAAAGAAGGACTTGAAACATATGGATGCAAGTTCAAGTGGGGGTCTATGAAGACCTCAATTTTGTGTTGTATTCAACCCTTAGGAAAGACCTAATGACCACACTTGTGATGGCAAACAAGTGTGGTCACAATAGTAGCTATGGTTATGCACATTATGGTTGTTTATATTATGCTTGTTTGATTGTGGTTTTATGAATGATTGTATGATATTTGGATATGATAAACAATCTCAATAAAAATGACCTTAACAAGCTAATATAAAATGGTTCTTAATCATTAAGTGTTAATAAATGATTATTAAAAGGATTAATGATTTTATAATAAAATGAGTTTTATTAAAAGAACCATAGGGTATCTTGTATTTGAAAGCATGCAAATACAAGTATATAGAGTTTTCTAACTAGAATTATGAAATCTCTAAACTTTTGACAAACAAGTTTATCACCGTCCTTTTGCACAACACTTGAGTCATTTGGAAACTCTTAATGGGATAAAGGTCACCTAACCATTTAGAGGGAACTTGTGATTTAATGTGGGGATACCACATTGGTGGGATAAAGGTCACCTAACCACTTATGTGGGTAAACTCACACGTGTGTGCAAGTAGGGTAACTTGATTTGCAAACCATGTTAAATGGATCACCTAAATATGGTTTTCAAATGGTGTTGATGGGATTAACATGCCGACTTTACATATGATGTTTAAAGTCGATCCCATACCTCTAGAAGTTGCAAATGGTTGCAACCGTCAATCGTTGACCACCTTATTAATTTAAATCGTGGGATAAAGGTCACCTAACCACAATTTAAATGTAATGTTGGGTTCTAGATTTTAATATAAAAATGACCTTAAAAGGCATTAATTATTAAAAATAGCAATATCCAAAATACTAAATAGATCTTTGTTAAATTTTGTAGATGGCCACCAATAATGACAATCATGATAACTCATCCGCGTCCAACCAATCATTACGAGCGATCCTCCAAAGGAACGTCTAAATCATAATAATTTCATTGATTGGTATCGAAACTTGAGAATCGTTCTCAAGCAAGAGAGACGATCATATGTTTTAGACGACCCTATCCCCGATCAACCTACTGAGGATGATGAGGAGGCCTTCAACGATTGGCTGAAGTACACTGAGGACTCCGTCCAAGTGTCTTGTCTCATGCTAGCGAGCATGACTCCGGATCTCCAAAAGGAGTATGAACATCACGGAGCTTATGACATGATAACCCAGCTGAAGGAAACGTTCCAATAGCAAGCAAGGGTTGAGCGCTTCGAAACGGTTCGAGCACTCCATGCATGTCGTATGGACGACAACCAATCTGTTTCATCTTATGTACTTAAGATGAAAAGTCATATTGACCGCCTCGAGAGGCTTAATTGTCCCGTCTTGAAGGAATTGGCCATGGAATTGATCCTCAATGGCCTTACCAAAAAGTTCGAGACATTCGTGTTGAACTACAACATGAATGCTTGGGACAAAAGCATTGGTGAACTTCACTCAATGCTCAAAACGGCCGAGGCGGCCATGGGTAAAAGGGTTTTACCCGTTCTCACCACCATCAATGAAGGTGGGAACAAGAAAAGGCCTCTTCCCGCACCCAAGGCAAAGGTTGCCAAGGGTAAAGGACCCGTATGGGGAAAAGGGAAAGGAGTGGCAAGGGTGCCACCCAAACCACAAGAGAAGAAGCAAAAGGTTGCTACTAATGACCCATGCTTTAAGTGTGGGGAGATTGGACATTGGGCAAGGAATTGTCCTGTCCATCTCCAAGAGTTGAAAGCCAAGAGGGATGCCGGGCAGATCTCAGGTACAATATACATGATTCATATTGATCTTAATGTTACATCTTCTAACACATGGGTATTGGATACCGGATGTGGAACTCATATTTGCAATTTGTTGTAGGGGTTCACAAGAAGTAGGGACTTCAATCAAGGGGATGTTAGTCTCTTCATGGGCAATGGAACCAAAGTCCAAGTTGAAGCTCGTGGGGACTACATCCTAAAACTTCCAAGTGGCTTGGATGTTATTTTGAAGAATGTTTTGTATGCTCCTTGTCTGACTAGGAACATTATTTCTGTTTCCCAATTAAGACTTTATGATTATGTATTATCTTTTATTGAAAATGATATTCATGTTTCTTTAAATGATATGTTCTATTTTAAAGCTGTTCCCATTAATGGTATTTATGAATTGGTTCATGAAAATACTTTAAATAGTTCATTGTACCAAACTAGCACCAAGAAACTCAAGTTGGATTTGAGTGATACCTATCTTTGGCATTGTCGTCTTGGTCATATAAACAAGAAAAGAATTCAAACACTACAAAAGAATGGTCTTTTAAAAACAAGTGAATGTGATTCATTTGATGTGTGTGAATCTTGTTTACAAGGAAAAATGACTAAGGCACCCTTTAATGGGACTAACGAAAGGGCAAAAGATTTATTAGGAATCATACATTCGGATGTATGTGGTCCTTTTAAGCCAATGACTAGGAATGGTGAAAGATACTTCATTATCTTTACCGACGATTATAGTCGCTATGGGTATGTGTACTTATTAAGGCACAAAGATGAAGCTTTTGAAATGTTCAAAATCTTCAAGAATGAAGTAGAAAATCAACTCAACAAGTCGATTAAAGTTCTCCGCACCGATAGAGGAGGTGAATACCTAAGTGATGCTTTTCAAGATCATCTTAGGAGTTGTGGGATTGTATCACAACTCACTCCACCTGGAACACCACAACACAATGGTGTGTCTGAGAGGAGGAATCGAACCTTATTGGATATGGTCCGATCTATGATGGCAAGAAGCACATTGCCTCTATCGTTTTGGGGTTTCGCTTTGCTCTCCGCGGCCCGTATTCTAAATATGGCCCCAACCAAAAAGGTGGAAAGGACACCTTTTGAGATATGGCATGGAAGAGTTCCATCCCTATCATACTTACGGGTCTGGGGTTGTGAGGCTTATGTTAAGACTCCCACCCCAAACAAATTGGAAGTCCGATCCACCAAGTGTATCTTTATTGGATATCCTAGAGATTCTATGGGATATTATTTCTATGATCCATTGGAACAAAAGGTGTTTGTTGCCAGAAAGGGTGAGTTCTTAGAAGCAAAGTTCCTTATGGAAGGAACTAGTAGTAGAACAGTGGATCTTGAGGAGGATCAAGAACCACAACCTGATGCACGTTTGGTTGAAACTAGCACTCAACATGTGGATGTTGAGGATGATCAAATGGTTGATCAATACACACAAAACGTTCATAGAAGTGGTAGAACTAGTAATCCACCTGAAAGATACGGATTTTTCATGGATGGATGCTATGTGGTAGATTCAGATGAACCAACCACATACCATGATGCAGTGTCCAATTTGGATTGTGACAAATGGCTTGAGGCCATGAACGTTGAGATGCAATCCATGTATGACAATCAAGTTTGGGAACTTGTTGTACCACCTCTTAATTCCAAGGTAGTTGGAAGTAAGTGGGTTTTCAAGAAAAACCGATATGCATAGAAACTTGGATACTTATAAAGCTAGACTTATAGCAAAGGGTTTCACTCAAATTCAAGGGGTTGATTATGATGAAACCTTCTCACCTGTTGCGATGCTAAAGTCTATAAGGATATTGTTTGCCATACCTGCTCATTATGATTATGAGATTTGGCAAATGGATGTCAAAACAGCTTTCCTAAATGGATATCTTGAGGAAGATGTCTATATGGTTCAGGCTGAAGGTTTTGTCGATCCAAAACATCCTAATAAAGTATGCAAGTTAAAGAAATCAATCTATGAATTGAAACAAGCATCTAGAAGCTGGAATCATCGTTTTGATGAGGAGGTAAAGAAATTTGGCTTCATCAAAAACGCTGATGAGCCTTGTGTGTATAAGAAGGCTAGTGGGAGCACAATAACTTTCCTAGTATTGTATGTTGATGACATACTACTATTTGGAAATGACATTCCAACCTTGGAAGGTGTAAAAACCTGGCTGGGAAGTTGTTTTTCCATTAAGGATCTTGGAGAAGCGCCTATATTCTGGGAATAAAGATCTATAGGGATAGATCAAGGCGGTTGATTGGTTTGAATCAAAGTGCATACATTGATAAGATCTTGAAAAGGTTCAAGATGGAGAACTCTAAGAAAGGTACCGTACCTATTCAAAGAGGAACGATATTGCGTACGACTCAATGTCCTAGCTCAAAGGATGAGCAAGATAAAATGAAGGCAGTCCCATACGCATCTGCTATTGGATCCATCATGTATGCAATGATATGCACTCGACCAGACATGTCATGCGCCTTAAGCATGACAAGTCGTTACCAGCAAAATCCTGGAAACAGTCATTGGATGGCTGTTAAGAACATACTTAAGTACCTAAGGAGGACAAGAGATATGTTCCTAATCTATGGATCTGGTGATGAGGAACTCGTTGTAAAAGGTTACACGGATGCGAGTTTCCAAACCGATCGTGATGATTCTCGGTACAATCGGGATATATTTTCATTCTGAATGGAGGAGCGGTCTCATGGAAGAGCTCCAAACAGGATGTGGTGGCTCTATCAACTACAGAATCAAAATATGTCGCCGCCTCATTGGCAGCTCAAGAAGCTGCATGGTTGAAGAAATTCATTGCCGATCTGAGGGTTGTCCCTTCCATTTAGGACCCCCTGGAGATCTTTTGTGATAACGAGGGTGCGATTGCTCAAATCAAGGAACCTCGTGCTCATCAAAAGACTAGGCACATTGAGCGGAGATTCAACTACATATGAGATGAAGTTGAAAAGGGAAAGATATGTATTCGCAAAGTTCACACGGATCAAAACATTACGGATCCTCTCACGAAGCTCCTTGAAAAGGCAAAGCATGAAGGTCATACTTGTGCCATGGGACTTTGTTATTCTAGTGATTGGATTTGATCTGTAAATTTTGTATTTTGATATGTGGAACTCTTTATTATTTGAATAAAATTATTTGTTATAATGTTTCAATTAATGTTCCAATTTAGCATGTTTAATCCATGAGTAAATTGTTTACTCTAAATGTCCGTAGTCGTTCATACTTGTGGGAACAAGTGTGAGGGTAAGATTATTATTATGAACTTGGATTTGGTTGATATTCATAGGATGAATATAGAACCATGGGTTGCTACCAAGGTTCATAGATATTTGTGGGATACAAATATTGGACTCACCTGCATCTCAAATTTTACTACCTACAGGAATCTTATTGATTGATCATAACTAATTTGGTAAAGAAGGCGAATATCATTTGGTATCCTCCGACCCTGAGATATATATTGGTTTTGATATTCACCAAGTATTAATACCTCCTTGAAACTTATTCTTCGCTGTCCTGAAATAGTGGACAGCACATAAGGGTATGTTCAGGTATGACACGAGGTGTTTGTGAGAAAGGTATGTAGTCAAGATGGAATTTGTTCCTCTTATTCGTTGAGAGCATGATGTCTAAGGCCTGATTAAGTTGAATCAACAAGGAATGATCACCCTGTGTCCTTGGATTTAACATGACATCTGTAACAAAAGGATAAATGATTGATTCACCTAAATCATTTCAAGTAGGGTACTTGAAAGGGATGATGTTATTGAATGGCTATAAGTCATGCGTTAAGGGTAGTAAACCTTTGTTAGGCGGTATTTACTGCTTGCATCAATCTTCTATGAATCTTGGGCAAGTGGGAGATTGTAGGATTCTATGTGCCCAAGACACTTAGAATATGATGTGGTTAGTACGTTATGATCCAAGTCGGGTTATACCCAATGACAAGCTTAGCAAACCAATTAATATTTAATTGATGATATGATCATGCAATTAAATATTTACACCAAATTTAGAAAATGGGTTTTCTAAATAAGTTGCATATGAGATGGAACAAATTATAAGGATAATTTGTTAATGAGTTTATTGTTATTTTTTTTTTGTTATTTAAAAGGGTTTAAATAACATTAATAACATATGAGTGTACTTTAATTAAATTGTTTAATTTAAAGAAGACATATGTCACATTTTAAATAAGTCTAGTAGATGACTTATTAATGTGTGACAAAAGACTAGTTTTAATATTGTGCGTGTGTTCAAGTTTTAAGTGGGAAACTTTGGTTTTTAAAAATTTTTGGCCGCCCCCCTTAATTGTCATTGGACCATTGTTGTCTTGAAAACACACATAACTTAAACTAGTCTTGCACTCCTCATTCCCTCCTCTCCATACATGCAAGAACATCCAAAAGAAACTCTCTCTCTTCCTCTAAAAGCTACGGCCAGGAGCAGCAGCATTAGGAGCTTTTGAGAGCTATTTTGTGTGGTTTTTGGTGTTGAATCTTCCTAACAAGAAGGTGCTTTGCAAGGAGGCTTGGGGTATACAAGCTTGAGGGCTCCTATCTTGAAGTCTTGGCCGATTTTCAGCATCCTTTCCTCTTTTCTTTGGTCGGTTTTAGAGCTGCTGAAAGGTAGATATGGCAGCCCTTTGTGGTTGTCATATTATGTTGTTTTATGTATACATAGAATGTTTATTCACATACAAAAGATCCCTTTTGTTCTTGGGTTTGTTTACACTTTAAAACATCAAATAGAACATGATATTTTCAGCTTACAAACAATGTAATAATGTTAAACTTCCGCTGCGTTTTACAAAGTTTAAGTGGTTAAACTATGTCTTGTGTTCTAACAAACCCCAACACATACTCCCTAAAGAACTCCCAGGTTCTGTGATTGTAATGACTTTCTCCCCCTTTTTGGTAGCATCACCCTCTTGCATAGGTGAGCTAGGAGTTAGGTCAATCACATTCACAGGTTCTTGTGTTCCTGGTTGAGCTCCTCTTAAAGGTCTCCCAGCTAGTTTTTCCCTGAGATAAGATATCTCAAGTTGCTGATCATTGACCCAATTTTGCAGGGCAGTCACCTGAGATTCAAGGTGACTAACCTTAGAGACTAAATAGGAGCATGTTTTTGACAGTTTTTGCATCTTTAGTCTCAGATTCCCGTCTTTTTCATCAGAAGAATCATTGGGGGATGAGATGATTGGACTAAGGTCCTCTCTCTCACCACCAGCTTCAGGTTCTTGGCTGCTGGATTTCCTCTGCATATTGACAGCCTCAGTTGAAGTGTCAATGGGCTGAGTTACCATGGTTGAGGTCTTAATGATGTAATCACTTGCAAAAGTGAGAGCCTCTTCCGTATGGATATCCTGAACAGGTTCAGAAGTATCCACTTCAGTGATGGGTGGAGACTCAGGAGTACTCATCTCTCTTTGAGTAGGGGAAGAGTAGAGAGACTCATGTTACCCACTAAAACCTAAGTCTTCATCTGTATAGAATGAGAGGTTGGGAATGGGTTGATTTAAGTTTAAAGGCTGGGGATGGTAACTGTCCCCTGAATGTTATTCACTTGAGTGTTAAGACTCAGAGTGAGGGCTTAAGGCAGTTTGGCTTATGAGCTCATCAGGGTGAGCATGAGAAACCTCATCCCTGATTCTTGAAGAGATGGGAGTGGTTTGCTCCTCAGGGGAAGTGGGAGCTCTAGTGTCCACTTCCTCCTGTAGGGGTGAGTATATGGGGGCCTGCACAGACTCAATAGCTTGAGCAGGGGTTCATTTGGATTTTCTTTGGTAGGTCAGGGTGATTTGTGGCCTTTTTGGTGGTTGGGAGGAGGAAGGTGTGGGTTTAACACTAGCTTGTGTTGCTAGGTTGTCACCTTGAGCAATGAGCTCTAACATTTTTGGGACAAGGGCTGTTTCTACCGATGAGAAGCCAACAGTTGGCTTCTTCATAATTTTAAAGATGTCGGGCTTCATCTGTCCCAAGTTAAGAATGTTATCTGTTTTCCTCAACTGTGAGCCCAATTCACAGTTGAAAATATGTTGAACATAACTAGGAAACATATAATACTCTAAGGAGTCCAAGTTAGCAAGCAAATTTGTATAAACAAACTGAGAGTACCCGAACTTGCCCCTTGAACCATTCCATGTATTATGAAGGAGAGATCTTCAAGAACTTGGTCCACCCTCCATGCTTGTTAGACAAGCTGTGGATAACCACATGAAACAGGTATTTCCACTAGGATGAGACCTTTCCTTTCCTGTAGGTCTTTACAGAGAAATCTCTCTCATAGCCCATCTGCTCAAAGGAATGATTTACAGCTTCCTTTAGGAAGGACAACTCACCTTCTTCATCATCCAGCTACAAGTGAGTGGTTATGATGGTCGGAGTGATGAAGATTGTCCTTCCTTGCAAGACAGTGCCTTCTCCCCATCCATAACGACCTCTTGGCAGGTCTTCCAGAATTCAAGCAGATGATCCTCATAGAGAGTAGGATCAATGGTTAGGGAGGTGAAGTAGTTGGATAGAGCCAGGAAACTGCAAACCTCTGAGAAACTTTCATCTTTCTCAAAGCTTAACAGAGCAACCTGGTTGTGTTGCCTGTGAACTTGCATGATGAAATCTGGGTTGTTTCTGCGGTTTAGGTTGGCCATTTGAGAAGCTTAAGGATGAAGAAAGATGAAGAACAAAGGCGGTTTGGGAGAATTTAGGTTTAAGGAATAGTGAAATTGAAGAAGATAATGAAAGAGGGGGGAACCGTTGGGCATTTATGTGTAAAGGATTTGAGACAAAGTTAATGTAAGAGGATAAACTTTGAAATCCGGATGTTGGCCCCACCTCTGAAAAGTAGTTTACTTTTGCCCAAAAGTAGTTTTCTTGGAAGTCGATAAATCTTCCGAAGGTTATTTGCTTCGGAAGTTCTGAAGAAAAATCTTGCGAAGGCAAATTGGCTTCAGAAGTTATTTCAAAAGTTTTTGAGAATTTTGCTTCGGAAGAGAATTTTGCTTCGGAAGAGAATTTATACTCAGGGTTTTTTTATTATAAGGAGAATAAAAACTTCGAAGGTAAATTGCTTTCGGAAGAGACTTGTTCTTTGAAAACATAGAAAGTACTTAAGTTGATTTTAAGCATCGGAAGATATTTCAGAAATTTCTTCCGAAGGTATAATTACTGAAGCAATTATTTGTTTACTAAGAAAAGTCTTTTGAAAAGATTTTCTTCCAAAGAAAACAAGGGCTTATGAAGGTGATAAAATATACAACTTAGGACACACATGTTTTAGAAATAAATATGATTAAGTTTTAAGAAAAGCTATTCAAAGTTAATCATCCCAATAGCTGATACAAGATATTTAAATCTCTGCTCATCAGAATCTTTGGTGAACAGATCAGCATATTGTTCATTTGTTTTAACTTTGGCTAGTTTGATTAATTCCTTTTCAAAGTTATCTCTAATCAAATGATACCTAATATTAATATGCTTTGTCCTTGAGTGCTGCACAGGATTCTCTGTGATGGAGATAGCACTGTTGTTGTCTATGTGGATGGGAGTCTCTTTAAAGTTGAATCCATAGTCCAACATCTGATTTTGAATCCAAAGCCCTTGAGCACAGCAGCTTGCAACAGCAATGTATTCAGCCTCAGCAGTTGATGCAGACACACATGATTGTTTCTTGTATTGCGAAGAGACTACCCTTCCACCAAGAAATTGACATCCCCCTGATGTAGACTTTGCAGTCTTGTTGAAACCACCATAGTCACTATCTGTATAAGCATACAGATTAAAGTCAGAATTTTTTGGATACCAAAGGCCAAGTGATGGAGCACCTTTGAGATATCTTAAGATTCTTTTGACAGTGACCAGGTGTGAGATCTTGGGGTTGGCTTGATATCTTGCACAAATGCATGTAGCAAACATGATATCTGGCCTGGTAGTTGTGAGGTACATAAGAGACCCAATTATTGCCCTATAGAGATGCTTATCAACACACTCCCCCTCAAGGTCAGATCCAAGGGAGTGATTTCTGGCTATGGGTGTCTTAGCAACCTTACAATCAGTCATGTTGAACCTTTTAAGTATGTCTTCTACATACTTTGACTGACTTATGAAGATGCCATTGTCAACTTGCTTCACTTGAATTCCTAGAAAGAAATTGAGTTCCTCCATGGCACTCATGTCAAACCTGTCCTTCATCAGCTTCTCAAAGTCTTTGCAGAGCTTTGGATTAGTTGACCCAAAGATAATGTCATCTACATATACTTGAACTAGCATTTTGTCATTTCCTGTTCCTTTGATGAAGAGAGTTCCATCTATAGTACCCTTTTTGTAGCCATGTTGATAGAGATACTAAGATAGAGTCTCATACCACTTCCTTGGTGCTTGGTACAGCCCATAAAGAGCTTTATCAACCTTGCAGACATAATCAGGATGATCAGGATCTGCAAACCCAGGTGGTTGTCTGACATACACCCCTTCATCAATCACCACATAAAGAAAAACACACTTGACATCAAGTTGGTAGACCTTGAAGTTCTTGGATGCAGCAAAAGCTAGGAATATCCTAACAGCTTCAAGTCTTGCTACAGGAGCAAAAACATCTTTGTAGTCAATTTCTTCTTCTTGAGTATACCCTTAAACAACTAGTCTTGCCTTGTTCTTGATGACAAGTCCTCTATCATCCTTCTTATTCCTGAAAACCCATTTGGTTCCTATGGTAGTCTTCCCTTGATGAAGAGGACATAAGTTCCACACCTTTTGCCTTTTGAATTGAAGCAGCTCCTCTTGCATAGCTTCAACCCAACTTCCATCCTTTAGAGCCTCATCAATTTTCTTTGGCTCTATCTGGGACAAGAAACAAGAGTGAAGACAAACATTTGCTTCATGGGTTTGTCCTCTTGTTCTCACCCCTGAATCAACATCTCCAATGATGTTTGTGGTAGGATGAGACTTGTGGATCCTTAGCTAAGGGATCACAAAAAGTTTCTTAGACAGATCTAAATTTGAAAATTTCTGATCTAGGAAAGAAGATTCACCCTCGACATCAGCACACTTATCAAGATTGACTTGATCCAATGAGTGTGTGACATCATTGATGTTGTCTTCAATGGAGTGGTTATCAGCATCAAGAAATTCCTGATCACTTTCACCACCACCATTTTCTCCAACATTTGAAGCTCCTTCTCCTGAGTTTTGTGCCTCTAAACTGGAATTTGAAGGAACCCCAGAAGCATTAGCAGGATTTGTCATTAATGTGCTGGTAGAAGCTTCATTTGTAGGATTAGTTAGCACTGCAGCAGAAGATGTGTAACTAGAAGGTCTTCTTAGCTCAAATCGTGGATCAGGATCTCCTATAGGTAGTATATCTGTGGACCCTGAAACATTCTCATAAGATTTGTTAAAACAGTTGGTAACTAAATCAAGATCAAATAGCCAATCTGGACCAGAACCTTTCACATTGGGAGTGTGCTCATTGAAAGTCACATTGGCTGACTCCTCAACTATTCTAGTTCTGAGATTGTATTCTCTATAAGCTTTAGCTTGAGAAGAGTATCCAATAAAGTGTCCATCATCTGATTTCTCAGCAAACTTAGCAATTTGATCTTCGGTAATCAAGATGGTGCAAGGACATCCAAGTGACCTAAGAAAACCAATGAAAGGTTTTCTCTTGTGCCAAAGTTCATAAGGAGTCTTACCATGTGTCTTAACCAATAAAACTCTATTTTGCACATAGCATGCAATGTTCACTGCCTCTTCCCAGAAGGTATAGGCAGTTTAGAGTCAGACAACATAGTTCTTGCAGCTTCAATTAGTGTCTTGTTTCTCCTCTCAGCAACACCATTTTGCCGAGGAGTCCTGGGAGCACTATATTGTCTTGTAATATCATTTTCATCATAAAATGTTTCAAGGATCTAATTTTTGAATTCAGTTCCTTGATCACATCTTATGTTTTTGACCTTGTGATCACATTCATTCTCAATCTTTAAGATGAAATTGTAACACCCGGTTATTTATTTATTTTGAAGCCGACGAATGAAGAAAAAGAAATAAAGTCCAAAGTCGAGGGACCAAACTCGCCACCGAGAGAAAGTTGAGTATGTGGTGGTATTTAGAGGGAGAGGGCAGCCCTTACCCTCTCCATTATGCATAAGCTAGGGCTAGGCGACCGACAGGAGGCCATACGGCCGACTGGGGTGCGATTGAGGTTCATTCGACGATTGAGGGTTCATTCGCACGATTGAGGGTTCATTCGCACGATTAAGGATTCGTTCGTACGATTGGGGGCCAGTCACATGGGGAGTCATACGACTAAGGGTCCAGTCACATAGGTGCTTAGTCGCATTAGTTCCAATTGCATGGGACTCATTCGCATTGAGTCCATTCGCATGAGGACAGTCACATAGGTGCTCATTCGCATTAGTTCCATCCGCATGAGGTCCATACGCACGACTGGGTGTCCATTCGCATAGATGTTCATCCGCATGAGTCCAATCGCATGATGTTCAGTCGCCTAGAGGCCATGTGACTGAAGGGTGTCCATACGCCCAAGTAGGGCTGTTGTACCCGGGGAAATGTGTAGTTTAATTACTGACTTTCAGGGGAAAGTGCAGATGTAAGTTTTGACGTGGAATTCTCGTAAGTTCATGTAAGATGATTGTTGGGGCCTTAGAGGGTATGTTGGGCATGATGATGATGATGTTGCGTATTTATGCATGATGTATGTTATGTATGTATGATGTTGCTCTGTATATGTTGATGTTCCTGATTATGATGAATGTTTATCTTTCTTGTGGCTTTACGTGTTATGTTAAAGAATGAATTGAAAGTATTATGTAACGTAAAGTGAAAGATGATGAAAGATGAACATGATGAATGCATGCATTAATAAATGATGAAAGTAAAAAACGTCTTGCAAGCCTTGTGTGTCGGGACACGCCATTAAAAGGTGTTAGCCTAACGGTGTGTGGGTTCGCTACCCCGAGAGGATGCACATCAGGGTCTTTCTTTGTGATTGACTATTTGTATAGATCCATTGCTGCATACCTTAGGTACTGTGACCACGAGGTGCGGTGCACCGTTATAGAAGG
Source organism: Flaveria ramosissima (assembly GCA_025215565.1). Lineage (NCBI taxonomy): Eukaryota > Viridiplantae > Streptophyta > Magnoliopsida > Asterales > Asteraceae > Flaveria > Flaveria ramosissima. The sequence goes on from CM046037.1 coordinate 86,883,041, forward strand.
TCTATGATAGGCCTAGGTCTAGAACCATGAACAGGTATGGTATTGCATATGGCAATGGTACACCTAAACTTTACCTTAGGTGTTGTGGCCATGAGGTGCGGTGCACCGTTATAGAAGGTCTATGATAGGCCTAGGTCCAGTACCATGAACAGAAGGGTAAGGTTTATGATTTGATGGAAAGGAAAAGTTGTAATGGTGAAAGAATGTTAAAGTTAAAGACTGAATGAATGATGAAGATAATAATGATATTATCTACATGTACGTATGATGTGTGATCATGCAAAAGTAACGAACGGCTTTAATAATAGTAAAGCATGTTTTATTATAAAACTAGGACTCACTCAGCAACGCTGACTTTTTATGTGTTTCCAGTTGGCAGGTGAGCATTGCTGAGGATGGCGCTGTGAGGCTACTCAGCTCTTTTGGGATGGCATCTATTAATATAAGGCTTTTGTGATGTAATGCAACAATATATTTTGTAACTGGTTAACGATGTATTATTTGGCAAAAGCTTTTATAATGAAACGAGATGTTTATTTTGATACGCGATGTTTTATGAAAGATAAAAGTAATTATATGTTTTATGTGCGATGAATGACCAAGTGTAGGCGTCTCGAGAACGGGGCCTTACAAGTTGGTATCAGAGCCAAAGTTTATGTGAAACGGGTAAATTTTCCATAGGATCGGATCTAGTTTGATCAATTAGATTTGAATTTGCAGCGGAATATAACAGAAATAAGATCAAATTCAAGCAAGACAAGTATGAATATGCAATCACACTATGACGATTATAGAGAGAGAACTTTTCTATTAATGGAATATTTTCATTCACGCTAATGCTTCGGTTTTCAAAACAACTAGGTCAACATTCCTTTTATAAAGGGATGTGACTTCAGCTGATGTCACTTGATAGTGACATCTAACTGATTTAACAAACTACTGAAAATAACTAATCTACTGAAGATGTCCACAACAACTGAGGACACCTTCACAAAAAGTCTGTGTAAAACAAAATTACAACTACTAAAACTATAACATCTGAAGTGTAAGAACTTCAGATGTTTTACAATAATAAAACTACTGAAAGGAAACTACTGAAAAGTAAAAACATTACAACTACTGAAAGGAAACACTTCAGCTGTTTGAGACAACTTCTTAGAACTTGGTCTTCAGACTTTGTCTTCAACATATGTCTTCAGACTTTGTCTTCAGCTGATGTAGATCACTTCAGTTGTTGTGATGTCCGTGGAACTTAAAGGTTTTTCTGATCTGGCTCATTGGTTCTTTTGGTCCAACAAACTCCCCCTGAACCAATGCAGCCAAAACCTTTAAGCTTATTGAAGTCCCACTTATTGGCAAACATATTTTCTGGATCAGCTCAGAAATCACCAAGTCAAGCTCAGGCGAGGAAGAGGTTTAAAAAAATTTGATTGGCAAAAGATGAATGGGAACTCTGTCTTGGGGAATTTGGACACAGAGCTGTTTCATTTTAAACCTACTTCCCAATGATGAGTCTGTAAGACTCTTTGACATAGGCCTCTAGGAGAACAACTTTATCTTCAATTGTGAGTTCTTCAGCTTCACTCTCAAAGAAGAACTCAGGCCCATAGTACTCAGACAAATATCTCACAGTCTTTCCATTCTTCAGCTCCACAGTTGTTATTTCTCTGTAAGCAAACTCATCAGGATGAGTACCTTCAAGTAACAACTAGAGCTCATTTCTTCTGATTTCTTCAAGCTTCTTGTTAATTAACCCCTTCTTCATCATTTTGTTTTCCAACAAAGTTTGTGGGGTCATCTTAGTCTTGTAAGCTCGCTTGAAATCATCAAGGATTTCCCATGGTGACACTACAATGGCCAGCATTATCACAGCATCCACAGTTTTTCTCACTTGGCCATTGTATCTACTTGGAATATTTTTCTTATGAATCCTGTCACTAACTCTGGGGTCATGCCAAATCCTTACTCTCTCTTTCTAATACTGAAAAGTAAATCTGAGAGCATACAACCTCTGAGCATGTATCTTCATTGCTTGTATGGATGAAGACTTAGGAAATTCCTTATCAACCATCCTTAACAGCTGCTCATCATGTTGTTTCTGCTGTTCTTCTCTTCTTCAATCTTCACCTTAACCATTTGCCTTTGAGTATCAGGAGTGATTGTTGTTGGTTGACTCCTAGGCTCAGGTTTCTTCATCTTAATCACAACAGAGATTGGCAGACTATCCTCCTTATCATCTTCTTCTTCTTCTTCCATCCTCAACACCCTTCTCTTTCTCTTAGGTGCATCACTGGTGGTAGATTGAGTGGGTTTCTTGGGTAAAGGAGTTGGTTTTGAGGGTTGTGAGGTTGGTTGTTTTGATGATTGTGAGGTTGGTTGTTTGGAGGGTTGTGAGGTTGATTGTTTTGGAGGTTGTGAGGTTGATTTTGAGGGTTGTTTTGGTAAGGGAGATTGTAAAGGCTGCTTTATCATTTTGGTTGTGAGGGTGGCTTTGGATAACTTAGCCATGTCAGACCTTTTCCCAGCACCAGCTTCATCCAGAGCTTCTATGATCAGACCTTTGTTGAAGGTTTCAGAAGAGCAGATTTTGGTGGTTATCTCCATAATATTGTCTCTAGACCATGACTTTACTTCAATGATAGGTCTTCCCAAGTGTTTTGATAAGAATCTGATCATAGCCTCCAATCTTTCCCTTTCTTTCTCATTGCAGCTTGCCCATCTATTTTCAATCTCCTGAATCTCTAGCCTTCTGATCTCAGAATCAAGTTTGGCAGTGTCAAAGCCTTGTCTGAGAGCTGATCAATGATCTTATCCATGGATCTGTTGTGTTGCTCATCAGCTTCTTTGATCATTCCTCCTCCAACTTCTTCTCATCCTTAGTCTGTTCAGCAGCACTTTTCTTTCTCTTGTAAGTAATTATCTCTTTTCCTTCTTCTCTTTGGCTTCTTCCTGCTCAACTCTCTTTCTTTTATCTTCTTTCACTGACTTAGACTCCTCCCTTTTTGGTTGCATTGGGTTCAGGGGTTTGAATGTCAGAAAGTTTCTTTGACACAACATCATCAACAAGGGTTTGAAGATTTGAGGAAATCCTCTCATCAATGGTTTGATGGACAATAGTAGTGATGATGGGAGTGATGAGAGGTAAGGAAGATTTAAAGCAGCAACCATTTGCTCAGAGGGGTTCTCTCCCTGAGAAATGGTGCCTGAAACAGAGGCTGGTGGATTTGTTGAGAGTGGCTCAGTGTTTGGGAGAGCTTCAACAGAAGCTGCCATCTGTGGGTTAATTGGGGCAGATGGACTTGATTCCTGAGACATTTTGGCAAGCAGTTCTTGTAATCTGCAAACCTCAGCCTCAAAAATGGTGTTTTGGGCTAGAACTTCAAAGAAAAAGCCCAGGTCATCATCAGTTTAGCTGAATCAGCTGACCTCCTGAGTAAATCAGGATGAACATGTGCTGAGTGTAGATCAGTATTCACATGTGCCCCTTTGTCTTGGAACTGGGGACTTCCTGCCTCAGGATTAAGTCCTTCATTGGCAGTTGCCTCTGGTGAGGTCTTAGAGATGATACCAGCTTCATCCTGTTCATGTGCTGAAACAGGGGAAGAGGTAGCCTCACCAGATGTTCTAGTCTCCTCATCTACACTGGGAGATTGAACTTTGTAATCCCTATGCTGTGGGTTGTCAACTACATTATAATCCTCTCCCTCAGCTGTTGAGGTTTTCCCAGTGTTAACAGGTTTTTGGGGAGGGGTAGAGGAATGTAGTTGAGTCAGCACTTGTGCAATGACTGCAGTTGGGCTTGTAGGGGTGGTTTCAGTGGGAGATAGAGGTGAAAAGGATTGCACCTGGGGTGAATGGTGCTCTTCAATGGCAATCTTCTCAAGTGAGAGAGATTCCAGTAATGTGGCTTCCCCAATGTTGGTTGCATCAGGATCCTGTTGAGAGGATACCTGAGCGGTTTCAGCTGGTGGAGTCGTTTAAACTACAAGGGGATTAAGACTAGTAGTTTCATCCTGCGTTTGTGTTGCAGGGGCATCATCAGGGGACTCAACTCTCCTGAGTAGCCTTTTTGGTTTTCTTGGATTTTGGTTTGGAGGGGACTTTAGATCTGGAGGTGGAGGCTGTGGGTTCCCTCTGCTTGGGTTTTAGCAGTTTGGCAGCCTCTTTGAGTTGTGGATTGGAGTTGTGCCTGGAGTATACTTCTGGCAAAACTACCATAGCAGGGACTCCAAGGCCAACAAGGCCATCAGATTTTAATTGATTAAGAATTATGGCCATAAGAACCTTGGATATAATATCCATCTATTAGCCACAGGTTTCATTGCCAAATCTTTTAATTCCAAAAATATTATTTCAGAAAAATTTAGGCTTTGGCGTTCAAGGATAGAATACAATACCTGTTGCCACCTGGATGACATTTGATCCCATGAAGATGTTTTGGGGGCAAGACAGACATTGATCATATGGAAAATGAGACGCTCAGCATCATGGAAGTGCTTCTTCAGAATAGTAGTAGCACTTAGGTCACCCTCATAGCCATGATTAACAAAGGATAAATCAATGGTGCCTTTGGGGTATCTGGTGACATAGGTGGCATCATTCAGGTCTAGGGTTTGACGAATGATCTCAGAAGTGATGACCACCTGTTTCTGGTTGACAAACGACTGAAGAGTGATCGAGTCATCATTCTCTGCAGTATGAACAGTGACGTTTGTCCAAATTGGCGAAGGGTATCGGGATAGATGGTAGGATTTAAGAGGAAGGTTGTGCGATATTGGGAATCAACCATCAGATCAATGGCAGCATCAAACTTGGTCCAAAAGGCTGATTTGGTAAGGTAAGCGACACAGTTGTGTCGAGGTTTGATTTGCATGGTCGCCATTAATGGAAGATGAACGTTTGGAAAGTGAGTTATGAAAAGTTTGAAGTTAGGGTTAGGTATTTATAGGTTATGAAACGGCTGAAAGAAAACAACTGAAAGTTTTGGTGTGAGTCATCAGTTGTTAGAAAACAACTGAAGACATGGTTTTAACTTTCAGATGTTGTAAACAACTGAAGACTTGGTGTTAGTCATCAGTAGTTGTAAACTACTGAAGACTTGGTTTTGGCTTCAGTTGTTTTGAAATAAACAGTAGTTATTGTCGTCAATTCACAAAGTTCAGCTGTTTCAATGACCTTAACACTTACTCATCAGATCATCTGATTTTCAGATGTTTCATTGGTCATCAGTAATCTATTATAAAAGACATCAGTAGTTTGGACTACATTAGTACTTTCAACAAATGAAGTACTTCAGTACATTTAAGTAGTTTAGTCTTCAGTAGTTATAAAACTGCTGAAGATAAAATAACTTATCAGCACTTATTTTTGACATTTATACTATTATGCTCATCAGTACTTATTAACTAAGAGCATCAGTAGTTGTCAAATTATTCTAGTTGCAGCATACCAAGCCTGAGCACAAGATTATGAAAGTTGCACTATCCAAAGGCTTAGTAAATATATCTGCAAGCTCATCAGCACTAGGCACAAACTTTGGATCAATCAGACCTTTTTCATAACAATCCCTGATAAAATGATGTCTGATCTCAATATGTTTGGTCCTAGAATGCTGGACAGGATTCTTAACAATACAAAGAGCTGAAGCACTATCCATTAGTAAAGGAGTCTTAGTCTCTGTAATGTCATAATCCAATAATTGATTTTGAAGCCAGAGTACCTGAGATGTACAGCTTGCAGCTGCAATGTACTCTGCTTCAGCTGTGGATGTAGCAACTGAAGTTTGTTTCTTACTCTGCCAAGAACTAAACAGTTGCCTAGAAATTGGCATCCACCAGAAGTTGATTTTCTGGTTAACTTACACCCTGCATAGTCACTATCAGAGAAAGCAACTAATTTGCAAGAGTGCCCAGTGGAATACCAAAGTCCTAGAGATTGAGTTCCTTGCAAATATCTAAAGATCCTCTTGACTGCAATCATATGGGAATCTTTAGGTGCAGCCTGAAATCTAGCACAGACACAAGTTGCAAACATAATGTCTGGTCTAGAAGCTGTAAGGTACATCAAGGAACCAATCATACATCTGTAAAGAGTTTCATCAACTGCTTTACCTTTCTGATCAGCATCCAGTTGTGTGTTGCTGCACATGGGAGTAGAACAGGGTTTACAGTTTTGTAAATCAAACTTGGTTAACAAATCTTTTGTGTATTTTGACGATGAATGAAAGTTCCATCAGCCATTTGTTTGATTTGCAAACCAGAAAGAACTGTAATTCTCCCATGGCACTCATTTCAAACTTTTGTTGCATCAATTTAGTAAAGGCATCACACAACTGTGGATCAGAGGATGCAAAAATAATGTCATCTACATAAATTTGAACAAGGAGCTTATGCATGCCTACTTTCTTAATGAACAAAGTTTTATCTATGGAGCCTCTAGTGAAATTATTTTGAAGAAGAAAGTTAGATAGTGTTTCATACCAGGCTCTGGGTGCTTGTTTCAACCCATAAAGAGCTTTATCAAGCTTATACACCCAATCTGGATGTTTATGATCTTCAAAACTGGTGGTTGACACACATAAACCTCTTCTTTTATTTTACCATATAAAAATGCACTTTTGACATCCATTTGAAAAACTTTAAGGTTATGGAAAGCAGCATAAGCTAAAAACAATCTGATTGCCTCCAGTCTGGCTACAGGGGCAAAGGTTTCATCATAATCAATACCTTCTTCTTGTGAAAACCCCTGTACAACCAGTCTGGCCTTGTTCTTGACAATTTGGCCTTTTTCATCAGTTTTATTCCTAAACACCCATTTAGTGCCTATTGCACACTTACCTTGGGGTAGAGGAACCAGTTCCCACACTTGCTGCTTTTGAAATTGAAGAAGCTCAAGCTGCATGGCTTCAACCCATCCATTGTCCCTTAATGCAACATGATAATTCTTTGGCTCTTGCTGACTGATGAAGAGAGCATAGAGACAGAAATTGGACAATTGACTTCTTGTTGAAACACCAGCATTAATGTCACCAATGATCTGGGACATGGGATGATTCTTCAATTCTTGATACTCAATAATATCTGTGCAAGTGTTTGTAGGAGATTCAGCAGCAACAGATGTTGATTCAGACTCTTGAAACCTAGACTGAGATGGCAGTTCAAATGAAGTAGAGGATTCAGAGATTTCATCAGCATTTGTTGTGGATGGAACTGCTGAAGCTACAGGAACATCAAGTGTAGTAGACAAGGCAGATGATCACTACAACTTGCATTTAGGCCATCAGATGGAGATGATGGAACTTCAGAAACAATAACAGGTGGAGACTGATATGGAACATATTGCAGTATGTCCAAATCAAACAACTCCACAGGGTTTTGAGGAATTTTGTCTTTTGGAGATTCATTAAACTTGACATGCAAAGTTTCTTCAACAATCTTTGTTCTGCAATTAAAAACTCTGTATGCTTTGCAAGTAGATGAATACCCAACAAAATACCCTGCATCCACCTTGATTCAAACTTCTGAAGTGGATTCTTTGTGTTAAGAATATAACAGGGACACCCAAATGCTCTAAAGAATGAAATTAGAGGGGCCAAATGATGTAATAACTCATAAGGAGTCTTCATCAACCTCTGATTCACTAACACCCTATTCTGTACATAGCAAGCTGTGTTGACAGCTTCAGCCCAAAAGGTTAGTGGCAAACCTGAGTCAGCCAACATTGTCCTTGCGGCTTCAATAAGGGTCCTGTTCTTTCTCTCCATCACTCCATTTTGCTCATGTCCCTTAGACAAATAGAATTCATCAAGAGTGTGATTCCTAAACTCTGTGCCATTATCACTTCTCACACATTTGACTGGAAGTGAATGCTGCTTTTCCACATGCAACACAAAATAAATGATGATTTGAGCAGCCTCATCTTTGGAATGCAAGAAGAAAGTCCATACATATCTGGAATAATCATCCACAATTACCAGACAGTATTTTTTCTTTGCCATACTCATTACTCTAACAGAACCAAAGAGATCCATATGCAGTAATTGCAAGCAGGCAGTGGACTTGGGTTCTTCTATTGGAGGGAATGAAACTTTGTGTTGCTTTCCTTTAAGCAAGCTGGACAGTTGTCATCACATTTGAACTCCTTCAATGGCAAACCTCTCACTAAACCATGATGAATAAGCTGATTCATGTTTTTAAGATTCACATGACCAAGCCTTCTATGCCATAGTTCAGATTCTTGAGGAGAGGCTTTAGAGAACAGACATGGATGGCCTTTAAGATCAATTTTCTTTGATAAATCTAAGGCATATACTCTTCCAATCCTGTTGGCCTTCAGGAGAGTATATTCATCCAATATCTTGTCAATCTTGTTCAAAACTTTGGAAGACAGAATCCGGCAGTTTTGACTTGTGAAAAGTGCAACATGCCCTTTATCACACATTTGACTGACACTCAGTAGATTGTACTTGAGGTTCTCCACATGGTTAACATCATCAAACCTTATTTCCCCATTTGAGACAAATCCTTTTCCTATGATGTAACCCTTAGCATCATTTCCAAAAGAAACAAATCCCTTCTTCCCTTGAGAATAATCATGAAGAAGAGAGCTGCTCCCTGTCATATGCATAGATCCTCCACTGTCTACATACCAGATGCTTCTTTGGCATGCTGAAGAACCCTGCATTTTTCACAAAAATTAGTTAGCCTTTGAGACCCAAACCTTTTTGGTTTTGGGTCTGTTTTCATCAACAGATTTTAAACTAATTAATTTTGCATGATTAACAGCCTTTGAAGGTGTAGATGGTGCTGAAAGGGATTCCTTTGATTTTGGCTTAGGTGTCCTTTTCAGTGGTTTAATCACAGAGACATCTAATTGGTTAACTCTCCCTGACAGATGTTGAACCATCATAACAAGTTGTGTCTGATTGGTTGTCAAAGCTTTCAACTCAGTTGACACATCAGTACTTGTTGGTGATTTGTTCTTGTGATTCACCACATCCTCCTTTTAAAAGACACAGACTTAGTCTGGGTTTTTGAATATTCCATGAGGAATATTTGCAGCTGTTTTGTGACAAACCCCTTCCTTCTTTGTAACTTTTTGGAAAAACTTTGGTTTATCAGATTGAGATGATTGTGGTACAAACTTGATTTGAAATTCATCTTTCATTTTATGCATTTTCTTCTTAATGATTTTCTCTTTGTTGAATTTTAAACCCTTGTTATACCAGCATTCATCAGTAAGATGATTAAACAAACCACATATTTCACATGGCTTTCTTTTCATCTTTTGTTGATCAACTGCTGAAGATGATGAAACTACTGAAGATTTGTTCTTCAGTACTTTCTTCCTTTCAGTACTTTTGGGAATTACTGAAGGATTTGCAACAACTGAAGATTTGTTCTTCAGAAGTTTTCTATCAGTACTTTTGAGATTCCTGATAGACCTTTCAGCAGTTGTCAAGCAATGCTTGTTTTCCTCTGATTTGAAATGCTCTTCAGGTGTTGTGTTTTGCCCTTCAGTACTTTGAGTACTTTGTGGGACAACACCTGAATTACTCAGTTTCTTCTTGATCATGTGTTTAGAAGCAGTGGGACCATCAGCAATTTGATTAGCTGAGGTAATAACACTGACTTCATCCTCTGATTTTGAATTATCACTTGAGGATGAGACACATGATGATGTGGTTTGGGAATTACAATCACCTTCAGATTTTACTTCTAGCTTGGGAGTAAAATCTGTAGGAGGTATGGTATGATTATACCCAATCCCAAACTTCACATTAGAAGCTGTTTGCTTACTGAGAAGCATTTCAAATCCCTTGCATGATGTTACCCAACGTTCACAATTAACTTGAGTAGCTGCAAGTGTTTCTTTGAGATTCTTGTGATTTTCCAAAATGACCTCTACCTTTGCTTTTTCATCAGTGATTTGACATTTTAGTTTATAAATCTCTTCATCCTTCTGTTTTAGAACAGACTCAAACTCAGCTTTTCTTTTGGAAATTACTTTTTCTAGGTCAAAGTTTGATTAATTAAATCTACATTTGCTTCCCTAATTGAAACAAAAGCAGCTATGCATGACTCAGAACATAACTTGGCCTTAGCCTCAGAAGATACCTGTGGTACCTGTGATGATGAAGTATTTCCATCAGTAGACTCCAGGGCCATTAGAGCAAGATTTCCAAAAGGGTTTTCACCACCATGTTGACCAGCACCAGCAAATAATTGTTCAGAATAACCAGAGACATCATCTGGTAAGCTGCTCCAGTCAACAACCTCAGGGGTGAAAAAGCTCTGATGTGATTGAGATTGAGATTGTTGATTTGTTTGAGATGGTTGAGGATCAGGTAGAGCATGTGGTTGTTGAGCCATGGGTACAGGAACCTGACTAGACTGAGGCATGTAGAAACATGGATAAGGATATGGCATTGGACTTTGAGGAACAAAGAATGCAGGAGATGATTGAATTTGTGAGTGACGATCAGAACTGGTAGAATGTTGCCCTTTGGATTGTGAGCTATTGCTTGGAAAAGTCACAAAGGGTGCAGATGAGTTAGATCCAGATGATCTACACTCTCTAGCAAAATGTCCAAGTCTATGGCACTTGTGACATCTCAACTTGCTCTTATCAAAACCAACTTTGGTTTTGCCAGAGAGACCAGGGAATTTTCTACCTGTCCTTTTGTAAAACTTTTGAGATCTGATATTGATCAATGCCATTTGGCTCAAAATATCCATCTCTTCCAGATCATCATCAGCAATTCCTTTCAAATCATCCATCAAAAAACACAAGTTATCATCACTAAACCCTGAGTTACCCTCAACTCCAACAAAAGCATGATTTCCACTGTTTGAAGAGAAATCAATATGCTCATCATAGAACTTTCAGATGAAGCATATTCAGACTCATGACCAACCAGAGCAGTGTTTCCTGGTACAAAGTCATCAGTGAGCTTTCCAGATGAAGACAGTTTCCTTTTCTGTTCTATCTCTCTCTCAAATGTTAAGAGTTTCCCATGAAGTTGGGTGAGAGATAGAGTATCCAGATTTGCACTGGAGCGTAGGACAATGGTATAAGTGTCCCATCTCTCAGGCAGGGATCTGAGGAATCTGTTGTTCATCTGACTGTTTGTATATTCATGTTGAACCATTTTTAGCTCAGATATCAAACAGGAAAATCGCTCAAACTGTTGAGTCAATGTCTCACCCTTCCTATGAGAGAATGTCTCATATTGCTGGGCAAGGATTTGTCTATTGTTTGCTAAGACCTCATCAGTTCCTCCAAATTGTTCTTTCAGAGCAACCCAGAGATCATGAGCAGTTTCATGATGCATAAGCCCAGAGTAGATTTCATTAGGCAGTGCCATGGCCAGAATTCCATGGGCTTTAGCATCAATTTCAAACAGCTTTAAATCCTCATCAGAATATTGTTCCTTCTTCTTCGGAACCATCTCATTGGTTTCAGGATTACTCACCATAGGCTTATATGGTCCATGAACCACTGACTTCCAACAACCTGAACTGTTAACAGACAGGTGATGGAGCATTCGGCGTTGCCATATGTTATACTCACTCCTAACAAGCATCGGAGGCTTAGTTGAGGAGCCAGTATTGTGAGGATCATTGATTGAAGTAGTCATTTTCACCAATTCAACCAAATTCAATGAGATTAAAATCAGTCTAGCTTAAAAACTCAACAACACAATTTGAATCTCAAATTAATTGACCGGAAGCGACAGAAAATCAAACTCTATAATCAATTCTTGCAAATTTGCTAATTCGATCAAACTTAGATATCAAAAGAGCAGTTTCAATGATCAATTGTTAAATCGATCAATGATTAACCAGCTCTGATACCATTTGATAGGATCGGATCTAGTTTGATCAATTAGATTTGAATTTGCAGCGGAATATAACAGAAATAAGATCAAATTCAAGCAAGACAAGTATGAATATGCAATCACACTATGACGATTATAGAGAGAGAACTTTTCTGTTAATGGAATATTTTCATTCACGCTAATGCTTCGGTTACAAAACAACTAGGTCAACATTCCTTTTATAAAGGAATGTGACGTCAGCTGATGTCACTTGATAGTGACATCTAACTGATTTAACAAACTACTGAAAATAACTAATCTACTGAAGATGTCCACAACAACTGAGGACACCTTCACAAAAAGTCTGTGTAAAACAAAATTACAACTACTGAAACTATAACATCTGAAGTGTAAGAACTTCAGATGTTTTACAATAATAAAACTACTGAAAGAAAACTACTGAAAAGTAAAAACATTACAACTACTGAAAGGAAACACTTCAGCTGTTTGAGACAACTTCTGAGAACTTGGTCTTCAGACTTTGTCTTCTACATATGGCTTCAGACTTTGTCTTCAGCTGATGTAGATCTCTTCAGTTGTTGTGATGTCTGTGGGACTTAAAGGTTTTTCTGATCTGGCTCATTGGTTCTCTTGGTCCAACAATTTTCAACATAAACCTTAACTTAAACTCAAAGTGGGACGGAATGGGAATGGGATGCCAATCTGAGTAGCTACGTGCCATCAGGTATTTTCTTAATGATAACCGGTATTATGTGCGCATGTTATGTGGTTTATATGTTGTATGTAGATTTAGATACTGATGTAGTCAGGATAGGTATGCTCGGGTATGAAGAGTAAAGTAAGTGCTATCACAACTGGCCACTGTAATTAGGGATTTACTATACTTGACATAAATGAGCTATTCCTTGAATGACCGTGTTGGTGTTTGAATCTTTAGTGTGATAGAGAATGGCCGGTGGTAGATCTTCTAAAGCTTCTAGGGGTGGAGGTCGTGGTGGGCCTGATGCTGAACCGCGACCCAAAAGAGGAAGGCCTAGAGTTGAAAAGGTGGTTCCTGAAGAACCTGAGACCCCTCATTTGGAGGCTGGGGATGAGAGTGCTAACTTGAGGGCCTCGGTAAGGAGGCTGTTGTTGAAGAAGTGCATCAGGTCATGCAGACAATCTTACCGTCTGTGGTGACCGAAGTTATCAAAGCAGTAAAGGAAGGAGAAAGAAAGGAGAGAAACAGGGCCTTGGGGGAACGGGAGCAACCGGAGCCTGAAACGATATTCTCTGATAATGAGGAAGAGGAAGAAGATGAGCCCGTGCAAGAGGTGGTACGAGGCTGTAACTATGGGGCGTTTATGAGATGCAAGCCCCCTACTTTCGATGGAAACGACACTGTTGCTGCTGCTCACCGGTGGGTGAGGGAAATGGAGGTTGTTCTTGATATTAGCGAGTGCCGGGAGGACCAGAAAGTGAAGTTTGCTACCCACTCGTTTGTGGACTCAGCTTTATGCTGGTGGGACAATATTGTCCAAGCTGAGGGTAATCGGGCAATCGGGAGAATGAGATGGCCCAAACTGAAGAAGTTGGTGATTGAGGAGTTATGTCCTTACCGGGAGATGGACAGGGTTGAGAGGGAGTTCCTGCAGTTGGAGGCGGGACCCATGACACACCAGCAGTACACCACGAAGTTCAACGAGATGGCACGTCTGGTGCCGGATCAGGTGACGCCTCTGTCACGGAAGATAAAGAGGTACATTCAGGGTTTGCCGGTGGATATTCGCAGGCATATGATCGCTGCCCGACTGAGCACGTTTAGGTCGGCGGTGGATTTGGCGGGGAGATTGTATGATGAGCGAACGGTGGTGGTGACTGAGGGTAGCAAGAAGGGTGGTGGTGATCGGAACTGGCATGGGAAGAGGTTGGGTCAGGGTGATGCCTCGACAAGTAATAAGAAGGCACGGGTGGATGACCGCCTGTGTGGTCGCATCGAGTGCTGGTATGAGGAATTGTGGTAAGTGTGGGAGAGAGCATAGTGGGAAATTTAGGCTGGGGCTGAATGTGTGCTTCAAATGTGGGAAGGCGGGGCATATAGCCAAGGACATTCGTACGGTCCAGTGCTTTAACTGTGGCATGGAGGGCCACATGAGTAGGGATTGTAAGAAGCCGAGGGCTAAGGTTCCGGGGTGAAGAAGACGGGAAGTGAAGGACCGAGGGCATGCGTCAAGGCATTCACTATGACACAGGAGGAAGCTAGGACGGACCCTGATGTTGTATCCGGTACGCTTCTAGTGAACCAAACTTTAGCTTCTGTGTTATTTGATTCTGGTGCTATTAAAAGTTTTATTTCTACTGCTATCTGTGCTAAGTTGCCTGTTAGTAGTAGCCGTGTCGATGCGCCCTTTGATGAAGAAACTGCCATAGGTAAGTCTACCAGGATTTCTGAGATGATAGAGAACTGTGATGTGGAGCTAGAGGGTCATAAGTTTCCTGTTAGACCGTTTGTGATGACCTTAGGTGGTTTCGATTTGGTTCTTGGGATGGATTGGTTAGCGGACTACGAGGCGAACATTGTGTGTCGCAGGAAGATGATTCGGCTGACAGCGCCTGACGGGAGTTCGGTGATGGTTTATGGTGATCGGGTCACGACGATTCCGAAAGTAATTTCGATGGCGGTGGCGGGAAAGTGTATGAGGCATGGGTGTAGTGCCTACTTGGCTTATGTAAAGGATGTGGATACGCCAACACCACAACTAGCCGATGTACCGGTTGTGTGTGACTTTCCAGACGTGTTCCTAGAAGACTTACCAGGAGTGCCACCTGACCGAGAGATCGAGTTTCAGATTGATCTGATACCGGGTGCCCAACCTGTTGTCAAGGCACCGTATCGGCTGGCTCCGACAGAGATGAAAGAGTTGATGGAGCAGTTGCAAGAACTGCTTGATAAGGGGTTCATTAGACCGAGTATCTCTCCTTGGGGTGCTCCTGTCTTATTTGTGAAGAAGAAGGACGGTAGCATGAGGACGTGTATTGACTACCGAGAGCTGAACAAGTTGACAGTGAAGAATCAATACCCCTTACCGAGAATCGATAATTTGTTCGATCAACTTCAAGGTGCCAGTTGGTTTTCAAGGATAGATCTTCGATCGGGCTACCATTAGTTGAAGGTGAAAGAGCAGGATATCCCTAAAACAGCTTTCCGCATGCGATATGGTCACTACGAGTTTCTTGTCATGTCTTTTGGTCTGACCAACGCGCCAGCTACTTTTATGGATCTAATGAATCGAGTGTGTCGGCCGATGTTGGATAAATCAGTGATCGTGTTTATTGATGATATCCTGATTTATTCGAAGAGCGAGATAGAGCACGCCGGTCACATTCGGGAGGTTTTGGAGACGTTGAGAAGGAGAAGTTGTACGCCAAGTTCTCCAAGTGCGCGTTCTAGTTGCGCGAGGTTCAATTCTTGGGTCATGTGGTGAATCCTGACGGGATTATGGTGGACCCAGCAAAGGTGGAGGCGGTTATGCAATGGAAGTCACCAAAGACGCCATCCGAGATTCGTAGCTTCTTCGGTTTGGCGGGCTACTACAGAAGATTCATCCAAGACTTTTCTAAGATCGCTTCTCCATTAACTAAGTTGACCCGAAAAGATGTGAAGTTTGTATGAGTCAAGCTCAAGAGAAGGCGTTCGAGGAATTGAAGACGAGGTTGACTCAGGCTCCAGTTCTGTCATTACCCGATGGAAGCGAAGATCTGGTGGTTTATTCTAATGCTTTCTACTCGAGTTTGGGATGCGTGTTGATGCAGAGGGGAAAGATTATAGCCTATCATCCCGACAGTTGAAGGTTCATGAGGTCAATTATCCCACTCATGACTTAGAGCTAGCAGCCGTGGTCTTCGCGTTAAAGATTTGGAGGCACTATCTTTACGGGACGAAGTGCACCATATTCACTGACCACAAAAGCTTGAAGTACTTCCTTGAGCAGAAGGACATGAACATGAGGCAGAGAAGATGGTTGGAGCTCATAAAAGACTATGATTGCGAGATCCATTACCATTCGGGCAAAGCCAACGTGGTGGCGGATACCCTTAGCCGAAAGGAGAGACCCGAGCCGATTCGGGTAAAAGCTTATCAGCTAATCATGACATCCGATGTAATGAGGCAAGTCAAGGGGTTTCAAGATGAAGCATTGAAAGAAGATCATCTTAACTCTGAAAGAATGAGAGGTCTAGTGGCAGAGTTGGGTGAAAACACACTCGGTGTTAGAACCCGGTTCGGTCGTGTGTGGACTCCTTGTTTTGGGGATCAGCTCATAAGACTCGATACTCCATTCATCCCGGTGCTACGAAAATGTACCACGACATGAAGAAAGATTATTGGTGGCTGGGTATGAAGCGTGACGTAGTGGAGTATGTGAGTAAGTGCCTTACTTGCTTACAAGTGAAGGCTGAGCATCAGAAGCCATATGGGAAGATCCAACCTTTGGATATACCGGAATGGAAGTGGGAGCATATCACCATGGATTTCATTACGAAGCTACCGCGTACCCCGAAGGGGTATGATGCCATATGGGTGATAGTTGATCCACTGACGAAGAGTGCTCACTTTCTACCGATTCGTGAGACGTATTCATCTGAGAGGTTGGCTGATCTACTCATTAGGGAGATTATGACTCGTCATGGTGTGCCGGTGTCTATTGTGTCAGATTGTGACACCCGGTTTACCTCTAAATTTTGGAAGAAATTCCATGACGCTATGGGGACGAGGTTACATATTAGCATGACTTATCATCCTCAGACCGATGGTCAGTCAGAAAGGACCATTCAGACATTGGAGGACATGCTTCGGGCATGTGTTATCGACTTTAGAGGAAGCTGGGATGACCACCTACCGTTAGCTTAATTCTCGTACAACAACAGTTATCATGCCAGCATTGGCATGCACCCATATGAGATGCTATACGGTAGGAGATGCAGAACACCCGTTTGTTGGGGTGATATTGGTCAAAAGGAGTTAGGGAGCGTCGCGGTGATCGAGGCTACGACTGAGAATCTTGAAAAGATCAAAGCCTTCATGAAGGCAGCCAAAGATAGACAAAAGTCGTATGTTGATAAACAACGCAAACCGATTGAATTCCAGGTGGGTGACCGGGTTATGTTGAAGGTCTCACCTTGGAAGGGTATAATTTGTTTTCGAAAGCGGGGCAAGTTGAGCCCAAGATACATAGGCCCTTTCCGAATCATGCTCGAGTAGGAGAGGTGGCCTATAGACTGGAGTTACCGGATGAGTTAAGTGGAATTCACCCGACATTCCATGTAACTCATCTAAGGAAGTGCTTGGCAGATGAAGATATGATTGTCCCACTGGAAGATATCGAAGTAGACGAACGACTCAATTATGTGAAGCAACCAGTGGCAATCATCGATCGAAAAGAGAAGAGGATGAGGAATAAAACGGTTTCTCTTGTGCGTGTTCAGTTGAAGCACAGGAAATGATCTGAGTCTACTTGGGAAACTGAAGAAGAGATGATGCAGTATTACCCACGTTTGTTCGAGGAATAACAGGTTTCGGGGACGAAACCTGTTTAAGGGGGTGGACTTGTAACACCCGGTTATTTATTTATTTTGAAGCCGAAGAATGAAGAAAACGAAATAAAGTCCAAAGTCAAGGGACCAAACTCGCCACCGAAGAGAAAGTTGAGTATGTGATGGTATTTAAAGGGAGAGGGCAGCCCTTACCCTCTCCCAACACTCACATTTCAGCCAAATCAAAGAGAGGAGAGAAAGAAGGGAGAAAAGAGAGAAAAAGGGTTGTTCGAATGGATTTTAGTGTGCAAAATCGTCGTGTAGCAAGCCCAATCGAAGCCCATCTTGTTGTGGTCGTTTGTGTGAGTTCTAGGACCCCTCTTTTACTTGTTTTCAAACAATTTTGGGGCTGGTAAGCATAGAAAACCTGTTTTTGTATGTGTGTGTGTTTGACCTATTTGAGTGTGAGGTGTGATGCGTTTGGAGTTTGTTTCCGGGCTTGTGTGTGCTTGTATGGCGTTATGGTATGCATTCCTAAGGTTTAGGATGGTTGATTTAGGCTTAAAATGGGTTTGGATGAGCTTGGAGGCTGAAAATAGCAGATTGGGTTCGGGATGAACTCCATTCTGCATCAGCTAGGGCTAGGCGACCAACTGGAAGCCATACGGCCGACTGGGGTGCGCTTGAGGTTCATTCGCACGATTGAGGGTTCATTCGCACGATTGAGGGTTCATTCGCACGATTAAGGATTTATTTGTACGATTAGGGGCCAGTCGCATGGGGTGTCATACGACTGAGGGTCCAGTCACATAGGTGCTTAGTCGCATTAGTTCCAATCGCATGGGACTCATTCGCATTGAGTTCATTCGCATGAGGACAGTCGCATAGGTGCTCATTCGCATTAGTTCCATCCGCACGACTGGGTGTCCATTCACATAGATGTTCATCCGCATGAGTCCAATCGCATGATGTTCAGTCACCTGGAGGCCATGCGACTAAAGGGTGTCCATACACCCAAGTAGGGCTGTTGTACCCGGGGAAGTGTGTAGTTTAATTACTGACTTTTGGGGGAAAGTGCAGATGTAAGTTTTGACGTGGAATTTCCGTAAGTTCATGTAAGATGACTGTTGGGGCGTTAGAGCGTATGTTGGGCATGATGATGTTGCGTATTTATGCATGATGTATGTTATGTATGTATGATGTTGCCCTGTATATGTTGATGTTCATGATTATGATGAATGTTTATCTTTCTTGTGGCTTTACGTGTTATGTTAAAAAATGAATTGAAAGTATTATGTAATGTAAAGTGAAAGATGATGAAAGAGGAACATGATGAATGCATGCACTAATAAATGATGAAAGTAAAGAAAGTCTTGCAAGCCTTGTGTGTCGGGACACGCCATTAAATCGTGTTAGCCTAACGGTGTGTGGGTTCGCTACCCCGGGAGGATTCACATCGGGGTCTTTCTTTGTGATTGACCATTTGTATAGATCCATTGCTGCATACCTTAGGTACTGTGACCACGAGGTGCGGTGCACCGTTATAGAAGGTCTATGATAGGCCTAGGTCCAAAACCATGAACAGAAAGGTATTGCATATGGCAATGGTATACCTAAACTTTACCTTAGGTGTTGTGGCCATGAGGTGCGGTGCACCGTTATAGAAGGTCTATGATAGGCCTAGGTCCAGTACCATGAACAGAAGGGTAAGGTTTATGGTTTGATGGAAAGGAAAAGTTGTAATGGTGAAAGAATGTAAAAGTTAAAGAATGAATGAATGATGAAGATCATAATGATATTATCTACGTGTACGTATGATGTGTGATCATGCAAAAGTAACGAACGGTTTTAATAATAGTAAAGCATGTTTTATTATAAAACTGGGACTCATTTAGCAACGCTGACTTTTTATGTGTTTCCAGTTGGCAGGTGAGCATTGCTGAGGATGGCGCTGCGAGGCTACTCAGCTCTTTTGGGATGGCATCAATTAATATAAGGCTTTTGTGATGTAATGCAACAATATATTTTGTAACTGGTTAACACTGTATTATTTGGCAAAAGCTTTTATAATGAAATGAGATGTCTATTTTGATAATTCCACTACGATGTTTTATGAAAGATAAAAGTAATTATATGTTTTATGTGCGATGAATGACCAACTGTAGGCGTCCCGGGAATGGGTCCTTACAGAAATTCTTTAGTATCTCAGGGGTCTCATCCTTAGTTCTAAGAAAGAAGACCCAAGTGAATCTTGTAAAATCATCTGTGATCACCAAACAATAAGAGGTCATTCCTTGACTCATTACACTGGTGGGGCCAAAGATATCCATATGTAATAAGTGTAGGGGATTAATGATGGAATTTCTTTCCTTTGGCTTGTGAGATTCCTTGTGTTGCTTCCCCTTCAGGCATGCAACACAGTGGTCATCACTTATAAACTCTTTCTTTACTATTCCAGTTACCAAATCATTCTTAATTAATTTATTCATGTTTTTAAAGTTTACATGGCACATTCTTTTATGCCAGAGGAAAGATTCATCATTAATTGCTTTAGACAGAAAGCATGAAACTTCTCCTAAGGGAGATGTTTCTTGCAAGTCCATCTTGTATATGTTCCCTTTCCTGGAGGCTCTGAGCAAGATGTGCTCATGAGGAATGACCACCTCGGGCCTGAGGACAATGCACTCATGCTCAGTGAAGAGCATGTTATGACTCTGATCACAAAATTGGGATAGACTCAGAAGATTGTACCCAAGCTCTTTGAAACAGTTTACCTTCTCAATGCTGAGCTTACCATTTGTGACCTTGCCCCTTCCTGTACTGTAACCTCCTGCATCTCCTCCAAAAGCAACTGGTCCTCCATCAATTCTTTCAAACTTTTAGAGTAGTGACCTATTGCCTGTCATGTGCCTGGAACAACCACTATCAATGATCCATACATTTTTGTTTGTCTTGAGCTGTTCCTGTACAAAAAAGATGATTAGTTACATTTGGAAACCCAAGCCTCATTGGTCTTGGGCTCATCAAAAGAAGTTAAAGACAGTGCAACATTAATTGATCCTATAGTCATGCTAGAAGGATCATTTGCTGATGTTGATGAAGAACTTTCAGCCACTTGGTCTTTCTTTGACTTCCACACCACCTTTGGAAGCTTAGACTTGACCTTCAATACTTTGGAAGTTTTGATGACATCGGAAGTTTTGATGACTGGACCTTCGGAAGATCTTGCTTTCACTGCAGCAGGCTTCAGTGCTTCGGAAGTATTCCTTTCTTCCGATACCAAATTTTCTTCCGAAGGCAAGTTTCCACTTGTCTTCTTCTTTATTTTGGAGCTTCAAAAGGAAGCAGATTTTTTTTTTCTGAAGCTTGCTTCTTCTTTTCCAAACTCTTAGAAGTTTCTTTCGAGAGTACTCTTTAGATTGTAAACACAATCCTTAGCAAGATGAGAAGTACTCCCACACATAACATAGTCCATTTTCTTCCTTCTAGGAGTTTTCCTTTGTGAACAAAGCTGAACTTGATCACTTTCCTTCTCCATCTTCATCTTTGCAGATGTTGTGGCAGTTCTTGTGGGGATAAAACTACCTTTGGAGCTGGATGGTTCAGGTTGTACAACAGTGATGCACAATTGATCAGCCTTCTTCTTGATGATGGGATGATTTGGACATGAACCAGAACTCTTGTTGATGGAGTTCAAGTTGGTGTCTTCAGCCTTTACCACTTCAAATCCTGAAGAGATGAAGACTTGTTTCTGTGTAGAATTGAAGGTGGCCTTGATCTCTTGAGCCTTTTTGGACTTTCTTTTGGCCTTCCTGATCAAGTTCTTTCTTCTTGACTTGGTCATCCCAACAGCTTTGCTCTCCTTAGAGGAATGGTGACCCTTCTTAGAATGCTCTTCTTCACTCTTCTCAGAGCTATTCTCCACCATCTCCTCTTCATCCTCTTCAGTCACAGGATCTATGAAGGGAAGCTCATCTTCAGAAGTTCCACACCTAGGAGATCTTAAAGACAAGATTATGTATGGAGGAGCTATCTCACAAGATCCTAGTCCCTGCTTATTTTGATAACAAACTTTTGCATGCAAGGATGAGGATATAATGTTCTTGAAGGTCTCTTCTTCAAGAACACATTTTTCTGCTGTGACTTTGCTGATCACAAGCTCAGCCTGGCATTCAGGTAACTTAGTAATAAGGTCTTTGATTTGAGTCCTGTAGTTTTTATGCTCATGTTTAAGAGTTGAAATGATTTTCTCTAAGTCCTCTATCTTTAGCTTATAATCATTTGCAGCTCTTTTAAATTCAGCTTTTAAGATATTTAAGGACTCAAGATCAGATCTCATTTCTAAGTTATAGGACATGTATCTATTGACTTTAGCAATGCATTCAGGAGTATAAAAATGTTCTAATACCTTGGCTTCATCGTGGACTGCCATGAGTGCTTGGTTTGGAGATGCATCTTTTACCTGAAGGCTCCAGTCAAAGCCTCCTTCTTCAACAGCAACTGCAGCTTGCTGCTTTGGCTTCTCATTCTGGGGGCTTTCTCAGTATAGTTTGGTCTGGTTTGTGCTTGGCCACCATTTGTCCTTGGTGCCTTACACTCTCTTGCAAAGTGTCCCATCTGGTTACAGTTGTAACACTTTACTTTGCTTTTATCCAGCCCAAACTTTCCACTAGCTGCATTGCTTGGAAACTTTCTCCCTGTCCTCTTGTAGAACTTCTTGGCTCTGTGAGTGAGAAGAGCCATTTGCTGGACTATCTCCATATACTCCAGATCATCTGGATGGATATAGTCCAAATCTTCAAGAGTGAAGAGAAAGTTGCCTTAGGTTTCATCAGCAGAGACAAAGGCATGAGAAGAACTTGTCTCTTGGAAATGACTTCCTTAAGTGTAGCTTTCCCTTGGAGTCTCTGGGAAGGTGATGAAAGGGCCCTTTTGTGAGTTGTTAGGGAAGCATATAAGATGATGTTGTGGTTCAATGCTTTCCCTTTCAACCACATGGAGGGCTGAACTCAGTTGATTGCTGGAGTTACCAGATGAGTTTTGCATGTTCATCTCCATCCGGTAGCCACTGAGAATACCATACAACTCTGTGAGAGTAAGAGTCTTAAGGTTCTCAGTCCTCTTGATAACAACACAGAAATGTGTCAATTTTCTAGGAAGAGATGACATAAATGTCCTTACAATGTCCCTGTTCTCAAGAGTTACTCTAACATCAATTAGAGTATCCACAATCTCAACATACCTGAAGTATTGTTAAGTCATGGTTTCATCTACCTTAAAGGTGAAGTTTTCAAACTGATGCTTCAGGAGATCCTTCTTGTTCTCCTTCGCTTCAGCAAGCCCCTCATACATAAGCTTCATTGCTTCCCATAGTTGCTTGGCAGTTTTGCACTTCTTAAAGCCTCTATAGATGGAGTTTGGAAGAATAGTTTGAAGGGCTGTCATGGCTTTCTGATCAATCTCTATTCTTTTTCTGTCTTCTTCAGAATAGTCAGCCACAGCCTTAGGAATCATACCACCACCAGTAGTAGAAGTGGTACTTGGTATGTAAGGTTCTTCAACAACAGAGTCCCATATCCTGGAGTCTTGAGACTTGATGAAGCCTTCCATTCTTTGACACCAAGTATCAAAGTCTTCAGGAGTGATTAGTGGAGACTTTATCATAGTTCCAGTTTCTATATTAGCTTTGGTAATAGCTTCCATTTGAGTTGTTAAGTATTTTGTGTGTGTGAGGGATCTTAAGATGGTGAGATCTTATATCAAGATCCTGAAATGCTCTGATACCAAATACAGGACCGGTGAAGGGTATGCACTTACAACACAACAACACAATGAGGTTAGTTGCTAATAACACTTACAAAATCAAATAGGGAACTGGTTAACTTGTTAATGAAAGATCCTAAGAACACAAGTAAATATGAGAAAGAATAAGATGGGAAACAACACAAGTAATTAGTTTTCAAGAATGTTGTATATTGCTACTCAAGTTCTATTACAAATGTCACAAAGCATAAAAGAAAGTTACAAGTACTTGACATACATATACTACATCTACAGCCGGCCATACTTTGAAGGCTAGCTGGATACAATTGACTAGACAACTACAAAATCAAATGTAGAGTCAAAAAGCATATCTGCCTTTTGACTAGTGACTATGACATGCCATAGCTCACATCCTAATATATTACAAAAAGGATAAAAGTATATAAAGTAGAAAGCATGGAATCAAGACCTCAATGTACAGTAATCAAAAGCATGGACCTTTTCACCAACTCATATAAGTTGGTGACTTTACAGAGTTGCAGCGGAAAGGTGGTCTAGCATTATAGTAAAGTACATCAGATAAAGGCATATCTCTAAGTCTTCGGAAGAAATCTGTCTTCACTCTTTGGCTTTGGAAGACTTTGTCTTTAAAGCTTCGGAAGAGTTCACCTTTGGCTTTGGAAGATGTTGGTCTTGGCTTCGGAAGATTTTTCACTTAGAACATTTCTAGTGTATGGTGTAAAACTTCCGAAGCATTTCTACTTCTGTTCTTTAGTACATGCATGCAAAGAGACTTTGGATGTTTTGGTTGCATCAGACTTATAGGAATCCTTACATATACTCTATAAGCCTTAGCTTGAGAAGAGTATGCAATAAAGTGTCCATCATCTGATTTATCAGCAAACTTGGCAATTTGATCTCTGGTATTCAAGATGGTGCAAGGACATCCAAATGACTTGAGAAAACCAATGAAAGGTTTTCTCTTGTGCCAAAGTTCATAAGGAGTCTTACCATGTGTCTTAACTACTAAAACTTTATTGTGCACATAGCAAGCAGTGTTCACTGTCTCTGCCCAGAAGGTGATGGGCAGTTTAGAGTCAGACAACATAGTTCTTGCAGCTTCAACTAGTGTCCTGTTTCTCCTCTCAGCAACACCATTTTGCTGAGGAGTCCTGGGAGCACTATATTGTCTTGTAATACTTTTCATCACAAAATGTATCAAGAATTTGGTTCTTGAATTCAGTTCCTTGATCACATCTTATGGTTTTGACGTTGTGATCACATTGATTCTCAATCATTAAGATGAAAATTTTTAGAATCTCAGGGGTCTCATCCTTAGTTCTAAGAAAGAAGACCCTAGTGAATCTTATAAAGTCATCTGTGATCACCAAATAATAAGAGGTCCTTCCTAGACTCATTACACTAGTGGGGCCAAAGAGACCCTTGTGTGGCTTCCCTTTCAGGCATGCAACACAGTGGTCATCACTTGTAAACTCTTTCTTTGGTATTCCAGTTACCAAATCATTCTTAATTAATTTATTCATATTTTTAAAGTTTACATGGCATATTCTTTTATGCCAGAGTAAAGACTCATCACTATTTGCTTTAGATAGAAAGCATGAAACTTCTCCCGAGGGAGATGTTTCTTGCAAATCCATCTTGTACATGTTCTCTTTCCTGGGGGCTCTGAGCAGGATATGCTCATGAAGAATGACCACCCCGGGCCTGAGAACAATGCAATCATGCTCAGTAAAAAGCATGTTATGACTCTGATCACAAAATTGGGATATGCTCAGAAGATTTACCCAAGCTTCTTGACAAAGTTTACCTTCTTAATGCTGAGCTTACCATTTGTGACCCTGCCCCTTCCTGTAATGTAACCCCCTGTATATCCTCCAAAAGAAACTAGTCCTCCATCAATTCCCTCAAACTTTTAGAGTAGTGACCTATTGCCTGTCATGTGCCTGGAACAGCCACTATCAATGATCCATACATTTCTGTTTGTCTTAAGTTGTTCCTGCATAAAAGAGATGGTTAGTTACATTTGGAAACCCAAGCCTCATTGGTCTTGGGCTCATCAAAAGAAGTTGAAGACAATGCAACAGTAATTGATCTTATAATCATTCTAGGAGGATCATTTGGTGAAGTTGATGAAGAACTCTCAGCCACTTGGTCTTTCTTTGTCTTCCACACCACCTTTGGAAGCTTAGACTTGACCTTCAATACTTTGGAAGTTTTGATGACATCGGAAGTTTTGATGACTGGACCTTCGAAAGATCTTGCTTTCACTGCAGCAGGCTTCAGTGCTTCGGAAGTATTCCTTTCTTCCGAGACCAAATTTTCTTCCGAAGGCAAGTTTCCACTTGTCTTCTTCTTCATTTTGGAGCTTTCGAAGGAAAAAGATTTTCCTTCCGAAGCTTGCTTCTTCTTCTCCAAACTCTTAGAAGTTTCTTTCTTGATCATGTGGAGAGTACTCTTTGGATTGTAAACACAATCTTTAGCTATATGAGAGGTACTCCCACACATAACACATTCCATTTTCTTCCTTTCTAGGAGTCTTCTTCTGTGAACAAGGCTGAACTTGATCACTTTCCTTTTCCATCTTTATCTTTGCAGATGCTATGGCAATTCTTATGGGGATAGAACTACCTTTGGAGTTGGATGGTTCAGGTTGTACAGTAGTGGTGCACTACTTATCAACCTTCTTCTTGATGATAGGATGATGGACATGGACCAGATCTCTTGTTGTTGGAGTTCAAGTTTGTGTCTTCAGCCTTAACCACTTCAAATCCTGCAGAAATGAAGACTTGTTTTTGTGCAGAGTTGAAGGTGGCCTTGATCTCTTGAGCCTTCTTGGACTTTCTCTTGGCCTTCCTGATCAAGTTCATTCTCTTGGACTTGGTCATCCCAACAGCTTTACTCTCCTTAGAGGGATGGTGACCCTTCTTAGAATGCTCTTCTTCACTCTTCTCAGAGCCATTCTCTACCATCTCCTCTTCATCCTCTTTAGAAATAGGGTCTATGAGGGGAAGCTCATCTTCACAAGTTCCACACCTAGGAGATCTTACAGACAGGATTATGTGTGGAGGATCTATCTCACTAGATCCCAGTCCCTGCTTATTCTGATAACAAACTTTTGCATGCAAGGATGAGGATATTATGTTCTTGAAGGTCTCTTCTTCAAGAACACATTTTTCTACCTTGGCTTTGCTGATCACAAGCTCAGCCTGACGTTCAGTTAACTTAGTTATGAGATCTTTGATTTGAGTTCTGTTGTTTGTGTGCTCATGTTTAAGAGTTGAAATGGTTTTCTCTAAGTCCTCGATATTTAGTTTATAATCATTTTCAGCTTTTATAAAATCAGCTTTTAAGATATTTAACGATTCAAGATCAGATCTCATCTCTAAGTTATAGGACCTGTATCTATTAATTTTAACAATACGTTCAGGATTTCAAAGATGTTCCAATACCTTGGCTTCATCGTGGTCTGCCATAAGTGCTTGGTTTTGAGATGCATCTTCCACCTGAAAGCTCCAGTCAAAGCCTCTTTCTTCAACAGCAACTGCAGCTTGCTGCTTTGGCTTCTCATTCTGTGGAGCTTTCTCAGTTAGTTTGCTCTGGATTGTGTTTGGCCACCATTTATTCTTGGCGCCTTACACTCTCTTGCAAAGTGTCCTATCTGGTTACAGTTGTAACACTTTACTTTGATTTTATCCAGCCTAAACTTTCCACTGACTGCATTGCTTGGAAACTTCCTCCCTGTCCTCTTGTAGAACTTCTTGGCTCTGTGAGTGAGAAGAGCCATCTGCTGGACTATCTCCATGTACTCCAGATCATCTGGATGGATACAGTCCAGATCTTCAAGGGTGAAGAGAAAGTTGCCTGTGGTTTCATCAGCAAAGACAAAAGCATGAGAAGGACTTGTCTCTTGGAAAGGACTTCCTTGATTGTAGCTTTCTTTAGGGGTCTCTGGGAAGGTGATGAAAGGATCCTTTTGTGAGTTGTCAGGGTAGCATATAAGATGATGTTGTGGTTTAATGCTTTCCCTTTCAACCATATGGAGGGCCGAACTCAGTTGATTGTTGGAGTTATCAGATGAGTTTTGCATATTCATCTCCATCTGGTATCCACTGAGAATACCATACAACTCTGTAAGAGTAAGAGTCTTAAGGTTCTCAGTCCTCTTGATAACAACACAATAATGTGTCCATTGTCTAGGAAGAGAGGACATGAACTTCTTTACAATGTCCTATTCTTAAGAGTTACTCCAACATCCATTAGAGTACCCACAATCTCAACATACCTGAAGTATTGTTGAGTCATGGTCTCACCTACTTTGAAGGTGAAGTTTTCAAACTGCTGCTTCAGGAGATCCTTCTTGTTTTCCTTTGCTTCATTGGACCCCTCATACATAAGCTTCAGTGCTTCCCATAGTTGCTTGGTAGTTTTGCACTTCTTGAAGCCTCTGTAGATGGAGTTTGGAAGAGCAGTTTGGAGGCTCGTCATGGATTTTTGATCAATCTCTATTCTTTTCCTGTCTTCTTCAGAATAATCAGTCACAGCCTTTGGAATCATACCACCACCAGTAGCAGAAGTGGTGCTTGGTATGTAAGGTTCTTGGACAACAGTCCCACATCCTGGAGTCTTGAAACTTGATGAAGCCTTCCATTCTTTGACACCAAGTATCAAAGTCTTCAGGAGTGATCAGTGGAGACTTTGTCATAGTTCCAGTTTTTATATCAGCTTTAGTAATAGCTGCCATTTGAGTTGTTAAGTATTTTGTGTGTGTAAGGGATCTTAAGATGGTGAGATCTTATATCAAGAGCCTGGAATGCTCTTGCAGGACCGGTGAAGGGTGGTCACTTACAACACAACAACACAAAGAGGAGATTAACAAAACTTTAATCAAACAGTAAACTGAATTAACCACAAGTATGATACTAAGAACACAAGTAATGAGTAAGAGACAGAACAAGAGAACACAAGAGATTAGGTTTCAAGGATGCAGTATATTGCTTTCTCAAGTTCTATTACAAGTGTTACAAAGCATAAAGAAAGATACAAGAACATGGAATACTTATACTACAACCTACAGCCGGCTATACTTTGAAAGCCAGCTGGATACAATTGACTAGACACAAACAAAATCAATTGTAGAATCAAAAGGCATATCTGCCTTTTGACTTGTGACTATGACATGCAATAGATCACATCGTAAGATATTACAAAAAGGATAAAAGTACATAAAGTAGAAAGCATGGACTCAAGACCTCAATGTGTAGTTACCAAAATCATGGACCTTTCACCAACTCATGTAAGTTGGTGACTTTACAGAGTTGTAGCGGAAAGGTGGTCCAGCTTTATGGTAAAGTACATCAGATAAAGGCATATCTCTAAAAGTCTTTGGAAGAAATCTGTCTTCATTAATTGGCTTCGGAAGACTTTGTCTTTGAAGCTTCGGAAGACTTCACTTTTGGCTTCGGAAGATATTGGTCTTGGCTTCGAAAGATGTTACACTTAGAGTATTTCTAGTGCATGGTGTAAAACTTCCGAAGCATTTCTACTTCAGTTCTTTAGTGCATGCTTGTAGAGAGACTTTGGATGTTTTGGCAACATCAGACTTATAGGAATCCTTACAAACTCCCCCTAGGCTGATGCTACCAAAGCATTTCTACTTCAGTTCTTCAGATGTTTGTAGTCTTCAGCACAATGATGACCATACCCTTCTTCATAAGATAGTCAGGATCATTCAGACTCTCATAGTATCTTCTCATCTCAAAGAGATCATGCAGAGGTAAGTTCATTATGTCTTCCCATGTATAGACATTCTCAACACCTTGATATTTGATCACATGTCATCTTTCTGGATTAGTAGAGAAGGTCCAGGATAAGATGGGTGTCTCAGCTGCAAGAGGAGCCACTTGAATTGGAGTTGATTGGGCTGCCTCTTCATGCACTTCCTCAGGTTGATCTGACTCAGCCTGAGGTGTAGAGGTAGATGATTCAGGCCTCTTCTTCTTAGACTTTGGTTTAGAAGCCATCCTCTTCTTCCTCTTAGAGGACTTTAACTGAGAAGACTGGTCTGCAGTACCTTGTTGATCATCCTCGTCTTTCTTAGTTGGGTGTTCCTCCCTCACAGGTTCAGAAGGAGAGGGAGTTTGACCCTGCTGTGGACCAGAAGATGAAGCTTGCTGAGGCTCAACAGGAGGTCCGGGTTGTGTTGTCTCAGGTTGTTCAACCTTAATCTCCACTTCAGGTGGGATTTGACTTGGAGGAGAGTATAAGTCAATCAGCACTCCACTCTTGATCTTCTGCTTGATTACCCTGATATGCTCATCCATTGTGGATAGAGACATAGGGCCAAGTCTCCTTTCGGAGAATCCATATAGCTTCAAGAAGCTCATCATCCTTTGTCTGTCAGCAGACTTCTTCATACTCTTTTGGATGATGGCTCTTGACTTTGCAGCCTCTTCCCTCATCTTTCTCTTTGTAGCTTTTTGTTCTTTGAGCACTTGAAGTTCAAGCTGTTTGAGATACTCAAACTCAATATACTCAAAGGACAACGAAAGAAGTGCAGATGCCTGGTAGAGACCTGTGGCACTCAGGTAGTTGATCATGTTTTGTCTGTGTGTTTCTTTGTCTACCTGAGGTTCTTGTGTAGATGCCATAGTCTCTTGCACAGGGCTTTCTTGAACTAGGGAGAGAGTAGGAGCATGCTTGTATAGTCTTTTCTGTATCTTCTCCTTTTTGAATTAGAGAAGTAACCTTGCATCCTATTTTTCTTTCATCTCTCTTGACACTTCCATGTCAGCCAATTCATTTAGTTGCTCTAAGGGGAGAGATATAATCTCATCTATGTCATAGTTCCTGGTCTGCAGGTAAGTAATCCTGACTGCCCTCAACTTATCATCTTGAGAGTTTGGTCTGGGGGCAGCCCTGATTGTAGCTTGCATAAAACCTAAAGACCCAGAGGAACTTTCTCCCCTTAGCTTCCTCTTCCTCTCTCTTTCTTCCAACTTAATTTCGTCAGGAGTCAAAATCCTTTTCACTTTGTCACCCACAGACCTTTGTGACTCAGGGTGGATAGAGGTTTGGCCTTCATTGCTTGGTGTAGCATCCATGCTCTAGCCAGAGAGAGGTTGTGAGACACCTTCACTGGCAGGTGTTTCACTGAGGAAATGAATTTCTGAAGCAGTTGTTGGTGTGACAGGGCTCTCAGGCTCTATCACTAGGCCTTCAGCCAAGGTTTTCCCTCTAAAGCTAATCTCAGGGTCTGCCTAAGCATCCAGTTGACCAATGACATTACCTGATTGCCTTTGTCTCCTTCTTAGACTGAACTCTTTAATAATTTTGTCTTGAATTCTGAGTGCTAACCTGTCAGCTTGTCTTGATTTGCTTGGATTGACAAGTGGCATGTTGACTAGATCAAGACCTTCATAGTAGTTCAAGTTTGAAAATCAAATACTTCTTGTTGCCTTTGAACTCTATGAATAATAAGGGCTCTTCTATCAGCATCATACCTCCACCCAATGATGTAGTTTGAAGTTCCTTGAGGTGGGGATGACATAGCCCTTGGTATACCTTCCTCAAAGAGACTCCTGATGATAGAGTCTATAGAGTCCACATTAATGTGAACTTGAGGAAGTTGCTGAGTATGCACAATTGCAAGTGAGGATGGTGAGTCCTCAATTTCCATACTCCCTGAAGAACTCCCAGGTTCTGTGTTTGTAATGACTTTCTCCCCCTTTTCGGTAGCATCACCTTCTTGCATAGGTGAGCTAGAGGTTAGGTCAACCACATTCACAGGTTCTTGTGTTCCTGGTTGAACTCTTCTTAAAGGTCTCCCAGCTAGCTTTTCCCTGAGATAAGATATCTCAAGTCGCTGATCATTGACCCTGTTGGGAAGAGTAGTCACCTGAGATTCAAGGTGACTAACCTTAGAGACTAAATACGAGCATGTTTTTGATAGTTTTTGCACCTTTAGTCTCAGATTCCCCTCTTCTTCACCAGAAGAATCATTGGGGGACGAGATGATTGGACCAAAGTCCTCTCTCTCACCACCAGCTTCAGGTTCTTGGCTGCTGGATTTCCTCTGCTCATTGACATTCTCAGTGGAGATGTCAATGGGCTGAGTTGCCATGGTTGAGGTCTTAATAATGTAATCACTTGCAAAAGTGAGAGCCTCTTCCATATGGATATCCTGAACAGGTTCAGAAGTATCCACATCAGTTATAGGTGACTGATGTGGGCTACACTGAGGAGACTCAGGAGTACTCATCTCTCTTTGAGTAAGGGAAGAGAAGAGAGACTCATGGTACTCACTGAAACCTACGTCTTCATTAGTATAGAATGAAAGGTTGGGAATGGGTTTATTTAGATCTAAAGGCTGGGGATGGTAACTGTCCCCTGAAGGTTGTTCACTTGAGTGTTGAGACTCAGAGTGAAGGCGTAAGGCAGTTGGGCTTGTGAGCTCATCAGGGTGAGCATGAGGAACCTCAGCCCTGATTGTTGAAGAGATGGGAGTGTTTTGCTCCTCAGGGGAAGTGGGAGCTCTAGTGTCCACTTCCTCCTGTATTGGTGAATATATGGGGACCTGCAAACACTTAATAGCTTGAGCAGGGGGTTCGTTTGGATTTTCTTTGGTAGGTGAGGGTTACTTGTGGCCTTTTTGGTGGTAGAGAGGTAGAAGGTGTGGGTTCAACACTAGCTTGTGTTGCTAGGTTGTCACCTTGAGCAATGAGCTCTAACATTTTTGGGACAAGGGCCGTTTCTACCCCTGAGAAGCCTACAGTTAGCTCTTCATGATTTTAAAGATGTCGGGTTTCATCTGTCCTAATTTAAGAATATTATTTGTTCCCTCAACTGTGAGCCCAGCTCAGAGTTGAGAATGTGTTGAACATATCTAGGAAACATATAATACTCTAAGGAGTCCAAGTTAGCAAGCAAATTTGTATAGACAAACTGAGAGTACCTGAACTTGACCCCTTGAACCATTCCATGCACTATGAAGGAGAGATCCTCAGGAATCTGGTCCCACCCTCCATGCTTGTTTGACAAGTTGTGGATAATTACATGGAGTAAGTATTTCCACTGGGATGAGACCTTCCGTGTGAGCCCAGTTCACAATTGAGAATGTGTTGAACATATATAGGAAACATATAATACTCTAAGGAGTCCAAGTTAGCAAGCAAATTTGTATAGACAAACTGAGAGTACCTGAACTTGACCCCTTGAACCATTCCATGCACTATGAAGGAGAGATCCACAGGAATCTGGTCCCACCCTCCATGCTTGTTTGACAAGTTGTGGATAATTACATGGAGTAAGTATTTCCACTGGGTTTACAGAGAAATCTCCCTCATAGCCCATCTACTCAAAGGAATGATTGAAAGCTTCATTTGGGAAGGACAACTCACCTTCTTCATCATCCAGCTACAAGTGAGTGTTGATGATGGTCGGAGTGACGAAGATTGTCCTCCCTTGCACTGTGGTAGACAGTACCTTCTCCCCGTCCATGATGACCTCTTGGTAGGTCTTCCAAAATTCAAGCAGATGATCCTCATAGAGAGTAGGATCAATGGTTAGGGAGGTGAAGTAATTAGATAAAGCTAAGAAACGACAAATCTCTGAGAAACTATCATCTTTCTCAGATCTTAACAGAGCAACCTGATTGTGTTGCCTGTGAAGTTTCATGGAGAAATCTGGGTTGTTTCTACAGTTAAGGTTGGCCATTTGAGAAGCTTAAGGATGAAGAAAGGTGAAAAGCAAAGGTGGTTTGGGAATTAGGTTTGAGGAATAGTAGAATTGAAGAAGATAGTGAGGGAGCCGTTGGGTATTTATATGAAAAGGATTTGAACCAAAGTTAATGATATAGGATAAACTTTGAAATCCAAATGTCGGTCCCACCTTTGAAAAAGTAGTTTACTTTTGCTCAAAAAGTAGTTTTCTTGGAATTCGAAAAGCTTCCGAAGGTAAATTATCTTCGGAAGTTTTAATGAAAAAGCTTATGAAGCTAAAATGAGTTCGGAAGAATTTCCTGAGAATCTTGAAAATTTTGCTTCAGAAGAGAAATAAAAACTTGAATGCTTTGTATGTAAACAACAAAGCTTCCGAGAGTTAAATTTGCTTCGGAAGGAAAAAGTCCTTGAAAATAAATAAGTGTCTGAGACAAGTATTTAAGCTTCGGAAGATAGATTTAAATGCAGGACCGGTGAAGGGCTGTCAATTACAACACAACAACACAAAGAGGAGATTATCCAAACTTAATCAAACAGTAAACTGGATTAATCACAATAATGATACTAAGAACACAAGTAACAAGTAAGAGACGGAACAAGAGATTTGGGTTTCAAGGATGTAGTATATTGCTTTCTCAAGTTCTATTACAAGTGTTACAAAGCATAAAGAAAGATACTAGAACATGGAATACTTATACTACAACCTATAGACGGCTATACTTTGAAAACCAACTGGATACAATTGACTAGACATAAACAAAATCAATTGTAGAATCAAAAGGCATATTTGCCTTTTGACCTTGTGACTATGACATGCCATAGCTCACATCCTTATCTATTACAAAAAGGATGAAGTACATAAAGTAGAAAGTTACAAACTCAAGACCTCAATGTACAGTTACCAAAAGCATGGACCTTTTCACCAACTCATAAAAGTTGGTGACTTTACAGAGATGCAGCGGAAAGGTGTCCAGCTTTATGGAATAATACATTAGATAAAGCATGTTACTAAAAGTCTTCGGAAGAAATCTGTCTTCATAAAACGAAGCTTCGGAATACTTTGTCTCTGAGGCTTCGGAAGACTTCATATTTGGCTTCAGAAGATATTGGTCTTGGCTTCGGAAGATTTTACACTTAGAGTATTTCTAGTGCATGGTGTAAAACTTCCGAAGCAATTCTACTTCAGTACTTTAGTGCATTACTTACAGAGAGACTTTGGATGTTTTGGTTTGCATCAGACTTAAAGGAATCCTTACAAACTCCCCCTAGGCAGATGCTACCAAAACATTTAGAAGATCTTCAGATGTTAGTAGTCTTCATCACAATCATGACCATACCCTTCTTCATTTGATGGTCAGGATCATTTAGACTTTCATAGTATCTTCTCATCTCAAAGAGATCATGCAGAGGTGTTGGACCAAAAGAACCAATGAGCCAGATCAGAAAAACCTTTAAGTCCCACAGACATCATAACAAGTGAAGTGGTCTACAACAGCTGAAGACAAAGTCTGAAGATAAAGTCTGAAGACAACAGTTGAAGACAATGTCTGAAGACAACAGTTGAAGACAATGTCTGAAGACAAAAAGGATAAAGTACATCCTTATCTATTACAAAAAGGATAAAGTACATAAAGTAGAAAGTTACAGACTCAAGACCTCAATGTACAGTTACCAAAAGCATGGACCTTTTCACCAACTCATGAAAGATGGTGACTTTACAGAGATGCAGCGGAAAGGTGTCCAACTTTATGGAACAGTACATCAGATAAAGCATGTTACTAAAAGTCTTCGGAAGAAATCTGTCTTCATAAGATGAAGCTTCGGAAGACTTTGTCTCTGAGGCTTTGGAAGACTTCATATTTGGCTTCGGAAGATATTGGTCTTGGCTTCGGAAGATTTTACCCTTAGAGTATTTCTAGTGCATGGTGTAAAACTTCCGAAGCAATTCTACTTCAGTACTTTAGTGCATTACTTGCAGAGAGACTTTGGATGTTTTGGTTTGCATCAGATTTAAAGGAATCCTTACATGAAACATCTTCCGAAGGTAAAATTTCTTAGACAGTTATTTATTTTGAAGACATGATTTTCTTCCGAAGATAAAAATATATCTTCCGAAGGATCAGAAAATTTTCAAGAATCTAAGGAAAATCTTCAAAAAGGATTTTTTATCCAAAGAAAAACATGAGCTTATGAAAGTGATGAACTAGACAACTTAGGACACACATATTTTAAGAAATAAGTAGAGTTAGTTACTAAGAAAAATCTACTCAAAGTTAATCATCCCAATAGCTGATATTAGATATTTAAATCTCTGTTCATCAAAGGCTTTTGTAAACAGATCAGCATATTGTCCATCTGTATGAACTTTGACTAGTTTAATTAATCCCTTTTCATAGTTATCTCTTATTAAATGATACCTGATATTGATGTGTTTGGTCCTTGAGTGCCGTACAGGGTTCTCTGTGATAGAGATAGCACTATTGTTGTCTCTGTGAATAGGAGTCTCCTTGAAGTTAAATCCATAGTCCATCATCTGATTTTAAATCCAAAGCACTTGAGCACAACAACTTGCAGCATCAATGTATTCAGCCTCAGCAGTTGATGCAGACACACATGATTGTTTCTTGCATTGCCATGAGACAACCCTTCCACCAAGGAATTGACATCCCCCAGATGTAGACTTTGCAGTCATATTGCAACCACCATAATCATTATCTGTATAAGCATACAGATTGAAGTCAGGATTCTTTGGATACCGTAAACCAAGTGTTAAAGCACCTTTGAGGTATCTTAGAATCCTCTTGATAGTGATGAGGTGAGACATCTTAGGGTTGGCTTGATATCTTGCACAAATACATGTAGCAAACATGATATCAGGCCTGCTAGCAGTAAGATACATAAGAGACCCAATCATAGCCCTGTATAAGTGTTCATCTACACACTCCCCTTCAAGATCAGGTCCAAGGGAGTGGTTTCTGGCTATGGGTGTCTTAGCAATCTTGCAATCAGTCATGTAGAACCTCTTGAGTATGTCCTGAACATACTTTGACTAACTTATGAAGATATCATCTTCAACTTGCTTCACTTGAATTCCCATAAAGAAATTGAGTTCTCCCATTGTACTCATTTCAAATCTGTCTTTCATCAGATTCTCAAAGTCTTTGCAGAGCTTTGGATTAGTTGAACCAAAAATGATGTCATCTACATACACTTGAACTAGCAATATGTCATTTCCCTGTCCTTTGATGAAGAGAGTTCTATCTATAGTACCTTTTCTGTATCCATGTTTGCAAAGATACTCAGACAATGTCTCATACCATTTCCTGGGTGCCTGATGCAGCCCATAAAGAGCTTTGTCAAGCTTGCAGACATAATTAGGATGATCAGGGTCAACAAAACCAGGTGGCTGTTTGACATACACCTCTTCATCAATCACTCCATACACTTCACATCAAGTTGAAAGACCTTGAAGTTCTTAGATGCAGCAAATGCAAGAATATCCTAACAGCTTCTAGTCTTGCTACTAGAGCAAAAACATCAGTGTAATCAATCCCTTCTTCTTGTGTGTATCCTTGAACAACTAGTCTAGCCTTGTTCTTGATGATAATGCCTCTATCATCCTTCTTATTCCTAAACACCCATTTGGTTCCAATGGTAGTCTTCCCATGAGGAAGAGAACAAAGGTTCCAAACTTTTTGCCTTTTGAATTGAAGCAACTCTTGTTGCATAGCTTCAACCCAACTTGCATCTTTTAGAGCCTCATCAACTTTCCTTGGCTCTATCTGGGATAAGAAACAAGAGTGAAGACTAACATTTGCTTCATGGGTTTGTCCTCTTGTTCTTACCCCTGTGACAACATCTCCAATGATGTTTGTGGTGGGGTGAGAATTGTGGATCCTAAGCTGAGGGATCACAGCAAGTTGCTGAGAAAGATCTAAATTTGAGAAATTTAGATCTGGCATAGATGATTCACCCTCCACATCACCACACTTATCAAGATTGACTTGATCCAATGAGTGTGTGACATCATTGATGTTGTCATCTATGGTGTGGTTATTAGCATCAAGGAATTCTTGATCACTTTCACCACCACAATTGTTGTCTACCACAATTGTTGTCTTCCACAATTGAGGTATCTTTATCTGGTTGTGGAGCCTCTGAGCTGGAATTTGAAGGCACCCCAGATGTCTCAGCTGAGTTTGACATTGTAGTGCTGATAGAAACCTCATTTGCTGAAGTAGTTCCAACTGGAGCTGAAGATGTATGAGTTGAAGGTCTTCTTAGCTCAAATCTTGGATCAGGATCACCTTTATTTAAATTTTCTGCAGATCCTGAAACATTCTCACAAGATTTGTTAAAACAGTTGGTAACTAAATCAAGATCAAATAGCCAATCAGGACCAGAACCAGCCACACAGGGTGTGTGTTCATTGAAAGTCACATTGGCTGACTCCTCAACAATTCTAGTTCTGAGATTGTATACTCTATAAGCCTTAGCTTGAGAAGAGTATCCAATAAAGTGTCCATCATCTGATTTCTCAACAAATTTGGCAATTTGATCTTTGGTATTCAAGATGGTGCAAGGACATCCAAATGACCTGAGAAAGCCAATGAAAGGTTTTCTCTTGTGCCAAAGTTCATAAGGAGTCTTACCATGTGTCTTAACTACTAAAACTCTGTTTTGCACATAGCAAGCAGTGTTTACTGCCTCTGCCCAGAAGGTGATGGGCAGTTTAGAGTCAGACAACATAGTTCTTGCAGCTTCAATTAGTGTCATGTTTCTCCTCTCAGCAACACCATTTTGCTGAGGAGTCCTAAGAGCACTATATTGTCTTGTAATACCTTTTTCATCACAAAATGTATCAAGGGTTTGATTCTTGAATTCAGTCCCTTGATCACATCTTATGGTTTTGACATTGTGATCACTTTGATTCTCAATTTTTAAGATGAAATTCTTCAGAATCTCAGGGGTCTCAACCATAGTTCTAAGAAAGAAAACCCAAGTGAATCTTGTAAAATCATCTGTGATCACCAAACAATAAGAGGTCCTTCCTAGACTCATTACACTGGTGGGCCAAAGAGATCCATATGTAATAAGTGTAGGGGAGTAGTGATGGAGTTCCTTTCCTTAGGCTTGTGAGATACCTTATGTTGCTTCCCTTTCAGGCATGCAACACAATGATCATCACTTGTAAACTCTTTCTTTGGCATTCCAGTTACCAAATCATGTTTAATTAGTTTATTCATGTTCTTAAAGTTTACATGGCACATTCTTTTATGCCATAGGAAAGACTCATCACTATTTGCTTTAGACAGAAAGCATGAAACTTCTCTAGAGGGAGATGTTTCTTGCAAGTCCATCTTGTAAATGTTCTCTTTCCTGGGGGCTCTAAGCAGGATGTGCTCATGAGGAATGACCACTCCAGGCTTGAGAACAATGCACTCATGCTCATTAAAGAGCATGTTATGACTCTGATCACAAAATTGGGATACACTCAGAAGATTGTACCCAAGCTCCTTGACAAAGTTTACCTTTTCAATACTGAGCTTACCATTTGTGACATTGCCTCTTCCAGAAATGTAACCACCTTCATCTCCTCCAAAAACAACTGGTCCTCCATCAATCCTTTCAAAGTTATGGAGTAGTGACCTATTGCCTGTCATGTGCCTGGAACAGCCACTATCAATGATCCAGACATTCTTGTTTGTCTTGAGCTGTTCCTGTACAAAGAGAATGATTAGTTACATTTGGAAACCCAAACCTTATTTGTCTTAGGCTCACTAAGTATAATAGAAGGTAATGCAATAGTAATAGATCCTATGGTTGTGATAGGAGGATCTTGAGCTGTTGTTGATGGAGAATTTTCAGTCACTTGGTCTTTCTTAGACTTCCACACCACCTTTGAAGTCTTGGACTTGACCTTCAAAACTTCGGAAGCTTTTGAGACTTCGGAAGTTTTGATGACTGAACCTTCGGAAGATTCTGCAGTCACTGCAGCAGACTTCAGTGCTTCGAAAGAATTCCTTTCTTCCGAGACCAACTTTTCTTCCGAAGGTAATTTTCCATTTGCCTTCTTCCTAGATTTGGAGCTTCCGAAGGAAACAGATTTTCCTTCCGAAGCTTGAATCTTCTTGGAACTCTTTGAAGTCTTTGTTTTGGTCATATGGACAGTACTTTTAGGATTGTATGGACAATCCT
The DNA here is from genome assembly GCA_025215565.1 of Flaveria ramosissima. Classification (NCBI taxonomy): domain Eukaryota; kingdom Viridiplantae; phylum Streptophyta; class Magnoliopsida; order Asterales; family Asteraceae; genus Flaveria; species Flaveria ramosissima. Next base: position 86,922,089 of record CM046037.1, read on the forward strand.
TAGCAATGTGAGACGTACTTTCACACATGACACATAACATTTTCTTCTTCATAAGAGTCTTCTTATGAGAACAAGACTGTCTTTGGTCACATTGGTACACAGCAGATCAGTCTTTTTCTTGGTATTGAGATGATTTGAACAAGAACCAGAACTCTTAGCTGAAGAGTTTTGGTTGATGTCTTCAGTCTTTACTAATTCAAACCCTGCAGAGATAAAAACTTGTTTCTGCTTAGAGTCAAAAGTAGCCTTGATCTCTTGAGCCTTCCTTGCTTTTCTTTTGCTCTTCCTGATCAAGTTCTTTCTCATTGACTTGGTCATCACATTAATCTTCTTCTCCTTAGAAGAATAGTGGCCCTTCTTAGAATCCTCCTCTTCACTCTTCTCAGAGGAATTCTTCACTATCTCTTCTTCATCCTCTTTACTTATAGGATCTAAGAGAGGAAGCTTATCTTCACAAGTTCCACACCTAGGAGATCTTACAGACAAGATTGTGTATGGAGGAGCTATCTCATTGGATCCCACTACCTGTCTATTTTGATAACACACCTTGTTGTGCAAGGATGAGGATATCATGTTCTTGAAGGTCTCTTCTTCAAGAACACATTTTTCTGCCCTGGCTTTGCTAATCACAAGCTTAGCCTGGCACTCAGTCAGCTTGGTTATGAGATCTTTGATTTGAGTCCTAAAATCTGTATGCTCATGTTTTAGAACTGAAATGGTTTTCTCTAAGTCCTCTATCTTTAATTTATAATCATTTTCAGACTTTCTAAAATCAGATTTTAAAATGTTTAAGGACTCAAGATCAGATCTCATCTCCAAGTTATAGGACATGTGTCTATTAACTTTAGCAATGCATTTAGGAGAACATAGATGTTCCAATACCTTGGCTTCATCATGATCTGCCATTAATGCTTGGTTTGGAGAAGCATCTTCCACCTGAAAGCTCCAGTCAAAGCCTCCTTCTTCAACAGCAACAGCAGCTTGTTGCTTTGGCTTCTCATTTTGAGGGGCTTTCTCAGTGTAGTTTGGTCTGGTTTGTGCTTGGCCACCATTTGTTTTAGGTGCCTTAAATTCTCTAGCAAAGTGACCCATCAGGTTACAGTTGTAACACTTGACTTTGCTTTTGTCCAGGCCAAACTTTCCACTGGTTGCATTGCTTGGAAACCTCCTTCCAGTTCTCTTGTAGAACTTCTTGGCTCTATGAGTGAGAAGAGCCTTTCTGCTGGACTATTTCCATGTATTCCAAATCATCTGGATGGATACAATCCAGGTCTTCAAGAGTGAAAAAAGAGTTGCCATAACTTTCATCAGTAGACACAAAAGCTTGAGAAGAGCTTGTCTCTTGAAATGGGCTTCCTTGAGTTTAGTTCTCCCTGGGTGTCTCTGGGAAGGTGATGAAAGGACCCTTTGGTGAATTGTCAGGGTAACATATGAGATGATGTTGGGGTTCTATGCTATCCCTTTCAACCACATGCAGGGCTGAACCCAATTTATTGTTGGAGTTGCCAAATGAACCTTGCATGTTCATCTTCATCTGGTAGCCACTGAGAATCCCATATAACTCTGTCAGAGTAAGAGTTTTGAGATTTTCAGTCCTCTTGATCACCACACAATAATGTGTCCATTGCCTAGGAAGTGAGGACATGAACTTCCTTACAATGTCTCTATTCTCAAGAGGAACTCCTCCATCCACAAGGGTATCCACTATCTCAACATACCTGAAGTATGCTGAGTCATGGTTTCACCTGTTTTGAAGATGAAGTTTTCAAACTACTGCTTCAGGAGATCCTTCTTGTTCTCCTTGGCTTCAGAAGAGCCTTCATACATCAGTTTTAGTGCATCCCACAGCTGTTTAGCTGTTTTGCACTTCTTGAAACCTCTGTACACAGAGTTTGGAAGGGCAGTTTGAAGGGCTGTCATGGCTTTTCTGTCAATCTCTACTCTCTTCCTATCTTCATCAGAGTAGTTAGCCACATCTTGGGAATCATACCAGCACCAGTAGCAGAAGGAGTGCTGGGTATGAAAGGTCCATTTTCAACAGACTCCCACATTCTTGAGTTTAGAGACCTGATGAAACCTTCCATTCTCATACACCAGGTATCAAAGTCATAAAGATTGATCAGTGGGGACTTGTTCATGGTTCCAGTTTCCATTTCAGTCTTGGAAATGGCTGCCATTTGAAAAGTTTAGTATTTGTGTGTGTGAGGGACCTTAAGATGGTGAGATCTTATATCAAGAGCCTGAATAGCTCTGATACCAATTGCAGGACCGGTGAAGGGTGGTCACTTACAACACAATAACACAAAGAGGAGATTAACCAAACTTTAATCAAACAGTAAACTGGATTAACCACAAGTATGATACTAAGAACACAAGTAATGAGTAAGAGACAGAAGAAGGGAACACAAGAGATTGGGTTTCAAGGATGCAGTATATTGCTTTCTCAAGTTCTATTACAAGTGTTACAAAGCATAAAGAAAGATACAAGAACATGGAATACTTATACTACAACCTACAGCCGGCTATACTTTGAAAGCCAGCTGGATACAATTGACTAGACACAAACAAAATCAATTGTAGAATCAAAAGGCATATATGCCTTTTGACTTGTGACTATGACATGCCATAGCTCACATCTTAATATATTACAAAAAGGATAAAAGTATATAAAGTAGAAAGCATGGACTCAAGACCTCAATGTACAGTTACCAAAAGCATGGACCTTTCACCAACTCATGTAAGTTGGTGACTTTACAGAGTTGCAGCGGAAAGGTGGTCCAACTTTATAGTAAATTACATCAGATAAAGGCATATCTCTAAAAGTCTTCGGAAGAAATTTGTCTTCACTAATTGGCTTCGAAAGAACTTTGTCTTTGAAGCTTTAGAAGACTTCACTTTTGGCTTCAGAAGATATTGATCTTGGCTTCGGAAGATTTTACACTTAGAGTATTTCTAGTGCATGGTGTAAAACTTCCGAAGCATTTCTACTTCAGTTCTTTAGTGCATGCTTGCAGAGAGACTTTAGATGTTTTGGCTACATCAGACTTATAGGAATCCTTACAGCTCTGATACTATATGCAGGACCGTTGAAGGGTATGCACTTACAACACAACAACACAAGGATGAGTGTTATTTAAAACACTTAACAGATCAAATAGGGAACTGGTAACTTATATGAAAGATGCTAAGAACACAAGTAAAATGTGAGACCGAACAAGATAGCTAACAACACAAGTATATGGTTTTCAAGAATGTTGTATATTGCTTCTCAAGTTCTTTTACAAATGTTACAAAGCATAGATAGAAAGATACAAGTATTTGAGATACTTTATACTACATCCTACGACCGGCCATACTTTGAAGGACAGCTGGATACATAAGACTAGACAACTATAAAATCAAATATAGATTCAAAAGGCAATCTGCCTTTTGACTAGTGACTATAACATGCCTAGCTCACATCCTACTATATTAAAAAAAGGATAAAAGTACATAAAGTAAAAAGCTCAGACTCGAGACCACAATGTACAGTTACCAAAAGCATGGACCTTTTCACCAACTCATGTAAGTTGGTGACTGAACAGAGTTGTAGTGAAAAGGTGGTCCAACTTTATGGTAAAGTACATAAGATAAAAGCATATACATAAAAGTCTTCGGAAGAAATTTGTCTTCACTCTTTGGCTTCGGAAGATTAGTCTTTGAAGCTTCGGAAGACTTCACTTTTGGCTTCAGAAGATGTTGGTCTTGGCTTCAGAAGATTTTACACTTAAAATATTTTCTAGTGCAAGGTGTAAAACTTCCGAAGCATTTCTACTTCTGTTTTTCAATGCATGCATGCAGAGAGACTTTGGATGTTTTGGCTGCATCACACTTATAGGAATCCTTACAATAATACAAAACAAAAACCTCCACTTCGAGTGGAATTGTATGACGATATAAGAGAGTGACGACAAAATGTGATGGTCTTTATTAAATAACTTTTCACAACGGGTTCTCAAACGCAAGCAGAGACCATCTCTATCCTCCTCCGCGCAAATCGATAAAAGTGATTCAATTAATAATGAAATGTTTAAAGATTAAATGATCAAAGATCTAATGTAGGTTTCATGAATAAAACAATAATACATAAATGGAGTTTTAACAGTAGCAGGTAAACATAATTTAGGATTTTGCGTTGTTATATAAAATTTTTTATATTTCAGTAGTTATATAACAATTACATTTCTAAATATATATTTATTAGATTAGATTATTATTATTATATTTTTTAATACAAGTCAAGTAATTAATCGCATGTTGATAAAACAACTATAGCTCATGCATAGAGTGAATTGTCGTTTTACTCTTTTTGGCTTCCTAAAATTTTAAAAAGTTGTCATGTTCACCCAAAATATTAAATTTATTAATTCAAAATGTTATACATGTAAATTAAAAATATTAGCCTTTATAATACAAAACAAAAACCTCCAATTCGAGTGGAATTGCATGATGATATAGGAGAGCGACGACAAAATATGATGGTCTCTATTAAATAACTTTTCACAACGGGTTCTCAAACGCAAGCAGAGACCATTTCTATCTTCATTACTAGAAAAAATGCAATAGATGATGCACAATGCACGTCATCTTTGGGGTTAGATGACGCGCAAATGCGTGTCAAGGAAGGGGTAGTCATAAATGAAAGATGACACACATCCGCGCGTCATCTCTTTATGACGTGTGAAAGATGACGCGCATTTTATGACGAGCAATAGATGACGCTCATTGCGCGTCAAGGAAGAGGTAGTCATAAATGAAAGATGACACGCATCCGCGCGTCATCTTTGTGAATTTTATGACGCGCTACCAATGATACGCAATGCGCGTCATAAATTTAACTGTTTTATAAAATATATATTTTTTATTATAAATTTACCTGGTTTTTTTATAAAATTACAAATCAATAATTGTCGAATAACAACAAATCAAAATTTATTTAACTAATACTAACAAAAAGTATTGAATTGTTTCAATATCACTTGCAAATACATAATATTGTAAGTTCATTGTCTAATGTAACCCGACCTAAACATATATAATATTTGTAACATAACGCGACCACTCTTCCCGAATAGCATCCAAATCAGCATCACCGTATTCGGCTCTACCTCCTCCAATCTAAGAAAAAACCAATATCACCTAATTAAACTTGTGAAGTTGAACAATTCAAATGAACTAACAACCTCTATTTTAACAAAAACCACCCAAAATTCCAAATCCTACATGTATATTATACAAACTTCAACTACTTAATCACTAAATCAAATTAAACAATATTCAACGTACCTCGCCTCAAGGCGTACACCTTAAGCGATTATTTAAACCAATGTCAATTTGGACAATCCCAAATGAAGTTACCTCTATTAAAAAGCAACAAGTGGTAAAATATATATATATATATATATATATATATATATATATATATATATATATATATATATATATATATGTATTGGTTTACTTACATTGTTATTGACAAGTATATGAAGCCCTTCATCAACTACTTCTTTCATGACCTTTAGCACATAGTATCCACATTCATTACTCCCTAGAATCAAGTTTAACGACGGGAGTTAGGTTTTAAAATCTGCATCACAATTCACAAAATAAACCAAATAATAGCCTAATAATCCCTTAAAAGAAAATAACTAGTCCAACAAAACAAACACCATCAACTCAGTATGTCATTTAGTTTTCGACACAACCTAAATAAGACATATAACGTTCTTTAATCCAACTCGATTTGTGCACCTCTATGTGAGGGGTTAAAGTATCCACATTACAATAAGATGTAATTAGTCATAAGTTTCTACATAACCTAAACAATACACACAAAGTTCTATACAACCTAAACAACATGTCATTAGTTTCTAGACAACCTAAAGAACATGTCATTAGTTTCTAGACAACCTAAACAAGACACATAAAGCTCTACACAACCTAAATAAGATGTCATTAGTTTCAACACAACCTACACAAGTCATAAAAAGTTCTACACAACCTGAACAAGATGTCATTAGTTTCTACACAACCTAAACAAGATGAATAACCTTAAAAAAACCTAAAAAACAAACACTAAAACATATATTAGATCCAAGAATTTCAACTTAAAACCCTAATTTATAACACAACCACAATCAACCATAATTTAACAATCAAACAACAATGTAGCACCTATGACTTGTAGGAGGTGCTCGGCCGGCGGTGGTCGGCTGCTGGAGGGGGAGGCTCAGTCGCGATTTGGCTGCAGGGGGAAGCAGGTGCTCGGCCGGCGGTGGAGGTGGTTGGCTGCTGGAGGTGCTTGGCTTCCGGCGGTGGAGGTGGTCGGCTGTAGGGGCCGGTGGTGGAGTCCGTCGCAATTTGGCTAAGAGGAAGGAAGGCGCGATCGCGATTGGCTGCAGGGGGAAGCAGGCACTCGGTCGGTGGTGGAGGTGGTTGGCTGCTGAAGGTGCAGGGGGGCTGTGATTTGGCTTCCGGCGGTCTCGGTGGTCGGTCGCGATTTGGTTGAGAGGAGGAAGGCTCGGTCGTATTTGGGGGAAACCGATTTAGGGGGAGGGATTTTTAGGGGGGAAACTAATTTGGGGGAAACCAATTATAATTATAAGTTATTGAAATTTTAAAAGATGACAAACCAAGATGCCACGCAAACATGTGCGTCATCTTTTCTAAAAATATTCTAAAATATGACATATATTTTATGATACGCGTAAATGCGCGTTATCTCTTTTCGCGCACCATCTTTTGCGCGTCAACTATTAACATATTTCTAGTAGTGCCTCCTCTCCACAAATCGATAAAAGTGATTCAATTGATAATGAAATGTTTAAATATTAAATGATCAAAGATCTAATTTAGGTTTCATGAATAAAACAATAATACATAAACGGAGTTTTAACAGTATCAGGTAAACATAATTTAGGATTTTATGTTGTTATATAAAATTTTTTATATTTTAATAGTTATATAAAAATTAGATTTTTAAATATATATTAATTATATTATATTATTATTATTATATTTATTAATACAAGTCAAGTAATTAATCGTGTGTTGATAAACAACTATAGCTCATGCATAGAGTGAATTATCGTTTTACTCTTTTTGGCTTCCCAAAATTTTGAAAAGTTGTCATTTTCACCCAAAAACATTAAATTTATTAATTCAAAATATTATACGTGTAAATTAAAAATATTACATGTTATAATACAAAACAAAAACCTTCAATTCGAGTGGAATTGTATACGTTATAGGAGAGAGACAACAAGATGTGATGGTCTCTATTAAATAACCTTTCACAACGGGTTCTCGAACACAAGCAGAGACCATCTCTATCCTCCTCCTCACAGATTGATAAAAGTGAATCAATTGATAATAAAATGTTTAAAGATTAAATGATCAAAGATCTAATGTAGGTTTCATGAATAAAACAATAATACATAAATGGAGTTTTAATAGTAACAGGTAAACATAATTTATGATTTTGTTTTGTTATATAAATTTTTTTATATTTCAATAGTTATACAACAATTAGATTTTTTAAATATATATTTATAAAATAACTATAGCTCATGCATAGAGTGAATTGTCGTTTTACCTATTTTGGCTTCCCAAAATTTTGAAAAGTTGTCATTTTCACCAAAAAAACATTAAATTTATTAATTCAAAACATTATACATGTAAATTAAAAATATTACCCGTTATAATACAAAACAAAAACCTTCAATTCGAGTAGAATTGTATGATGATATAGGAGAGAGATGATAAGATGTGATGGTCTCTATTAAATAACCTTTCTAAAGGGTTCTCGAACGCAAACATAGACCGTCTCTATCCTCCTCCCCATAGATAGATAAACGTGATTTAATTGATAATGAAATGTTTAAAGATTAAATGATCAAAGATCTAACGTAGGTTTCATGAATAAAAAACAATAATTCGTAAACAGAGTTTTAACACTAGCATGTAAACCTATTTTATGATTTTGTGTTGTTATATAAAAAATTTTATATTTCAATAGTTATATAACAATTGGATTTTGAAATATATATTTATTAGATTATATTATTATTATTATATTTTTTAATAGAAGTCAAGTAAATAATCGTGTGTTGATAAAACAACTATAGCTCATGCATAGAGTGAATTGTCGTTTTACTCTTTTTGGCTTCTCAAAATTTTGAAAAGTTGTCATTTCCACCCAAAAACATTATATATATTAATTCAAAAGGTAATACATGTAAATTAAAAATAATATCCTTTATTATACAAAACAAAAACCTCCGATTCAAGTGGAATTGTATGACGATAAAGGAGAGAGACGACAAGATGTGATGGTCTCTATTAAATAACCTTTCACAACGGGTTCTCGAACGCAAGCAGAGTCCATCCCTATCCTCCTCCCCACAGATCAATAAAAGTGATTCAATTGATAATAAAAGGTTTAAAGATTAAATTATCAAAGATCTAATGTAGGTTTCATGAATAAAACAATAATACATAAACAGAATTTTAACAGTAACAGGTAACATAATTTAGGATTTTGTGTTGTTATATAAATTTTTTTATATTTCAATAGTTATATAACAATTAGATTTTTAAATATATATTTATTAGATTAGAATATTATTATTATTATTATTATATTTTTAATACAAGTCAAGTAATTAATCGTGTGTTGATAAAACAACTATAGCTCATGCATAGAGCGTATAGTTGTTTTAATCTTTTAGGCTTCCAAAAATTTTTAATATTTCTTATTTTCACCCAAAAACATTAAATTTATGTAAGGCCCCGTTCCCGGGACGCTTACAATTGGTCATTCATCGCTCATAAAACATATAATTTCAGTTACATTAGGAAAACATTGCAGCGGAAACATTCAAAAATGACATCACTTTTCATTATAAATACTTTTGCCAAATAATACATCATTATCCGGTTACAAAATTCATGTTTGCATTACATCACAAAAGCTATATAATTGGATGCCATCCCAAAAGAGCTGAGTAGCTTCGCCGTGCCATCCTCAGCAATCATTTACCTGCCAACTGGAAAATGCAATAAAAGTCAGCGTTGCTGAGTGAGTTCTAGTTTTAATAATAAAACATACTTTACTTTCATTAAAAACCATTCCTTTATCATGCGATCATGCAACATACGTATACACAGATGATTTCATTATTTTCTTTCATCTCATTCATTATCTTCCATTCTTTTCGTTCATTCTGTCTTCCGAGTCTTTTGCGACAACATGGTCGCTCACCTCAATGGCAATCTCAATGATTGCTCGCTATCCGAGTCTTTTGCACCCCTAAGGTTGCTCACCCCAATTGCCCATCACGATAGCAAGCTATCCGAGTCTTTTGCAACAACAAGGTTGCTCACCCCAAGGCAACATCACGATAGCTCTTACTCGAGTCTTTTGCAACGGCGAGGTTGCTCACCTCATAGGCAATCTAATGATTGCACTTCATCCGGGTCTTTTGCAACACAAAGTCCTTCACCCCAATAAATATGCTTGCAAGCCTTTCTTTCCTTCATTCATCGTTCATTAATGCATGCATTCTTACTTCATGTTCCTCTTTCGTTATCTTTCGCTTTACATTACATAATACTTCATTCATTCATTCATTCATTCATTCATTAACAGGACATGTAAAGCCACAAGAAAGATAAGCATACATCATAATAAGGAACATATCATATACATTCATCATCATCATACAGGGCAATATCATACATTCATAATAGGCATAAACATGCAACATCCTCATCATCATGCCCTACGTGCTCTCTAAGGCCATAACATTCATCTTACATGCTCTTACGGGTTACTTTACCTCAAACTTACATCTGCACCTTTCCCCGAAGGCCAGAAGTCAAACTACACATTCCTTCGAGTGCGACAGCCCTGTTCGGGCGTATGGACACTCTTCAGTCGCATGGCCTCCATGCGACTGAACATCATGCGACTGGACTCATGCGGATGAACATCTATGCGAATGAACACCCAATCGTGCGTATGAACCTTGTGCGAATGGGATTACTGCGACTGGGCACCTATGCGACTAACCTCATGCGAATGGACTCATGCGACTAAGCATCTATGCGACTGAACCCTCAGTCGTACAACCCTCATGCGACTGGACTCCCAGTCGTGCGACTGAGTCCCAATCGTGCGAATGACCTTCAATCGCCCTCATTCGGCCGTATGGCCTTCATTCGGTCGCCTAGCCCTAGCTGATGCAGAATGGAGTTCATCCCGAACCCAATCTGCCATTTTCGGCCTCCAAGCTCATCCAAACCCATTCTAAGCCTAAATCAACCCTCCTGGACCTTAGGAATGCATACCTTAACATCATACAAGCACACCCAAGCCCGAAAACATGCTCTAAACACATCATACACCTCACACCCAAATGGGTCAAACACACACACATAAAAACGGGTTTTGCACACTTTCCAGCCCCAAAATCGGTTGAAAACAAGTAAAAGTGGGGTCCTAGAACTCACACAATCGAGCACAAAGACAAGAGCTTCGATTTGGCTTGCTACTCGACGGATTTGGACACCCGAATCACCCGAAACACCACTTTTCTCCCTTTTTCTCTTCTTTCCCTCTTCTCCTCCTCTCAAATCTGAAATATGTGAAGTGTGGGGAGAGTGGGCTGCCCTCTCCCTACACATATCACCACATTACCCAACTTTTCGTCGTTGGCGAGTTTGGTCCCTCGACTTTGGACTTTATTTCTTTTCTTTCTTCGTCGGCTTCAAAATAGTAGATTTCCGGGTGTTACAAGTCCACCCCCCTTAAATAGGTTTCGTCCCCGAAACCTGTCATTCCTCGAACAAACGTGGATAATGTTGTCTCATTTCTTCCTCAGTCTCCCACGTTGACTCGGATCCCTTCCTGTGCTTCCACTGTACACGCACTAGAGGAACCACTTTATTCCTTAGCCTTTTCTCCTTGCGATCGATGATTGCCACTGGTTGCTCCACATAATTGAGCCGTTCATCTACTTCGATATCCTCCAATGGAACAATCATATCTTCATCTGCTAAGCACTTCCTTAGATGAGATACATGGAATGTCGGGTGAATTCCACTTAACTCATCTGGCAACTCCAGTCTATAGGCCACCTCTCCTACTCGAGCAATGATTCGGAAAGGGCCTATATACCTTGGGCTCAACTTGCCCCGCTTTCGGAAGCGAATGATTCCCTTCCATGGTGAGACCTTCAACATAACCCGGTCACCCACCTGGAACTCAATCGGCCTGCGCCTTTTATCAGCATACGACTTCTGCCTGTCTTTGGCTGCCTTCATGAAGGCTTTAATCTTCTCAAGCTTCTCAGTCGTAGCCTCGATTACCTCGACGCTTCCCAATTCCTTCTGACCAATATCACCCCAACAAACGGGCGTTCTACATCTCCTACCGTATAGCATCTCATATGGAGGCATACCAATGCTAGCATGATAACTGTTGTTGTATGAGAATTCGGCTAACGGTAGGTGGTCATCCCAACTCCCACCAAAATCAATCACACATGCCCGAAGCATGTCTTCCAGTGTCTGAATGGTCCTTTCTGACTGACCATCAGTCTGGGGATGATAAGCCGTGCTGATATGTAACCTCGTCCCCATAGCGTCGTGGAACTTCTTCCAGAATTTAGATGTAAACCGGGTGTCGCGATCCGACACGATAGACACCGGCACACCATGACGAGTCACAATCTCCTTGATGAATAGATCAGCCAACCTCTCAGATGAATATGTCTCGCGGATCGGTAGGAAGTGAGCACTCTTCGTCAAACGATCAACTATCACCCATATGGCATCGTACCCTTTCGGGGTACGCGGCAGCTTTGTAATGAAATCCATAGTGATATGCTCCCACTTCCATTCCGGTATATCCAAAGGTTGTATCTTCCCATACGGCTTTTGATGCTCGGCCTTCACCTGTAAGCAAGTAAGGCACTTACTCACGTACTCCACCACGTCGCGCTTCATACCCGGCCACCAATAATCTTTCTTCATATCATGGTACATCTTCGTGGCACCAGGATGAATGGAGTACCGAGTCTTGTGAGCTTCATCCATTATCTTCCCCCGTAGATCCCCAAAACGAGGAATCCACACGCGATCAAATCGGGTTCTAACACCGAGCGTGTTTTCACCCAATTCTCCAACCAGACCTCTCATCCTTTCAGAGTTAAGATGATCTTCTTTCAGTGCCTCATCTTGAAACTCTTTAACCTGCTTCATTACATCAGAGGTCATGATCAACTGATAGGCTTTCACCCGAATCGGCTCAGGCCTCTCCTTCCGGCTAAGGGCATCGGCCACCACGTTGGCCTTGCCCGGATGGTAGTGGATCTCACATTCATAATCCTTTATAAGTTCCAACCACCGCCTCTGCCTCATGTTCAAATCCTTCTGCTCAAAGAAGTACTTCAGACTCTTGTGGTCAGTGAATATGGTGCACTTCGTCCCGTAGAGGTAGTGCCTCCAAATCTTTAAAGCAAAGACCACGGCTGCCAGCTCCAAGTCATGAGTAGGATAATTGACCTCATGAACCTTCAACTGTCGGGATGCATAGGCTATGACCTTTCCTCTCTGCATTAACACGCATCCCAACCCCGAGTAAGAAGCATCGGAATAAACCACCAGATCTTCACTTCCATCGGGTAATGACAGAACAGGAGCTTGAGTCAATCTCGCCTTCAATTCTTCAAACGCCTTCTCTTGAGCTTGACCCCATACGAACTTCACATCTTTTCGGGTCAACTTGGTTAATGGAGAAGCAATCTTAGAGAAGTCTTGGATGAATCTTCTATAGTAGCCCGCCAAACCCAAGAAACTGCGAATCTCGGATGGCGTCTTTGGCGACTTCCATTGCATAACCGCCTCCACTTTCGCCGGGTCCACCATAATCCCATCGGGATTCACCACGTGACCCAAGAACTGAACTTCGCGCAACCAGAACGCGCACTTGGAGAATTTAGCATACAACTTCTCCCTCCTCAACGTCTCAAGAACTTCCCGAATGTGACCGGCGTGTTCTGCTTCGCTCCTCGAATAAATCAGGATATCATCAATAAACACAATCACTGATTTATCCAACATAGGCCGACACACACGGTTCATCAAATCCATAAAAGCAGCTGGCGCATTGGTCAAGCCAAAGGACATGACAAGAAACTCGTAGTGACCATAGCGCGTACGAAAAGCTGTTTTAGGAATATCCTGCTCCTTCACCTTCAACTGATGGTAACCAGATCGAAGATCTATTCTTGAAAACCAACTGGCACCCTGAAGCTGATCGAACAAATCATCTATCCTTGGTAAGGGGTATCGATTCTTCACTGTCAATTTGTTCAACTCGCGGTAGTCGATGCACATCCTCATACTACCGTCCTTCTTCTTTACAAACAGGACCGGAGCACCCCAAGGAGAGATACTCGGTCTAATGAACCCCTTATCAAGCAGCTCTTGCAACTGCTCCATCAACTCTTTCATCTCGGTCGGAGCCAACCGATACGGTGCCTTGGCAACAGGTTGGGCACCCGGTATCAGATCAATCTGAAACTCGATCTCTCTGTCAGGTGGCACTCCTGATAAGTCTTCTGGAAACACATCTGGAAAGTCACACACAACCGGAACATCGGCTAGTTGTGGTGTTGGCGTATCCACATCCTTTACATAGGCCAAGTAGGCACTACATCCACGCCTCATACACTTTCCCGCCACCGCCATCGAGATCACTTTCGGAATCGTAGTAACCCGATCACCATACACTGTCACTGAACTACCGTCAGGCGCCAACAACCAAATCATCTTCTTGCGACACACAATGTTCGCCTCGAAGTCCGCTAACCAATCCATCCCAAGAACCAAGTCAAAACCACCTAAGGTCATCACAAACGGTCTAACAGGAAACTTATGACCCTCAAGCTCCACATCACAATTCTCTATCATCACAGAAATCCTGGTAGACTTCCCTATGGCAGTTTCTACATCGAAGGGCGCATCAACACATCTACTACTAACAGGCAGCTTAGCACAGAAAGCAGCAGAAATAAAACTTTTACTTGCACCAGAATCAAATAACACAGAAGCTAAAGTTTGGTTCACCAGAAACGTACCGGACACGACATCAGGGTCCGTTCTAGCTTCCTCCTGTGTCATGGTGAATGCCCTGGCGCTCGCCCTCGATCCATCACCTCCCGTCCTCTTTGCCCCTGAACTCTCAGCCCTCGGCTTCTTACAATCTTTGAGCACGTGACCCTCTTCACCGCAGTTAAAGCATCGGACCGCACGACAGTCCTTTGCCATGTGCCCCGCCTTTCCACACCTGAAGCACAAGTTCGACCCAAACCTGCACTCCCCGCTATGCTCCCGTCCACATTTACCACACCTTCTCGACCCCGCACCTGTCGTGACCACACGGCGATCATCCACCCGTGCCTTCTTATTACCCGTCGAGGCATTACCCCGACCAAACCTCTTCCCCTGCCAGCCTCGTTCACCACCGCTCTTTCTGCCACCATCAGTCACCACCACCGCTCTTTCATCATACAATCTTCCCGCCAAGTCTACCGCCGACCTAAACGTGCTCGGCCGGGCGGCGATCATGTGCCTGCGAATATCCGCCGGCAAACCCTGTATATACCTCTTGATCTTTCGGGACAGAGGCGTCACTTGATCCGGCACCAGACGTGCCATCTCGTTGAACTTCGTGGTGTACTGTTGGTGAGTCATGGTTCCCGCCTCCAGTTGCAGAAACTCCCTCTCAACCTTATCCATTTCCCGATGAGGACAAAACTCCTCGATCACCATCTTCTTCAGTTCGGGCCACCTCATTCGCCCGATCGCCCGATTACCCTCTGCTTGAACAATGTTGTCCCACCAGCATAGTGCCGAGTCCACGAAGGAATGGGTGGCAAACTTGACGTTCTGATCTTCTCGGCACTCGCTGATGTCGAGAACAGCCTCCATTTCTCTCACCCATCGGTGAGCAGCAGCAGCATTACCGTTACCATCAAAAGTAGGGGGCTTGCATCGCATAAACACCCCGTAGTTACAGCCTCGTGCCACCTCTCGCACAGGCTCCTCTTCCTCTTCATCCTCATTATTGGAGAAAATCGTTTCAGGCTCCGGTTGCTCCCCCGAGGCCCGATTCCTCTCCTTTCGTTCCCCCTCCTTCACAGCTTTGATGACTTCGGTCACCACAGACGGTAAGATTGTCTGCATGACCTGATGCACTTCCTCAACCACAGCCTCCTTTACCGAGGCTCTCAGATTCGCACTCTCATCCCCAGCTTCTGGATGAGGGGTCTCAGGTTCTGCAGGAACCTCTTTCTCAGCTCTAGGCCTTCCTCTTTTAGGGCGTGGTTCAGCAACAGGGCCATCACGGCCTCCACCCCTAGAAGCTCTAGAAGATCTACCACCAGCCATTCGCTATCACACTGAAAGATTCAAACACCAACACGGTCATTCAAGGAAACAACTCAGTTTATGTCAAGTATAGTAAGTCCCTAATTACAGTGGCCAGTTGTGATTAGCCACTTACTGTACTCTTCATACCCCAAGTATTACCTGTCCTGACTACATCAGTATTCAAATCTACATACAACACATAACATATACCATGCGCACATAATCCGGTTAACTTTAAGAAAATACCTGATGGCACGCAGCTACTCAGTTTGGCATCCCATTCCCTTTTTGTCCCATTTTCAGTTTAAGTTAAGGTTTATTTTGAAAATTTACCCATTTCACTAAAACTTTGGCTCTGATACCAACTTGTAAGGCCCCGTTCCCGGGACGCTTACAATTGGTCATTCATCGCTCATAAAACATATAATTTCAGTTACATTAGGAAAACATTGCAGCGGAAACATTCAAAAATGACATCACTTTTCATTATAAATACTTTTGCCAAATAATACATCATTATCCGGTTACAAAATTCATGTTTGCATTACATCACAAAAGCTATATAATTGGATGCCATCCCAAAAGAGCTGAGTAGCTTCGCCGTGCCATCCTCAGCAATCATTTACCTGCCAACTGGAAAATGCAATAAAAGTCAGCGTTGCTGAGTGAGTTCTAGTTTTAATAATAAAACATACTTTACTTTCATTAAAAACCATTCCTTTATCATGCGATCATGCAACATACGTATACACAGATGATTTCATTATTTTCTTTCATCTCATTCATTATCTTCCATTCTTTTCGTTCATTCTGTCTTCCGAGTCTTTTGCGACAACATGGTCGCTCACCTCAATGGCAATCTCAATGATTGCTCGCTATCCGAGTCTTTTGCACCCCTAAGGTTGCTCACCCCAATTGCCCATCACGATAGCAAGCTATCCGAGTCTTTTGCAACAACAAGGTTGCTCACCCCAAGGCAACATCACGATAGCTCTTACTCGAGTCTTTTGCAACGGCGAGGTTGCTCACCTCATAGGCAATCTAATGATTGCACTTCATCCGGGTCTTTTGCAACACAAAGTCGCTCACCCCAATAAATATGCTTGCAAGCCTTTCTTTCGTTCATTCATCGTTCATTAATGCATGCATTCTTACTTCATGTTCCTCTTTCGTTATCTTTCGCTTTACATTACATAATACTTCATTCATTCATTCATTCATTCATTCATTAACAGGACATGTAAAGCCACAAGAAAGATAAGCATACATCATAATAAGGAACATATCATATACATTCATCATCATCATACAGGGCAATATCATACATTCATAATAGGCATAAACATGCAACATCCTCATCATCATGCCCTACGTGCTCTCTAAGGCCATAACATTCATCTTACATGCTCTTACGGGTTACTTTACCTCAAACTTACATCTGCACCTTTCCCCGAAGGCCAGAAGTCAAACTACACATTCCTTCGAGTGCGACAGCCCTGTTCGGGCGTATGGACACTCTTCAGTCGCATGGCCTCCATGCGACTGAACATCATGCGACTGGACTCATGCGGATGAACATCTATGCGAATGAACACCCAATCGTGCGTATGAACCTTGTGCGAATGGGATTACTGCGACTGGGCACCTATGCGACTAACCTCATGCGAATGGACTCATGCGACTAAGCATCTATGCGACTGAACCCTCAGTCGTACAACCCTCATGCGACTGGACTCCCAGTCGTGCGACTGAGTCCCAATCGTGCGAATGACCTTCAATCGCCCTCATTCGGCCGTATGGCCTTCATTCGGTCGCCTAGCCCTAGCTGATGCAGAATGGAGTTCATCCCGAACCCAATCTGCCATTTTCGGCCTCCAAGCTCATCCAAACCCATTCTAAGCCTAAATCAACCCTCCTGGACCTTAGGAATGCATACCTTAACATCATACAAGCACACCCAAGCCCGAAAACATGCTCTAAACACATCATACACCTCACACCCAAATGGGTCAAACACACACACATAAAAACGGGTTTTGCACACTTTCCAGCCCCAAAATCGGTTGAAAACAAGTAAAAGTGGGGTCCTAGAACTCACACAATCGAGCACAAAGACAAGAGCTTCGATTTGGCTTGCTACTCGACGGATTTGGACACCTGAATCACCCGAAACACCACTTTTCTCCCTTTTTCTCTTCTTTCCCTCTTCTCCTCCTCTCAAATCTGAAATATGTGAAGTGTGGGGAGAGTGGGCTGCCCTCTCCCTACACATATCACCACATTACCCAACTTTTCGTCGTTGGCGAGTTTGGTCCCTCGACTTTGGACTTTATTTCTTTTCTTTCTTCGTCGGCTTCAAAATAGTAGATTTCCGGGTGTTACAATTTATTAATTCAAAATGTTATACATGTAAAGTAAAATATTACCCGTGATAATACAAAACAAAAACCTCCAATTTGAGTGGAATGGTATGACGATATAGGAGAGAGACGACAAGATGTGATGGTCTCTATTAAATAAACTTTTACAACGGGTTCTCGAACGCAAGCAGAGACCATCTCTATCCTTCTCCCCACAGATCGATAAAAGTGATTCAATTGATAACAAATGTTTAAAGATTAAATGATCAAACATCTAATGTAGGTTTAATGAAAAAAACAATAATACATAAACGGAGTTTTAACCGTAGCAGGTAAACATAATTTAGGATTTTGTGTTGTTATATAAATTTTTTTATATTTCAATAGTTATATAACAATTAGATTTATAAATATATATCTATTAGATTAGGTTATTTTTATTATATTTTTTCAATACAAGTCAAGTAACTAATCGTGTGTTGATAAAACAACTATAGGTCATGCATAAAATGAATTGTCGTTTTGCTCTTTTTGGCTTCAAAAATTTTTGAAAAGTTGTCATTTTCACACAAAAACTTTATATTTATTAATCCAAAATGTTATACATGCAAATTAAAAATATTACCCGTTATAATACAAAACAAAAACCTCAAATTCGAGTGGAATTGTATGACGATATAGGAGAGAGCTTGACGACAACATGTGATGGTCTCTATTAAATAACCATTCATAACGGGTTCTCGAACGCAAGGAGAGACCATCTTTATCCTCCTCCCCACAAATCGATAAAAGTGATTCAATTGATAATGAAATGTTTAAAGATTAAATGACCGAAGATCTAATGTAGGTCTCATGAATTAAATAATAATATATAAACGGAGTTTTAACAGTAGCAGGTAAACATAATTTAGGATTTTGTGTTGTTATATAAAAAATTTTTATATTTCTATAGTTATATAACAATTAGATTTTTAAATATATATTATTAGATTAGATTATTATTATTATTATTATTATATTTTAATATAAGTCAAGTAATTAATCGTCTGTTGGTTAAACAACTATAGCTCATGCATAGAGTTAATTGTCTTTCTACTCTTTTTGGCTTCTCAAAATTTTGAAAAGTTGTCATTTTTACCCAAATACATTAAATTTATTAATTGAAAAGGTAATACATGTAAATTAAAAATATTACCCTTTATAATACAAAACAAAAACCTCCAATTCGAGTGGAATTGTATGACGATATAGGAGAGAGACGACAAGATGTTATGGTCTCTACTAAATAACCTTTCACAACGGTGTCTCGAACGCAAGCATAGACCATCTCTATCCTCCACCCCATAGATCCATAAAAGTGATTCAATTGATAATGAAATGTTTAAAGATTAAATGATCAAAGATCTAATGTAGGTTTTATGAATAAAATAATAATAAATAAACTGAGTTTTAACAGTAGCAGGTAAACATACTTTAGGATTTTGTGTTGTTATAAAAAAAATTTTATATTTGAATAGTTATATAACAGTTAGATTTTAAATATATATTTATTAGATTATATTATTATTATTATAAATTTAATACAAGTCACGTAATTAATCGTGTGTTGATAAAACAACTATAGCTCATACGTAGAGTAAATTGTCGTTTTACTCTTTTTGGCTTACAAAAATTTTGACAATTTATAATTTTCACTCAAAAACATTAAATTTATTAATTCAAAATGTTATACATGTAAATTAAAATTATTACCCGTTATAATACAAAACAAAAACTCCAATTCGAGTATAATTGTATCACGATATAGGAGAGATACAACAAGATGTGATGGTCTCTATTAAATAACCTTTTACAACAGGTTCTCGAACGCAAGCATAGACCATCTTTATCCTCCTCCCCACAGATTGATAAAAGTGATTCAATTGATAATGAAATGTTTAAAGATAAAATGATCAAAGATCTAATGTAGGTTTAATGAATAAAACAATAACACATAAACAGAGTTTTAACAGTACCAGGTAAACATAATTTAGGAATTTGTGTTGTTATATAAAAGTTTTTATATTTCAATAGTTATATAACAATCAGATTTATATATATATATATATATATATATATATATATATATATATATATATATATTATATATATATATATATATATATATATATATATATATATATATATATTAGATTAGGTTATTTTTATTATATTTTTTAATACAAGTCAAGTAACTAATCGTGTGTTGATAAAACAACTATAGCTCATGCATAAAATGAATTGTTGTTTCACTCTTTTTGGCTTCAAAAATTTTTGAAAAGTTATCATTTTCACATAAAAATATTAAATTTATTAATTCAAAATGTTATATATGTAAATTAAAAATATTACCCTTTATAATACAAAATAAAAACCTCTAATTTGAGTGGAATTGGATGACGATATAGGAGAGCGACGGCAAGATGTGAGGGTCTCTATTAAATAACCTTTCACAACGGGTTGTCAAACGCAAGCAGAGACCCTCTCTATCCTCATCCCCACAAATCAATAAAAGTGATTCAATTGATAATGAAATATTTAAAGATTAAAAGATTAAAGATCTAATGTAACAATTGGATTTTTAAATATATATTTATTAGATTATATTATTATTATTATATTTTTTAATAGAAGTCAAGTAAATAATCGTGTGTTGATAAAACAACTATAGCTCATGCATAGAGTGAATTGTCGTTTTACTCTTTTTGGCTTCTCAAAATTTTGAAAAGTTGTCATTTCCACCCAAAAACATTATATATATTAATTCAAAAGGTAATACATGTAAATTAAAAATAATATCCTTTATTATACAAAACAAAAACCTCCGATTCAAGTGGAATTGTATAACGATAAAGGAGAGAGACGACAAGATGTGATGGTCTCTATTAAATAACCTTTCACAACGGGTTCTCGAACGCAAGCAGAGTCCATCCCTATCCTCCTCCCCACAGATCGATAAAAGTGATTCAATTGATAATAAAAGGTTTAAAGATTAAATTATCAAAGATCTAATGTAGGTTTCATGAATAAAACAATAATACATAAACGGAATTTTAACAGTAACAGGTAACATAATTTAGGATTTTGTGTTGTTATATAAATTTTTTTATATTTCAATAGTTATATAACAATTAGATTTTTAAATATATATTTATTAGATTAGAATATTATTATTATTATTATTATATTTTTAATACAAGTCAAGTAATTAATCGTGTGTTGATAAAACAACTATAGCTCATGCATAGAGCGTATAGTCGTTTTAATCTTTTTGGCTTCCAAAAATTTTTAAAATTTCTTATTTTCACCCAAAAACATTAAATTTATTAATTCAAAATGTTATACATGTAAATTAAAATATTACCCGTGATAATACAAAACAAAAACCTCCAATTTGAGTGGAATGGTATGACGATATAGGAGAGAGACGACAAGATGTGATGGTCTCTATTAAATAAACTTTTACAACGGGTTCTCGAACGCAAGCAGAGACCATCTCTATCCTTCTCCCCACAGATCGATAAAAGTGATTCAATTGATAATAAATGTTTAAAGATTAAATGATCAAACATCTAATGTAGGTTTAATGAAAAAAACAATAACACATAAACGGAGTTTTAACAGTAGCAGGTAAACATAATTTAGGATTTTGTGTTGTTATATAAATTTTTTTATATTTCAATAGTTATATAACAATTAGATTTATAAATATATATCTATTAGATTAGGTTATTTTTATTATATTTTTTCAATACAAGTCTAGTAACTAATCGTGTGTTGATAAAACAACTATAGGTCATGCATAAAATGAATTGTCGTTTTACTCTTTTTGGCTTCAAAATTTTTTGAAAAGTTGTCATTTTCACACAAAAACTTTATATTTATTAATCCAAAATGTTATACATGCAAATTAAAAATATTACCCGTTATAATACAAAACAAAAACCTCAAATTCGAGTGGAATTGTATGACGATATAGGAGAGAGCTTGACGACAACATGTGATGGTCTCTATTAAATAACCATTCATAACGGGTTCTCGAACGCAAGGAGAGACCATCTTTATCCTCCTCCCCACAAATCGATAAAAGTGATTCAATTGATAATGAAATGTTTAAAGATTAAATGATCGAAGATCTAATGTAGGTCTCATGAATTAAATAATAATATATAAACGGAGTTTTAACAGTAGCAGGTAAACATAATTTAGGATTTTGTGTTGTTATATAAAAAAATTTTATATTTCTATAGTTATATAACAATTAGATTTTTAAATATATATTTATTAGATTAGATTATTATTATTATTATTATTATTATATTTTTAATATAAGTCAAATAATTAATCGTCTGTTGGTTAAACAACTATAGCTCATGCATAGAGTTAATTGTCTTTCTACTCTTTTTGGCTTCTCAAAATTTTGAAAAGTTGTCATTTTTACCCAAATACATTAAATTTATTAATTGAAAAGGTAATACATGTAAATTAAAAATATTACCCTTTATAATACAAAACAAAAACCTCCAATTCGAGTGGAATTGTATGACGATATAGGAGAGAGACGACAAGATGTGATGGTCTCTACTAAATAACCTTTCACAACGGTGTCTCGAACGCAAGCATAGACCATCTCTATCCTCCACCCCATAGATCCATAAAAGTGATTCAATTGATAATGAAATGTTTAAAGATTAAATGATCAAAGATCTAATGTAGGTTTTATGAATAAAATAATAATAAATAAACTGAGTTTTAACAGTAGCAGGTAAACATACTTTAGGATTTTGTGTTGTTATAAAAAAATTTTTATATTTGAATAGTTATATAACAGTTAGATTTTAAATATATATTTATTAGATTATATTATTATTATTATAAATTTAATACAAGTCACGTAATTAATCGTGTGTTGATAAAACAACTATAGCTCATACGTGGAGTAAATTGTCGTTTTACTCTTTTTGGCTTACAAAAATTTTGAAAATTTATCATTTTCACTCAAAAACATTAAATTTATTAATTCAAAATGTTATACATGTAAATTAAAATTATTACCCGTTATAATACAAAACAAAAACTCCAATTCGAGTGTAATTGTATCACGATATAGGAGAGATACAACAAGATGTGATGGTCTCTATTAAATAACCTTTTACAACAGGTTCTCGAACGCAAGCATAGACCATCTTTATCCTCCTCCCCACAGATTGATAAAAGTGATTCAATTGATAATGAAATGTTTAAAGATAAAATGATCAAAGATCTAATGTAGGTTTAATGAATAAAACAATAACACATAAACAGAGTTTTAACAGTAGCAGGTAAACATAATTTAGGAATTTGTGTTGTTATATAAAAGTTTTTATATTTCAATAGTTATATAACAATCAGATTTATAAATAAATATATATATATATATATATATATATATATATATATATATATATATATATATATATATATATATATTAGATTAGGTTATTTTTATTATATTTTTAATACAAGTCAAGTAACTAATCGTGTGTTGATAAAACAACTATAGCTCATGCATAAAATGAATTGTTGTTTCACTCTTTTTGGCTTCAAAAATTTTTGAAAAGTTATCATTTTCACATAAAAATATTAAATTTATTAATTCAAAATGTTATATATGTAAATTAAAAATATTACCCTTTATAATACAAAATAAAAACCTCCAATTTGAGTGGAATTGGATGACGATATAGGAGAGCGACGGCAAGATGTGAGGGTCTCTATTAAATAACCTTTCACAACGGGTCTCTATCCTCATCCCCACAAATCAATAAAAGTGATTCAATTGATAATGAAATATTTAAAGATTAAAAGATTAAAGATCTAATGTAGGTTTCATGAATAAAATAATAATACATAAACGGAGTTTTAACAGAAGCAGGTAAACAAAATTTAGGATTTTGTGTTGTTATATAAAATTTTTTATATTTTAAAAGTTATATAACAATTAGATTTTTAAATATATGTTTATTACATTATATTAGATTATTATTATTATTATTATTATTATTATTATTATTATTATTATTATTATTATTATTATTATTATTATATTTTAAATAGTTGTCATTTTCACCCCAAAACATTAAATATTAATTCAAAATGTTATACATGTAAATTAAAAATATTACCCTTAATAATACAAAACAAAAACCTCCAAGTCGAGTGGAATTGTATCACGATATAGGAGAGAGCTTGACGACAAGATGTGATGGTCTCTATTAAATAACCTTTCACAACGGGTTTTTGAACGCAAGCAGAGACCATCTCCATCCTCCTCCCCATAGATCGATAAAAGTGATTCAATTGATAATGAAATATTTAAAGATTAAATGATCAAAGATCTAATGTAGGTTTTATGAATTAACAATAATACATAAACGGAGTTTTAACAGTAGTAGGTAAACATAATTTAAGATTTTGTGTTGTTATATAAATTTTTTTATATTTTAATAGTTATATAACAATTAGATTTTTAAATATATATTTATTAGATTAGATTATTATTATTATATTTTTATTACAGGTCAAGTAACTAATCGTGTGTTGATAAAACAACTATAGCTCATGCATAAAATGAATTGCCATTTCACACTTTTTGGCTTCAAAAAATTTTAAAAAGTTGTCATTTTCACATAAAAATATTAAATTTATTATTCAAAATGTTATATATGTAAATTAAAAATATTACCCTTTATAATACAAAACAAAAACCTCCAATTCGAGTGAAATTGTATGACGATATAGGAGAGCGACGATAAGATGTGAGGATCTCTATTAAATAACCTTTCACAACGGGTTCTCAAACGCAAGCAGAGACCATCTCTATCCTCCTCCCCATAAATCAATAAAAGTGATTCAATTGATTATGAAATGTTTAAAGATTAAAAGATTAAAGATCTAATGTAGGTTTCATGAATAAAACAATAATACATAAATGGAGTTTTAACAGTAGCAGGTAAACATAATTTAGGATTGTGAATCCAAGGATCGCAATCAGGAATTATTAGTGTCGGTTGAAGGAAAGTCAACGTTTGCGGAATCAACGTTGGCTTGGTTTATTTGTTTTGTAGTAAATTTCAATATCAATAAAGATTCAAGAACACACTAAAAGAATCACAATTAATGAATAATATGTATTTCATTAAAACTTGTTAATGATTACAAATAATGAATGAATGATATTACATTTTGTGATGAATGATGCGACGGCTGCTAGGGTTTGATTGTGAGATTTGATGTGATGTTTGCTGTTTGTGGAATTGTCGTATTGCTATTGCTTTTGCCGTCGAAGCCACCCATGATTCAAAACCTAGGATCCATTTATATAGACAATGATGTTTCTGTTAAAGGAAACACTGGATCTCTTGGGATTTGAATTGTTTCTGTAATCATCAGATTTCTTGGGATTCGCATAACTACCTTGTTGACTTGTTGACTTGTAACACTTGTATTATACAAGTGTTTGGACTCCGCAGGAATATTGTCTTCCGTAGATGTTTTGTTCTTCCACTGAAGTCTTGTTATTCCAAAGATACATTGTTCTTCTGAAGCAATCCTGTTCTTCCGAAGCAATCTTGTTCTTCCAAAGCAATCTTGTTCTTTCGAAGCATTCTTGTTCTTCTGAAGCAATCTTGATCTTCCAACCTGTGAGATTGTTCATCCGAAGAAGATCTTTGGATGTATTTTACTTGTCAGAAACATATCTACGGAAGAACAAAATGTTCATCCGTAGATGTTTCTTACACTTGGTCAATTTCAGAAATTGACCAAGTATAATGTTTGTACCTGCAACCATACATAAATCAACACACATATAAATGGGTTAACCTATATATATAATGCATACACAATAATGATTACAACCATTCATTACAGATATTAATTCAAGTACTAAGCCTATACAAAATGGACTAGATCTACTGATCCTAGACCTAACAATACTCCCCCTTAGGCTTAGATACTTGTAATCAGCTTTTCAAAACTGAAAGTTCTTTCAATCTTGCAACCATCCTTTTGTTGAAGTACGATAATGCATCCTTTTGATCATCGTACTTGTACTTGATCTCCATTCTGCATATCCTTTGCAGAGTCTCAAAACTTAGGCCCAAAATGTATTCTTCAGTGGTGAGTGTTTCCACTACACTTTCATTGTGCACTATCTCGAGCTCATCTTCCTCTGAGATTCTTAATTCTGATACTTCTTCAATATTGGCTCCTTTCACCATCCCAACATCATGTCTTCTTCTTTTGTATGCTTTAGCATGTAGTTTATGCACCACTTGAATCATGTGCATATATAAGCATAGATCATTCTGTGCTCTTTCATCTGACAACTTTGGAAAGAACTTATCATACAGGTATGATGTGTAGCTGGGGTTTAGCATTTTGATTTCTACAGGGTCAAAAATTCTTATCTTTTCACCTTTCTTCCCCTCAGCATTCCTTAGTAGCACCATTTCTTTTGTCGTCTCCACATATCCCCACTCAGTTATGGGAATAGTGTATTGATTTCCTGCTATGACTTTGATGGCTGCTGTTTTTCTGTTTGAGTATCCAACCCTCCTTAAGAGATCATCATCAACCATAGTAGAGGAGTTGATGTTTGATCTTTTTCCTTTTTGAAGTCTATTCTTATGTTCAAAATCTTCCCTCTTAGCCTCCTTCAGTACATCATCTACAAATCTTGTTTTCATCCTACCCACTGAAACAGAAAAGTCTCTTCCTTTAGGATGGATTGGATAGTTTGAGATGATTAGGCTTTTCAGGTCTTTGATTTCTCTCCCAGGAAGTCTCAGTAATGGTTCTACATCATGGAAGTATTCAATTCTTCCAGATGTCCTCTTGATGATAGCACAGTCCTATTCTTGATCATATTTCCATGCCATGATTCTGTTGTCTTCCAGAGAGGATGGACTAGTAATATGGTCAAACAATTCTATCAATGTAGACTTATTCTCTGTGATTTCTATGACTGTTGTTCCCAATGGCCACACTTTGCCAGGAATGACTGCTCTTGGTTCTCTGATTAGTTTTTCTTTTCCTTTGTGGTGATCTTTAGACTCAACAATTATAGGATCAGCAGGAAGTTTGCTTTGTTGCTCATAAGATGGGTGTGGAACTTCAGTTCTGAATCTGACTCCAGTATCAAGTTCAACAGACATTACATGTTCCATCATTCTTCTCAGCTCAGCAATACTTCTTCCTTTAAGCTCATGACCCTTATAGTTGTGACCCTGTAGCCAACATACCATATCGTACTTGCTCAGTTTTGTTGTATCACAGTGACCTAGATCTTTCTTGATTTTCTGAATGGCTTGAAAAGTGGTGAATGCTTCATAGTCACAATTTGGAATTATGAACCTAGCAAGCTCAAACTCTTTCAGCATATCTTTCATCTCAGTCAAGTTCGTTCATTCAACCATGTCAAATGGGAACCCATGATTGATCAGTGTCATAAACACAGATGACTCGGGCTTCTCTTCCATAATGTCTTTTATTGTAAGAAGAACATCAGTCTTTGATTCTTCTTGATCTTTGTTAGATTCATCTTCAATCAGCTCTTTCCATTCAGCATCACTCTCAGCTTCATCTTCATCATAAGTTACTTGCTTTAATGGTGACACATCCACTGAAGGAGTGTGTTTTGAAGATGTATGCCTTGACTTCTTGGGTGTCTCTTCAATATTGATTGTTTGTATATTTGTTGAACCCAAATACTTCCTTTTTCTTGAGTATTGAATAAGTTGCTTTGAAGTTTCAGCAGGTTTCTTTAGTTGCTCTGATTCAATAGCACATATCTTCATCTTCAGCTGATCAATCTCTTCTTCTTTTATTCTCAACAAAGCTGATTGATCATAAAGAGAGTCATTCATTTGATCAACCTTCAGCCTTAACTTCTTATTTTCAATATTCTCATTCTTTGCTGAGTCTTTAAGTTCTTTAACCAGCTCATGCAATGCATCAATCACTTCATTGTTTTCTTGTATGTTCTCCCTCAATATTTTTAGACTTGATTCTTGCTTCATCAGCTGATCATCTTTTACTTTCATCATTCCTTTCAACTCTTGAATTCTTTGCTTTCTATTGTTAGACTTCAGAACAAGCTTGTTGTATTCAGCAACCAGATAACTCTTGCTGACAGGGATATCAGTATCACTTAGATCATCTTCATTGTAGGCAATCACATCAACATAGTTTGCCTCTTCTTCTTCTTCCTGATGTTGAGAAGCAATCTCATTATCATTTACTTCTTCATGGGCTAAACTTGCTGAGCTTGAACTGGCCACAATAGCTTGATCTTCCGGTTCTTGATGTGGTTGTTGTTGTTGTTGATGGTCAGTGACCGGAGAGACTGGTTTAGTTTCATTTGAGAGTACAGGGGATTCAGTTTTGGTTAATGACAGTTGAACTGTACTTGCTTGTGAGGCTAACTCTGTCTCCCCAGTGTAAATGCTCTCAGTGGATGAATTATCTGGATTTGGAGGTTGTTGAAAAAGTTGCATTTGAAGCTGATTTGGTGATTGAGGGTGAATTGGAGAGATTGGTTGATTGTTTTGGCTGGCTGGTGATTGTGGTTGGGGTATTTGTTGTTGATGATGTATGGGTGATATATTTGGTGAGTGAGTGTCTTGAACAGAGTTGGTTATTAAAACCTCTTGTTGATCTTCCCACACAAGCTCTTGAGGAATGTTTGCATGAGCATCTACCACATGATCAAACATGGGCATGTCTCCTCCTTCATATTTCCCAGATATTTTATTCAGTACGGATCTGTCAAGGTGTGCTTGAATGAACACATCACCATCCACAGTAGTTCCAGGCAGATCAGCATTGATGATTAGTTGCAGAAACCTTGGAAACATGTACATCTTGTCAGCATTCTGTACTTTGATGTGATCACATAAGCAGTTGAAGATGTACTTTGAGTAATTGTAGGTTCTTCCCTCAAAAATACCAATAATGCCTGAAGAGATATGCCTTGAAAATCTGTTAAGTCCAGATTTCCTGTTTGAGATGCACTTAAGATAAGTGTGGCAGAGAAATCTGTACGGCTTGCAGAGTCTTCCTTTCTTTAGTTCTCCTTTCTCAAAGTCACCATCATACCCCATCAGAAGAAAGACTTTTTCTATGTATTCATTGTCAAACACATCAGGGTGACCAGCTTCTATATCTCCCAACTCAAGAACCCTTCTTATTGTCTGTTCATCCACTCTCAGTCTTTGATTCTTCAGATCAGCCACAATAACTTGACCATATTCCTCTATTTGGGTGGAGTTCCAAAAATCAGTGATGTGCGATTGATGAATCACAGGCTCTGCTGATAAGGCATAGAACAGCCTGGATCTTCTTAGATATCGGATAATGTCTTGACACGCTACTGAAATATGATCATCAGGGTTTAAGACAGCACACACATTGTGCTCTTTCGCAAATCGATTATCCATCTGTTCAGAAGAAGAAGATTTCGTTAGAATCACACTGAGAATACGAATAGTTGTGAGATTAAATGAGATTTGAATGATTCATTACTGAAACATTACGACATCTTTTACATTGAACACAGCGATCAGAGAGCATAGATATATGTTTGTTTGACGTTTTGATTTGGTAAAATTTGAATGTTATAGTGTAAGGCCCCGTTTCCGGGAAGCCTCACAGTTGGCTAATCATAGCATAAAATCAGTTTAATAATAAAACATTGCAGCGGAAATAATTAGACATTCATTTAAAACATAGAAACCATATTGTACTAATACATTTGTCCTTTACTTTCAAGCAAAACATGCTAATTGTTCTTAAATTACAATAAAGATTTCATAAGTAGGAATGCCATCCATAGCTCCCCAAGTAGCTCCGTGTGCCATCCTCAGCATCAGTACTTACCTGCCAACTATTATGCATAAAAGTCAGCTTCGCTGAGTGAGTTCTAGTTTTAAATAATATAAGAAAATATAACTTTTATCCTTCATATAATGACCATGCAAACATCTTAGTACATAACATAACTTGCATCATAATAAGCATGTTCATTATCTTTCGTTCTTTCATTATCTTTCATTATCTTTCACTTTCATCATAAACGAGATTGCACAAAGCAAGAGCTCCATGTTGATCAACAACAAATGTCAATTCCTGTCGGTACACATGAAAACGGTAGCTAACCCCAGACAGTTGATCCACACTGCAAAGCACATAGCCCGCTCATGAATACAGATCCATCATCATACATCAGACTCACATAAGTGAAGTCTATCATAGTGCTTGCAAGACTTTTCATCATCAAACGGGCCCGGGGGTAACATTCATTAAGTTTCACTTTTCATTAATATCATCTTCCACTTTAGTATATAATACTTAATTTATCAAGTACACAACATACCAAGTACTAATCATCATAAAACATAACCGAACCGCCGCGGGACAGCGGGGGTTCGGGGGCGGCAGCCCCTGACAGCGGGGTCCTAGGGGCAGCAGCCCCTAGTGGGGTCCAAGGAGCAACGCCCCTGGCTGGGGCCGGGCTGCCAAGTCAGCGCGAAAAATTTTTATATTTAAGGATTTATATAGCACATTTACTTATAGAAAAATCGTCCTTCCTGTTAAAACCCCTTAAAATCTTGGTCATTTTAAAACGTAAATTTAGTATGCATAATAGCCCCAAAACATGGAAAACTTATAAATAGGGGATCTAGAACTCACTTGGATACCACGAATAACCTCTAGACTAAGCTTTCTAGCTAGGATCCCACTACACAACCTGCATACAAGTTAACACTCTAAGGGGTTAATTTTCTGCCTAAATTCGCTGCTAATTTCGCTGCAAGATGAGCAATTTCGCAGCTAGATTCGCCAACACTTTCGCTGCTAGTTTCACCAGCAGTTTCGCTGCTAGTTTCGCTAGCACCTTCGCTGGCAGTTTCGCTGGCATCTTCGCTGCCAGTTTTGCCCAACTTTCGTTGGAAAAACATGTCTGCAAAACTACTTGCGAAACTATAATTTCGCAGGAAGATCCACAGTTTCGCTGATTGAATATACAAATTCGCTGGATGAATATACAGTTTCGCAGATCGCATAAAAATTACGAACCAGTCCGTTTTAACCCAAAATCATAACTATTTACGTCCAATCTCTTAGTTTATCATCCATGAGGCTAAATCTAAGCTTTATACATGTTTTCATATGTAAAAATGTGACCTTTATGCGATTCTTTGCAACTTTTCAAAACCCAAAACCCTAGAATCCGGGTTTGATCTACAGAAGGGTTTAGAGGTCGATTCTTACCTGGATTTGTTGTTTCTTTCTTAGATCTTGATGCTCCAACACCCAGATCTTCAATCTCTTCACCTTGGAAGCTTCAAATCTTGAGTTTTCTTCACTTTCTCTCTCTACTTTCTCTCTTTACAAATATTGGTGGCTAGGGTTGTAATGAGGAAGATGAAGCTGGTTTTGGGTGCTTAAGGGCTGATTATGGGCCTTTAATCCCATAGGCCACTACCCAATAAGCCTAATTTTAGACCATGACCATTTCTTTACCTTATTAAAATACCCAATAATTATGCCCATTATTCTTAAAGACTCGTTTCGACTTTCCGGGGTGTTACATATAGAAGGGGGAAAAGTTTGTTGAGAGTGTGTTTTTCTAGGTCTGAAAAAGTGAACTGAAAAAGCGAATAATGAATTTTAAAGTCAAACAACATCATTTATACTCTCAGACAAATTAATTTTATTACTTTAATGATGTAAGGCTCCGTTCCCGGGACCCCTACAGTTGGTCATTCATTGCACATAAAACACATAATTACATTTGCCTCATGAAAATATTGCAGCGGAAACATTCAAAAATGACATCTCATTTCATTATAAATACTTTTGCCAAATAATACATCATTATCCGATTACAAAATACATGTTTGCATTACATCACAAAAGCATTATAAATGGATGCCATCCCAAAAGAGCCGAGTAGCCTTGCAGTGCCATCCTCAGCAATCATTACCTGCCAACTGGAAAACATATAAAAAGTCAGCGTTGCTGAGTGAGTTCTAGTTTTATAATAAAACATAATTTACTTACATTAAAAACTATTCCTTTTCTCATGCGGTCATTCATCATACGTATACATAGATAATGTCATTATTATCTTTCATTACATTCGTTAACTTTCGTTCTTTTCATACGTTCATTCTTCCGAGTCTGTTGCGACGACAGAGTCGCTCACCTCAATAGCAATCTCAACGATTGCACGCTATCTGAGTCTGTTGCAACCATAGGGTTGCTCACCTCATTGCCAATCTCAACGATAGCACGCTATCCGAGTCTCTTGCAACAACAAGGTTGCTCACCCCATGGCAACATCAATGATAACACACTATTCGAGTCTCTTGCAACAACAAGGTTGCTCACCTCATGGGCAATCTCAACGATTGCACGTTATCCGAGTCTCTTGCAACATAGAGTTGCTCACCTCATATATGTGCTTGCAAGCCTTTCCTTCGTTCATTCATCATTCATTAATGCATGCATTCTTACTTCATGTTCCTCTTTTATTATCTTTCGCTTTACATTACATAATACTTCATTCATTCATTATCACGACACGTAAAGCCACAAGAAAGATAAACATACATCATAATAAGGAACATATCATACACAGACATCATCATCATACAGGGCAACATCATACATACATAACATGCATAAACATGCAACATCATCATCATCATGCCCAACATACTTTTTTAAGGTCATACAATCATCTTACATGCTCTTACGGGAACCTTTATGTCAAAACTTACATCTGCACTTTCCCCCGAAAGTCAAAAGTCGAACTACACTTTCTTTCTAGTGCAACAGCCCTCTTCGGGCGTATGGACACCCTTCAGTCGCATGGCCTCCATGCGACTGAACATCATGCGATTGGACTCATGCGGATGAACATCTATGCGAATGAACACCCAGTCGTGCGTATGGACCTCATGCGGATGGAACTAATGCGAATGAGCACCTATGCGACTGACCTCATGCGAATGGACTCATGCGACTAAGCACCTATGCGACTGAACCCTAAGTCGTATGACTCCCCATGCGAATGGACTCCCAATCGTGTGGATGAAACCTTAGTCGTGCGAATGAACCCTCAGTCGTGCGAATGAATCCCAATCGTGCGAATGAACCTCAATCGCCTCTCAATCGGCCGTATGGCCTCCATTCGGTCGCATAGCCCTAGCTGATGCAGAATGGAGTTCATCCCGAACCCAATCTGCCATTTTCGGCCTCCAAGCTCATCCAAACCCATTCTAAGCCTAAGTCAACCATCTTAGACCTTAGGAATGCATACCACAACACCATACAAGCACACACAAGCCCGGAAACATACTCTAAACGCATCACACGCAACACACCCAAATGGGTCATAAACACACACATACAAAAACGGGTTTTTGATGCTTTCCAGCCCTAAAATCAGTTGAAAACAAGTAAAAGTGGGGTCCTAGAACTCACACAAACGAGCACAACGACAAGGGCTTCGATTTGACTCGTTCCTCGACGATTTTGGCCACTCGAACCAACCCGAACCAACACTTCTTCTTCTTTTCTTCCTTTCTCTCTTCTCCTCTCTTTGATAGCTGAAATGTGAGTGTGTGGGGAGAGTATGGCTGCCCTCTCCCTACTAATATCACCACATTTCCAACTTTCCTTCATTGGCGAGTTTGGTCCCTCGACTTTGGACTTTATTTCTTTTTCTTCCTTCGTCGGCTTCAAAATAATAAATAACCGGGTGTTACAAGTCCACCCCCCTTAAATAGGTTTCGTCCTCGAAACCTATTATTCTTCGAACAAACGTGGATAATGTTGTCTCATTTCTTCCTCAGTCTCCCACGTTGACTCGGATCCCTTCCTGTGCTTCCACCGTACGCGCACCAGGGGAACCACTTTATTTCTCAGCCGTTTCTCTTTTCGATCGATGATTGTCACTGGTTGCTCCACATAATTGAGCCGTTCATCTACTTCGATATCCTCCAGTGGAACAATCATGTCTTCATCAACTAAGCACTTTCTTAAATGAGATACATGGAATGTTGGCTGAATTCCACTTAACTCATCCGGTAACTCCAGTCTATAGGCCACCTTTCCTACTCGAGCGATGATTCGGAAAGGGCCTATATACCTTGGGCTCAATTTACCCCGCTTTAGAAAGTGGATGATACCCTTCCAAGGTGAGACCTTCAACATAACCCGGTCACCCACCTGGAACTCAATCGGCCTGCGTTGTTTATTAGCATACGACTTCTGTCTATCTTTGGCTGCCTTCATGAAGGCTTTAATCTTCTCAAGCTTCTCAGTCGTAGCCTCAATTACCTCGACGCTCCCTAATTCCTTCTGACCAATATCACCCCAACAAATGGGTGTTCTGCATCTTCTACCGTATAGCATCTCATATGGAGGCATACCAATGCTGGCATGATAGCTGTTGTTGTATGAGAATTCGGCTAACGGTAGATGGTCATCCCAACTTCCACCAATATCAATCACACATACCCGAAGCATGTCTTCCAGTGTCTGAATGGTCCTTTCTAACTGACCATCAGTCTGGGGATGATAAGCCGTGCTAATATGTAACCTCGTCCCCATAGCGTCGTGGAATTTCTTCCAAAATTTAGATGTAAACCGAGTGTCGCCATCCGACACAATAGACACCGGCACACCATGACAAGTTACAATTTCCTTGATGAACAGATCAGCCAACCTTTCAGATGAATATGTCTCGCGGATCGGTAGGAAGTGAGCACTCTTCGTCAAACGGTCAACTATCACCCATATGGCATCGTACCCTTTCGGGGTACGCGGCAGCTTCGTAATGAAGTCCATGGTGATGTGCTCCCACTTCCATTCCGGTATATCCAAAGGTTGGATCTTCCCATACGGCTTTTGATGCTCGGCCTTTACCTGTAAACAAGTAAGGCACTTACTCACATACTCCACCACATCGCGCTTCATACCCGACCACCAATAGTCCTTCTTCATATCTTGGTACATTTTCGTGGCACCAGGATGAATAGAGTATCGAGTCTTGTGAGCTTCATCCATTACCTTCACCCGTAGATCCCCAAAACGAGGAATCCACACACGATCGAATCGGGTTCTAACACCGAGTGTGTTTTCACCCTATTCCCCAACCAGACCTCTCATTCTTTCAGAGTTAAGATGATCTTCTTTCAGTGCCTCATCTTGAAACTCTTTGACTTGCTTCATTACATCAGAGGTCATGATTAGTTGATATGCTTTCACCCGAATCGGCACGGGCCTCTCTTTCCGGCTAAGGGCGTCAGCCACCACATTGGCCTTGCCTGGATGGTAGTGGATCTCACAATCATAATCCTTTATAAGTTCCAACCACCGTCTCTGCCTCATGTTCAGATCCTTCTGTTCGAAGAAGTACTTCAGACTCTTGTGGTCAGTGAAAATGGTGCACTTCGTCCCGTAAAGATAGTGCCTCCAAATCTTTAACGCGAAGACCACGCCTGCCAGCTCCAAGTCATGAGTGGGGTAATTGACCTCATGAACCTTCAACTGTCGGGATGCATAGGCTATGACCTTTCCTCTCTGCATTAACACACACCCCAACCCCGAGTAGGAAGCATCAGAATAAACCACCAGATCTTCACTTCCATCGGGTAATGACAGAACTGGAGCTTGAGTCAACCTCGCCTTCAGTTCCTCAAACGCCTTCTCTTGAGCCTAACCCCATACAAACTTTACATCTTTCCGGGTCAACTTAGTCAGTGGAGAAGCAATCTTAGAGAAGTCTTGGATAAATCTTCTGTAGTAGCCCGCCAAACCCAAGAAGCTACGAATCTCGGATGGCATCTTTGGTGACTTCCATTGCATAACCGCTTCCACCTTTGCCGGGTCCACCATAATCCCGTCAGGATTCACCACGTGACCCAAGAACTGAACTTCACGCAACCAGAATGCGCACTTGGAGAGTTTTGCATACAACTTCTCCCTCTCAACGTCTCCAGAACCTCCTGAATGTGACCGGCATGCTCCAACACTCTTCGAATAAATCAGGATATCATTAATAAACACAATCACTGATTTATCCAACATAGGCCGACACATACGGTTCATCAGATCCATAAAAGCAGCTGGCGCGTTGGTCAAACCAGAGGACATGACAAGAAACTCGTAGTGACCATAACGCATACGGAAAGCTGTTTTAGGAACATCCTGCTCTTTCACCTTCAGCTGATGGTAACCAGATCGAAGATCTATCCTTGAAAACCAACTGGCACCTTGGAGCTGATCGAACAGATCATCTATCCTCGGTAAGGGGTATCGGTTCTTTACCGTCAACTTGTTCAGCTCACGGTAGTCAATACACATTCTCATGCTATCGTCTTTCTTCTTCATAAACAATACCGGAGCACCCAAGGAGAGATACTTGGTCTAATGAACCCCTTATCAAGCAGCTCTTGCAACTGCTCCATCAACTCTTTCATCTCTGTCGGAGCCAGCCGATACGGTGCCTTGGCAACAGGTTGGGCACCCGGTACCAGATCAATCTGAAACTCGATCTCTCGGTTAGGTGGCACTCCTGATAAGTCTTCTGGGAACACGTCTGGAAAGTCACACACAACCGGTACATTTGCTAGTTGTGGTGTTGGCGTATCCACATCCTTTACATAGGCCAAGTAGGCACTACATCCACGCCTCATACATTTTCCCGCCACCGCCATCGAGATCACCTTCGGAATCGTAGTAACCCGATCACGATAAACCATCACTGAACTATCATTAGGCACTGACAACTGAATCATCTTCTTGTGACACACAATGTTCGCCTCGTAGTCCGCTAACCAATCCATCCCGAGAACCAAATCGAAACCACCTAAGGTCATCACAAACGGTCTAACAGGAAACTTATGACCCTCTAGCTCCACATCACAGTTCTCTATCACCTCAGAAATCCTAGTAGACTTACCTATGGCAGTTTCTACATCAAAGGGCGCGTCAACACGTCTACTTTCTAACAGGCAGCTTAGCACTGAAAGCAGTAGAAATAAAACTTTTACTGGCACCTGAATCAAATAACACAGAAGCTAAAGTTTGGTTCACCAGAAACGTACCGGACACGACATCAGGGTCCGTCCTAGCTTCCTCCTGTGTCATGGTGAATGCCCTGGCGCTCGCCCTCGGTCCTTCACCTCCCGTCTTCTTCGACCCGGAGCTCTCAGCCCTCGGCCTCTTACAATCCTTGCTCATATGACCCTCTTCACCACTGGTATAGCATCGGATTATACGACAGTCCTTTGGCATGTGCCCCGTCTTTCCACACTTGAAGCACAAGTTCGACCCAAACCTGCACTCCCCACTATGCTCCCTTCCACACTTGCCACACCTTCTCGACCCCGCACTCGACGTGACCACACGGCGGTCATCCACCCGTGCCTTCTTATTACCCGTCGAGGCATCACCCCGACCAGACCTCTTCCTCTGCCAGTTTCGATCACCACCGCTCTTCTTGCCACCTTCAGTCACCACCACTGTTCTCTCATCATACAGTCTCCCCGCCAAATCCACTGCCGACCTAAACGTGCTCGGCCGGGCAGCGATCATGTGCCTGTGAATATCTGCTGGCAAACCCTGAATATACCTCTTGATCTTTCGAGACAGAGGTGTCACCTGATCCGGCACCAGACGTGCCATCTCGTTGAATTTTGTGGTGTACTGTTGGTGTGTCATGGTTCCCGCCTCCAGTTGCAAGAACTCCCTTTCGACCTTGTCCATTTCCCGATGAGGACAAAACTCCTCAATCACCAACTTTTTCAGCTCAGACCATCTCATCCTCCCAATGGCCCTACTACCCTCGGCTTGGACAATGTTGTCCCACCAACACAGAGCTGAATCCACAAAAGAGTGGGTAGCGAACTTCACCTTCTGGTCTTCACGGCATTCGCTGATATCAAGAACAACCTCCATTTCCCTCACCCACCGGTGAGCAGCAGCAGCAGTGCCGTTCCCATCAAAAGTTGGGGGCTTGCATCTCATAAACGCCCTATAGTTACAGCCTCATACCACCTCTTGCACAGGCTCATCTTCTTCCTCTTCCTCATTATCAGAGAAAATCGTTTCAGGCTCCGGTTGCTCCCGCTCCCCCGAGGACCTATTCCCCTCCTTTCTTTCTCCCTCTTTCACAACCTTGATGACTTCGGTCACCACAGACGGTAAGATTGTCTGCATGACCTGATGTACTTCTTCAACAACAGCCTCCTTTACTGAGGCCCTCAAGTTTGTACTCTCATCCCCAGCCTCCGGATGAGGGGTCTCAGGTTCTTCAGGAACCACCTTCTCCACTCTAGGCCTTCCTCTTTTAGGTCGCAGATCAGCATCAGGCCCACCACGACCTCCACCCATAGAAGCTTTAGAGGATCTACCACCAGCCATTCTCTATAACACACCGAGAGATTCAAACACCAACACGGTCATTCAAGGAAACAACTCAGTTTATGTCAAGTATAGTAAGTCCCTAATTACAGTGGCCAGTTGTGATTAGCCACTTACTTTACTCTACATACCCCAAGCATTACCTGTCCTGACTACATCAGTATTTAAATCTACATACAACACATAACCACATACCATGCGCACATAAAACCGGTTAACTTTACGAAAATACCTGATGGCACGCAGCTACTCAGTTTGGCATCCCATTCCCTTTTCGTCCCATTCTCAGTTTAAGTTAAGGTTTATTTTGAAAATTTACCCGTTTTACTTAAACTTTGGCTCTGATACCAACTTGTAAGGCCCCGTTCTCGGGACGCCTACAGTTGGTCATTCATTGCACATAAAACATATAATTAAATTTGCCTAATGAAAATATTGCAGCGGAAACATTCGAAAATGACATCTCATTTCATTATAAACACTTTCCAAATAATACATCATTATCCGATTACAAAATACATGTTTGCATTACATCACAATAGCATTATAAATGGATGCCATCCCAAAAGAGCCGAGTAGCCTTGCAGTGCCATCCTCGGCAATCTTTACCTGCCAACTGGAAAACATATAAAAAGTCAGCGTTGCTGAGTGAGTTCTAGTTTTATAATAAAACATAGTTTACTTTCATTAAAAACTATTCCTTTTCTCATGCGGTCATTCATCATACGTATACACAGATAATTTCATTATTATCTTTCATTACATTCGTTAAATTTCGTTCTTTTCATACGTTCATTCTTCCGAGTCTGTTGCGACGACAGAGTCGCTCACCTCAATAGCAATCTCAACGATTGCACGCTATCCGAGTCTGTTGCAACCATAGGGTTGCTCACCTCATTGCCAATCTCAATGATAGCACGCTATCCGAGTCTCTTGCAACAACAAGGTTGCTCACCTCATGGCAACATCAATGATAGCACGCTATTTGTGTCTCTTGCAACAACAAGGTTGCTCACCTCATGGGCAATCTCAACGATTGCACGTTATCCGAGTCTCTTACAACACAGAGTTGCTCACCTCATATATGTGCTTGCAAGCCTTTCCTTCGTTCATTCATCATTCATTAATGCATGCATTCTTACTTCATGTTCCTCTTTTATTATCTTTCGCTTTACGTTACATAATACTTCATTCATTCATTATCACGACACGTAAAGCCACAAAAAAGATAAACATACATTATAATATGGAACATATCATACACAGACATCATCAACATACAGGGCAACATCATACATACATAACATGCATAAACATGCAACATCATCATCATCATGCCCAACATACTTTCTTAGGCCATACAATCATCTTACATGCTCTTACGGGAACCTTTACGCCAAAACTTACATCTGCACTTTCCCCGAAAGTTAGAAGTCGAACTACACTTTCTTTCGAGTGCAACAGCCCTATTCGGGCGTATGGACACCCTTCAGTCGCATGGCCTCCATACGACTGAACATCATGCGATTGGACTCATGCGGATGAACATCTATGCGAATAAACACCCAGTCGTGCGTATGGACCTCATGCGGATGGAACTAATGCGAATGAGCCCTATGCGACTGACCTCATGCGAATGGACTCATGCGACTAAGCACCTATGCGACTGAACCCTCAGTCGTATGACTCCCCATGCGTCTGGACTCCCAATCGTGCAGATGAAACCTTAGTCGTGCGAATGAACCCTCAGTGCGAATGAATCCCAATCGTGCGAATGAACCTCAATCGCCTCTCAATCGGCCGTATGGCCTCCATTCGGTCGAACCCAATTTGCCATTTTCGGCCTCCAAGCTTCTCCAAACCCATTCTAAGCCTAAATCAACCATCTTAGACCTTAGGAATGCATACCACAACACCATACAAGCACACACAAGCCCGGAAACATACTCTAAACGCATCACATGCAACACACCCGAATGGGTCATAAACACACACATACAAAAACAGGTTTTTGATGCTTTCCAGCCCCAAAACCGGTTGAAAACAAGTAAAGGTGGGGTCTTAGAACTCACAAAAACGAGCACAACGACAAGGGCTTCGATTTGACTCGCTCCTCGACGATTTTTGCCACTTGAACCAACCCGAACCAACATTTCTTCTTCTTTTCTTCCTTTCTCTCTTCTCCTCTCTTTGATAGCTGAAATGTGAGTGTATGGGGAGAGTATGGCTGCCCTCTCCCTAATAATATCACCACATTTCCAACTTTCCTTCATTGGGGAGTTTGGTCCCTCGACTTTGGACTTTATTTCTTTTTCTTCCTTCGTCGGCTTCAAAATAATAAATAACCGGGTGTTACAAATGAAGTGGGACCCTCAACAAATTCTTCCGCAGATCATCTACGGATCCCATAAATCATCCGAGGATGTCTTAACGACATCTGCTGATGAAGTATAACTTACATTTTTACAGATTACCAAACTATGAAATTAAATTATATTTGTTGATCTTTGCTCATCCGTAGTTTACCAATCTACGGATAAACATTTAAATTTTCAACACTGTAGCTTCTGCTGATGCTTAAGATGGCACAATGCAGAGAAATATTGTTGTATGGTCCAAGTCCATTGCTTAGAACCATTTATTTCTTTTGGACCTTGTTGACTTTGTATTTATGACAATTTAGCACAAGAAAGTTTAAAATGATTTTAAAGAAAATTTCATGTATCCAGGAGCTAAGATGGTGCTCAGATTCCAATTCCTTCAAATTAATAATGAAATAGACAAAGCTGCTGATTGATAAACTTAACTTCATGAATTCTATTCCCCCTAAATTTGTGATTAATGATGACATTAAGCATTTATCATAAATTTCTAAGAAGAATAGCATGAGTGACATTTAACTGTATGATGATGCTCAGACATATACACATATATGATGGGATCATACTATAATACTAAGCCTCTTCCTGATGAGTTACTTTGTTGAATTGATATCTGAACAAAGTTCTGATTGCAAGTATATTGTCCACTTAAATCCATACAAGAGCTCATGTATCAACTAGGCATGTTGTTTATCATGTTTCATATTGATTTGGAAATAACTGTTATCGGCTTCACATTCAATTCACAAAGATTTTGTCCTCCTTTGCAAGTCAAATCATCACTCATTCACACTTAAGAACTATGTACTTTAAGTTATAAGTTCTATCTTGAGAGGCATTGGGCATCTCTATAATGCAATGATGTAAAAGCTCTAGATTATTATACAATTGATCACATAGGATTCTTTTGAGAGCTTAGATATGATCATCATCAGGTCACCAGGTCTTTACTCACGTAAAACAGAGGTGCCTTTAACCCAGGTATTTGTTCACACAAAACAGACGGATGATGAGGATCATGATCTTTTCACCTTTTGTAACTGATATTCAGTATGGTGATCATACACCCAGGTCTTTGTTCACACAAAACAGAGGAAGTATGATTTGCAAAGATAGATATTATAAAGTGTTGGTACGTAGTGTGTTTAGATGAGTGATTTGGTCACATCAGAATAAGACACACTTTGTATTCTCAAAATAAAGTTTCCCACAAACAATCACTTAGCATTATGTTTGGCATGCACTCAGTGTAGTTTCCACTCAAGATGAATCTACTCACATATCAAGAAACTTGCTTAGATTTATTGTTATTTATGAATTTAGGAATAAGCAAAGATATAGTGTACTATCATTTCCCATGCATATGTCATGCTGAAGCATCATTACACACAGTATTTTGTTTGTTCAAATTGATTAATCTAAGTTAATCATACCTAGAGACTCAATTAGAAAATTAAATCTCACTGAATCAAAGGCTTTAATGAATAAATCAGCAAGCCGATTTGTTGTATCCACTTTGACGAACTTAATCAAACCTTTTTCTGAGCAATCTCTCAGAAAATAATATCTTATCTCAATATGTTTTGTTTTACTATATTGCACATGATTAGCAGTTATAAACATAGTAGCAGAACTGTCTATGTAAATTGAAGTTTGAAGGAAGTTGTAACTATAGTCAAGCAATTGGTTTTGCAACCAAAGGACTTGAGAGCAACCAGCTGAAGCAGCTATGTACTCAGCCTCAGCTGTGGATACAGATACATTGGTTTGTTTCTTGCACTGCCATGATACTAGCCTTGGTCTGATGAATTGACTTCCACCAGTTGTTGATTTTCTGTTACTGTTACATCCACCACAGTCACTGTCTGAGTATGAGTAAAGTGTAAAGTCACCATCCTTTGGATACCAAAGACCAAGTCGTGGTTTTCCTTTGAGATATCTGAAAACCCTTTTTACAGCATTCAGATGAGACTCCCTTGGATTAGATTGGTACCTAGCACACACACACACACACACACAGCAAACATAATGTCAGGTCTACTGGCAGTTAGATACATAAGTGAACCTATCATTGATCTATATAACTTTTGATCAATAGATTTTCTTGAAGGATCAGGAACAATCTTTTCAATTGTTGATGCTGGTGTTTTGCATGAGGATACTTCAGCAAGATTGTATTTCTTCAAAATTTGATGTATGTATTTTTCTTGATTGATGAATATCCCATCTGGTTTTTGATGAACTTGAAGACCAAGAAAGAAGGTTAATTCACCCATTGAACTCATCTAAAATTCAGATTTCATCAGCTCTTTGAAATTTACACATAATCTCTTATTAGTTGAGCCAAATATAATGTCATCAACATATATTTGAACAACTAAGAGATCTTGATGTTCTTGTTTGAGAAAGAGTGTCTGATCAATGGTTCCTCTTTTGTAGCCATGCTTGAACAAGAAAGATGATAGTGTTTCATACCACTTTCTTGGTGCTTGATGAAGACCATACAAGGCTTTATCTAGCTTGTATACCCTATGAGGATAATGAGGATCTTCAAAACCGAGGGGTTGTGACACATAAACTTCCTCATCAATCTTCCCATATAGGAATGCACACTTGACATCCATCTGATACACAGTGAACTTCTTATATGATGCATTAGCTAGAATCACTCTTATGGCCTCAATTCTTGCAACTGGTGCAAAAACTTCATCATAGTCTATTCCTTCGTCTTGTGTGTATCCTTGTGCAATCAACCATGCTTTGTTTCTTACAATAATCTCTCTATCATCCAGTTTGTTTTTGTATAGCCACCTTCTTCCAATAGGATGTTGACCTTCAGGCAAATCAACTAGAGACCATATCTTTTGCTTTCTAAATTGTTGAAGCTCTTCTTGTATAGCTTCAATCCAACTATTGTCTTTTAAAGCATTAGTGATGTTTGGAGGGACCACTTGAGAAAGAAAACAACTGAAGAGATAAAGGTTGGCAGTACCACTTTGGCTCCTTGTAGTTCTCTTTGTAAGATCACCAATGATGTTGTTGACTGGATGAGTCTTATGGATTCTCATTGATGGAGTTGATTCAACTGGCATAGATGATTCCAGGTTAGTCATTTCCATTGCCTCAGACTGATCCAACCCAGGTTGAGAGTTTAGGAAATAGTCAAAATGTTCAACATGAGGTGAAGGATCATGAGTGTCTTATGTATGAGCTATAGGAACATCTCCAGTATCGGTTTGCTCTTCCGTAGGAACCTCTCCTGAATCATTTTGCTCTTCCGTAGGAGTTACAGGAACTTCTCCGGAATCATTTTGCTCTTCTGTAGGAGTTACAGGAACTTCTCCATATGATAAGTGAGGACTTGAAACAGTTCCAATGTTTGTTGTATTCACTTGAGAGCATGGATCTGTTGAAGGGACAACACTCACATCTCCGGATGCACCATGTTCATTTCCACATGTAGTGTCTACAGCTGCTGCTGATGTGTTTCCACCCGAGGATGTGTGTATCCTTGGAGGATCAGCAGATAATGTTACTTCAGTCATATGAGGTGGAACAAATGGATAACATACTTCATCAGATCCTGCAGTGTTCAAATGATCATAGTTAAATGATTTAGTTAGAGCATCTATGTCAAACAACTATGATGAACCTTTAACTGACTTAGTAAATACAGATTCATCAAAGGATACATTAGGAGTTTCTTCCACCATGTTATGTTGTGGAATATAAATCCTATAAGATTTAGATGTTGAAGAGTATCCAACAAAGAAACCATCATATGCTTTTTCTGAAAATTTTCCCAATGACTCTTTTATGTTTAAAACAGATATATGACACCCAAAGACTTTAAGATATCCTATGTATGGTTTTCTTTTATACAAGAGCTCAT
The DNA here is from genome assembly GCA_025215565.1 of Flaveria ramosissima. Taxonomy (NCBI): domain Eukaryota; kingdom Viridiplantae; phylum Streptophyta; class Magnoliopsida; order Asterales; family Asteraceae; genus Flaveria; species Flaveria ramosissima. The sequence continues at coordinate 86,966,719 of CM046037.1, forward strand.
AAGGAGTTTTGTTATGTTCTTTGACAATTAATGTTATGTTTTGAACATTGCATGCAGTATTCACAGCCTCAGCCCAAAATGTGATGGGCAATTATGAATCAGCTAGCATTGTTCTGGCTGCTACAATGAGAGTTATGTTTCTTCTTTCAGCAACTCCATTTTATTGTGGAGTTCTTGATGCACTGAATTGCCTTGCAATACCTTTGCTCCTGCAAAAGGAATCCAGTTCAAAATTAACAAATTCAGTACCATTATCACTCCTAAAAATTTTAACTTTTGTATCAAGTTGATTCTCAATCTTGATCACAAAGTCCATTATTGTTTCTGATGTTTCACTCTTTTGTTTAAGAAAAAGACCCATGTGAATCTTGTGAAATCATCAACTATCACCAAACAATATTGCCTTTTTCCAATGCTCATCACATTAGTAGGACCAAACAGATCCATGTGAAGCAATTTGAGTAATGTAGTATTAGTATTGATAATTTTGGATTTATGTGACACTCTATGTTGTTTTTCTTTGTAACAAAAAGAACAGTGAGTTGAGCAATGAAACTCTTTGTTTGACAATCCAATGACCAGGTTATTTTTCAACAATTGGTTCATGTTCTTCATGTTAGAATGGACAAGCCTTCTATGCCATAGTTGAGATACATCTTCTGATAACTTAGATAGAAGGCATGTTTCAGGTTTTGTGAGTGATGTGTTGTTCATATCCAAAACATAAGTGTTTCCTTTTCTTGCTGCTTTGAGGAGGACCCATTCTTCTGGAACATTAAACCCTAGCTTAAGAATGTAACAATTAGTATTATCAAACAATGTGGTATAATTTTGATCACAAATTTGAGACACACTTAGTAGATTATACTGTAAATTTTCACAATAATTTACTTTCTCAAATTTGAGCACACCATTTGTTATCATTCCTTCACCAACAATTTTACCTCCTTTTTTATCCCAACAAAATGCCACATAAGAAGCATTTTTATGTTTGAAATCATGAAGAAGTGAACAGTTTCCTGTCATATGCCTGGAACAACCACTGTCAACATACCACTTGTTGTCAGCTCTCCAATATTGTTCCTGTATTCAGAAATAAATCAGTTAGAATTGACAACCCAAGTCTTAATGATATTGGGTTTGTCAATAGTGTCTAAAATAGTTACTCCTTCATGAACAAGTCTTGAAGTTTCAGTTTTAGTTTTGGTTGATTCATTCTGAGTTGCTTTAGTTGAGGATGATTCTGTTGAATGGGATGTTGATGAACTGGGTTCTTGTTTCCCAATTTCTTCTTGATTCAACTTAATTTTGTTCATTTGAGACTTTGGTTTTGATAATGAAACTTTATGATTAAATGTCTCATAATCTTTTGTTTTTGAATGAGGTATATGATTTTCCTTTTCAAATTTATCAAAGAATGCATCATTATCCTTTGTTTCCTTATCAGTCAAATCTACCCTTTTGTGAGGGGTTTTTGACTGTTGGAATGTTGGTCTTTTCTTCAATGGATGAGCACTTGATGATGTTTTGTCCTTTGATTTTGACTTTGATTTTAGTTCAGACTTCTTCAGTTTTAAACCCTTTTCACTATCAGTAGATTGAGTATCTGATTCAGACTTATCTGATTCTTTCTTCTTTGTGCCTTTTGTCTTGTTCTTTTTGTTGAACAAACATTCCTGAGTGAAATGGTTATTTTTGTTACAGATGGCATAATGTTTGTTGAAGTAGCATAATCAGCAGTCATGTGATTGTTCATATTGCAAATAAAGCAGTAGCTACTGAAGTAACAATCTTCAGTATTGTGATTTTTCATGTCACACCATTTGCAATACTTTTCATCTGATTCTTTCTCTGAATCATTCTTATGGTTTGCTAACTTTTGATGTTGTTCTTTCTTCTTCAGCTTTGGATGTGCTTCTTCTTTTTCCACTTTATGCATCTTTTGATTTTTTGTTGCTGAATTCCTCTTCCGTAGATCATCTACTGAATCATCATTAACTTCTACTGAAGTTTTCTTTTTCCGTAGATCAGGTACAGGAAAGAGGTTCTTCTTCCGTTGTTGATCTGCTGATGCCTTTTTCTTTCCTTTTTCCATGGATTTCTCTCTTTCCTCAGTAGAAGCAGATTTCTCATTTACTTTATTGGAGGAGGCTTGTTGCTGATTTAGCTCTTGAAGACCTTCATTTAACTGAGCTATTCTCTTGCAAATGGTTTTCAGCATGTTTCTTTATTTAGGAGGGTATGGCAGCTTTGTTTCTTCAAGCACTTTTGGAATATTTGTTTCAAACACAACATTCTTACCCTTATTTAAAAGATCAACATCATGTTCATCAGAATCATACAAGTCATCCCACTCATCTAAGTCGAATTCTGAATTAAATTGATTAATCTTTTCTGATTCAGAAGACTCAGTTTCATTCACCTCATTATCAATGTTTTGTTGATTTGAGCAAGTTCCTATATTGGTGCTAGGCACACAATGTTTTGACAGATTATTTGTCATTGATTCAGGCAAAGAAACATCGTTATTGTTAACTGGAGGTGCCACAACATTGTATCCCAACCCAGACCTTTTCTTTGATTCAATATGAGAATTTAGTAATTTCTCATATTGCTGAGATGAGAGCTGAAACTTCTGAAGTTTCACTTCAGTTGATGCATGATCAGCCATGGATTTGGTTTAGGAAGTGGTCAGATGCTCAACTTGTGCTTTCTAATTGTAATTTTCAGAAACAATTTTGTCTAAATCCTTTTGTAAAGAGTTAATTTTAATTTGATATAGTTTATGTTCTCTTACATGAGATTCATTCAAAATCATTGTTTCTTTAACTTTATCAGCTAATTGTTGAGCATGAGCTCTATATCTTTCTACTTCCTCAACACATATTGATGAACATAACCTGTCTCTTACCTCACTTGCCATGGGTGGAACCTTGTTTTCCATGTGAGCCATTAGAGCTTGATTTTCTTCTAAGACTTCCTTCTCATACACACTCCAGTCACAGGTTCCATCTTGAAGAATGATTAGCCCAGAGTCTTTAGAGTTGCTAGTTCCTGCTGGTGAATTGGTGGCTAGAGGGGATGAGTTGGTCAGTTGTGGCTGTCTAAAACATCTTTGAGTTGATGAGGGTTGTTTGGCCTGATGATTATGATGTTGTGTTGTGTCAGAATTTTGTTGATTGTATTCTCTAGAAAAGTGTCCATAAAGATTGCACTTGAAGCATCTTACCTTTGACTTGTCAACTCCTATACGTGATGATTTACTTGCAGCAGCCAAATTCTTGTTTCTTCTCAGATATTGTTTGGCTCTATAGGCAATCATTGCCATTTGCCATTGTAGATCCATTTCCTCCACTACATTCGGAGGCTTCTTCTAAATCTTGTTGGCACATGTTGGCAGTGGGCAATGTACTTCCTAGGTAAGCTTGAAAGCTTGAACTAAAGGCTGCAAAAGCTGCCATTTGTTCTTCAGAGTCTAGAATGACAGTGATAGACTCTGATTGATTGTTGGATGATGGTTTTTCAGATGATTTGTCTATTTGATCATCAGATCTTTCTTTCTCTTTTCTTGACTTATTTTGAGAAGATTTCTTAGGATGTTTTGAAGAAGGGGTGTGCATGGTCGGTTTGGTTCGGTTTTAGCCTAAAACCGAAACCAAAAACCGATATTTTGGTTTCTAGGTTTTTAAAACCGTTCGGTTTTGGTTTTTTCGGTTTTTGGTTTTCGGTTTTAACTTCGGTTTCGGTTCGGTTTATGGTTTTTTTCGGTTTTACCATTTGTGCTTCAGGTTTTAGAAAATATTTGTTTTAAAGTAATGAATTTAAGCCAATAAACTTTGGCCTTACATTATTTTGTTGATCTCTAAATATAATCTATATATTTTTATAATTTAGTTGACATTAAAATTAAATGCAATTCATAAAATATAAGAAAAATATATTCAATATAACATTTTAATCTATCAATTCAAATGAAAAAATTAAATATTATTCTTGAAACCTAAATATTTAATCTCTTTTAAATAATACAAGTTAAATATGTAACTAATAGGCTAATGATTTTTATAAGTATATGATTACACCTCTAAATTTACAAGTTTGACTATATGGTTTCGGTTCGGTTTTTTCGGTTTTTGTTACAAGCAAAACCAAAACCGAACCGAACCAAACCATTGGTTTTCTAGCGGTTTCGGTTTTATCGGTTCGGTTACGTCGGTTATTTTGGTTACGGTTCGGTTATCTTAGTTTTTTGCTCACCCCTATTTCGAAGCATAGAAACTTACTTCCTCTTCATCTTCACTCAAAGTACAAGAGTTATCACCATCATTACTGGACATGAAAGCACTTCCAGCACTTCTTGTTTCTTTAAAGTGATATGGTGATACATGAGTTCTTATGCTTTTGTTTCCTGATTTCTCATCCAGTTCAAAAGCCTCAACTTTAGCCATTAGAGTGTCTAGTCCGAGTGCTTTGAGATCTATGGTATTCTTGAACATGGATACAGTTTGCTTCCAACTTTCTGGTAAAGTATGGAGCATTTTCTTGTTCAATTCCTCATTTGTGTATTTCAACTCCAGAATGTTCATTTATGTGACAAGTTGCATAAACCTGTGGAGTTGTTGAGGAATTGATTCACCCTCAATATGATGAAAAGTTTCATATTGTGAACGAAGGGTGTCCTTCCTAATGCTTCGGATTTCATCACTCCCTTCACAAAGTGTATGAAGAATCTTCCACAAGGAATTTGATGTTTTATAATTTTCACATCTGATAAATATTTCTTCTGGAAAAGCCATACTAAGCAAGCTATATGCTTTGATATCAACTTTAACCTTCTTAATATCATTAGGTGAAAGATCTTTTGTGCTTATGGGTTGATTGTTATCATTATAATTCGGCCCAAGGGTGAGTGGAATATAAGGACCTTCTGTTATAAAGACCCATAAGTCAGAATCTGTATAATTTACATGATTCCTGAACTTATTTTTCATGATTTGAAGTCTGCTTTTGTTTTCAACTTCGGTGGTTGGTACGATGATCCACTGAAGTTGCTCATGATTAGTTAAGATCTGAGATGTTAATTGATAAATATGATCAACATGATCTGCTATTCAATTGATTTGAATATAGATCCAAGTTAATCTAACCGACTACTGTTGAACGACAAACAAATTTCACACAAATCCCTTTTAAAGACAATAGATCTAATCAGTAAAAACTGACAAATCTACAGAATTCAAAGCAATTAAACACAACTAACACTGATAGATCAATCGATCTAAATCAATGAGCAATTGGCTCTGATACCACCTGTGAATCCAAGGATCACAATCAGAAATTATCAGTGTCGGTTGAAGGCAAGTCAACGTTTGCGGAATCAACGTTGGCTTGGTTTAGTTGTTTTGTAGTAAATTTCAATATCAATAAAGATTCAAGAACACACTAAAAGAAACACAATTAATGAATAATATGTATTTCATTAAAACATATTAATGATTCCAAATAATGAATGAATGATATTAAGTTTTGTGATGAATGATGCGACGGCTGCTAAGGTTTGATTGTGATATTTGATGTGATGTTTGCTATTTGTGGAATTGTCGTATTGCTATTGATGTTGCCGTCGAAGCCACCCATGATTCGAAACCTAGGATCCATTTATGTAGACAATGATGTTTCTGTTAAAGGAAACACCGGATCTCTTGGGATTTGAATTGTTTCTGTTAAGGAATAATCGGATTTCTTGGGATTCGCATAACTGTCTTGTTGACTTGTTGACTTGTAACACTTGTATTATAACTGTCTTCCGTAGATGTTTTGTTCTTCCGCAGAAGTCTTGTTCTTCCGAAGATACATTGTTCTTCCGAAGCAATCCTGTTCTTCCGAAGATATATTGTTCTTCCAAAACAATCCTATTCTTCCGAAGATACATTGTTCTTCCGAAGCAATCCTGTTCTTCCGAAGCAATCTTGTTCTTCCGAAGCAATCTTGTTCTTCCGAAGCATTCTTGTTCTTCCGAAGCAATCTTGATCTTCCAACCTGTGAGATTGTTCATCCGCATAAGATCTTTGGATGCATTTTACTTGTAAGAAACATATCTACGGAAGAACAAAATGTTCATCCATAGTTGTTTCTTACACTTGGTCAATTTCAAAAATTGACCAAGTATAATGTTTGTACTTGCAACCATACATAAATCAACACACATGTAAATGGGTTAACCTATATATATAATGCATACACAATAATAAATTACAACCATTCTTTACAGATATTAATTCAAGTACTAAACGTATACAAAATAGACTAGATCTACTGATCCTAGACCTAACAAAGATTTTGTGTTGTTATATAGAATTTTTTATATTTCAATAGTTATATAACAATTAGTTTTTTAATATATGTTTATTAGATTAGATTAGATTATTATTATTATTATTATTATTATTATTATTATTATTATTATTATTATTATTATTATTATTATTATTATTATTATTATTATTATTATTATTATTATTATTATTATTATTATTATTATTATTATTATTATTATTATTATTATTATTATTATTATTATTATTATTATTATATTTTGAATAGTTGTCATTTTCACCCCAAAACATTAAATTTATTAGTTCTAAATGTTATACATGTAAATTAAAAATATTACCCTTAATAATACAAAACAAAAACCTCCAAGTCGAGTGGAATTGTATCACGATATAGGTGAGAGCTTGACGACAAGATGTGATGGTCTCTATTAAATAACCTTTCACAACAGGTTCTCGAACGCAAGCAGAGACCATCTCCATCCTCCTCCCCATAGATCGATAAAAGTGATTCAATTGATAATAAAATGTTTAAAGATTAAATGATCAAAGATCTAATGTAGGTTTCATGAATTAAACAATAATACATAAATGGAGTTTTAACAGTAGCAGGTAAACATAATTTAAGAATTTGTGTTGTTATATAAAACTTTTTATGTTTCAATAGTTATATAAAAATTAGATTTTTAAATATATATTTATTAGATTAGATTATTATTATTATATTTTTAATACAAGTCAAGTAACTAATTGTGTGTTGATAAAACAACTATAGCTCATGCATAGAGTGAATTACCGTTTTACTCTTTTTGGCTTCCCAACAATTTGAAAAGTTATCATTGTCACCCAAAAACATTAAATTTATTAATTCAAAATGTTATACATGTAAATTAAAAATATTACCCTTAATAATACAAAACAAAAACCTCCAAGTCGAGTGGAATTGTATGACGATATAGGAGAGAGCTTGACGACAAGATGTGATGGTCTCTATTAAATAACCTTTCACAACGGGTTCCCGAAAGCAAGCAGAGACCATCTCTATCCTCCTCCCCATAGATCAATAAAAGTGGTTCAATTGTTAATGAAATGTTTAAAGATTAAATGATCAAAGATCTAATGTAGGTTTCATGAATTAAACAATAATACATAAACGGAGTTTTAACAGTAGCAGGTAAACATAATTTAAGATTTTGTGCTGTTATATAAAAAAATACATAGTTACCCGTTTTGGTGATGATGTTTAACATTTTAAATTAAAAGAGTTAATTTTTTTGGATGACATAAGCAACTTGTCAAAATTGTGAGGAGTCGGATGTAAAAAAATATTTTGCAGATCAATATTACAAATGCAACCAAACCTTATGGAGTAAAACGAAAATTCATTCTCATGTTTATCTAGACTAGTTCTTACAAAAAAGTTTCTAATAAGAGTCGTTCATGTTTAATTTAAACGTAACAACTATACCTAGTATATTCCATCTTATTTTAGTTGATGATAAATGTAGAATAAGATGTAGGCAAACTATAACTCTATCTTAAGAATAGAAATGTTGCCTCTATTAAGACCCATGCATAAATATTAATAAAAATACTTAAAATGATAGTGTGGTAGTGATAACAGAACATAAACAATTATAGTAAGCTATTAATAACATATAATAACTTGGAATGTATTAGTGAGTGTTGGATATTTTAGTGTAATTTGAGATTGCGTATGACATTCAAATAAGAGTGCACGCTTATTTGAATGTCATCGGGCCTAACGGGGGATCCAAGGGGGCAGCGCCCCCTTGGCGGGGGTTCGGGGGCATCGCCCCCGAGAGAAGCGGGGTCCAAGGGGCGGCAACCCCTGGCGGGGTCCAAGGGGCAGAGCCCCTGGCTGGGTTCGAGCTGCCAGGTCAGCTTGGAAATTTTTTATTTTAGACAAAAGTCCTTCATCGAAAATGCATTAGAAATTTAATTTCGGGCCAAATATGCATTCGTGGAACTTGAAGGACTAAAGGTGTAATTTACCCCAAGAAGCAGTTTTCTGGAAAACTAAAAATACGCTCCTGCGTATTCGGTTTTTGATCCCCTGAAAGAAATTCGATTTCTTTATCTTCTCAAAATTGCTCAATCAAAAATCCATACGAAAATCTAGAATCAGTCTGATTTTATCCAATCAAACGTTGGTAGACAGTCCAATTGTTTGATCTGAAAGTGATCACATGACTTCAGATTTATCCAGTAATTTTCGAGAATTCCCCAACAAAGATCAAACAATTTCGTGACGATGGCTGGTGAATCGGTGAGTGATATGACATCAAAGTTCGTGAAGTTAGCGAAATTTGAAGGAACGGATTTTCGGCGTTGGCAAAAGAAGATGCAGTTTTTGTTGACAACTTTGAAAGTGGTGTATGTGTTGACAACTCCGGCGCCAGAGGAAGTGGCGGATGAAACTATCGAACAAACAAGGAAAAGGAACAAATTCTGGAACGATGATTTCATTTGCCGTGGCACAATTCTGAATGGTATGTCTGACACTTTATTTGATATTTATCAAAATGTTGAATCCGCAAAAGAACTGTGGGATACGCTTCAAGCCAAGTATATGGCTGAAGATTCCTCAAGCAAAAAATTCTTGGTAAGTGATTTCATGAATTATAAAATGGTGGATGGGCGTTCTGTGATGGAACAATACAACGAGTGTTTGGGAATACTCAGTAGGTTTGAACAACATGGGCTAAAAATGGATGAATCCATTGCCACTGCATCCATCATAGATAAACTCCCGCCTTCTTGGAAGGAATTTAAACATAGTTTGAAACATAAGAAGGGTGAATACAACCTTGTTGAATTGGGAAGTACTATTAGTATTGAGGAAGGTTGTAGAAGAATGGAAAATATTTGGGTGAAAGAGAAGGACAAAGATATCGGTGGGTCCTCGGTTAATGTTGTGGAGGAAACTGGTCTAAGTTCCAAACAGGGTAACAACACGAACAATAAGAAACGGAAATTCCAGGGTGGTGGTAACAAAAAGGGTTTTGTGAAAAAGGGAAAACAATCCAAAGATAGTGGATGTTGGAAGTGCGGGAAACCAGGGCACTTCAAACGTGATTGCCGTGTTGGAAAGGGCAAGAACGAATCTGGAACTAGTGGTGGATCCAACAACGATCCAAAGCAAGCAGGTCAGATTTTAACTTTTGAAAATAATTCGGAGTTGAATTATGTTTCTTTAATTTCTGAAGCATGTTATGTGCAGGATGATTATATTGCTTGGTGGTTCGATTCTGGAGCAACGAGTCACGTTTGTAAGGACCGAAGATGGTTCAAGGAACTTACAACAATTGATGACGGACGTGTATTAAAAATGGGAAATGTCGCAACAGAACCGATCCAAGGAATAGGACTAGTCGAGCTTACTTTTACTTCTGGAAAAACTATTTGCTTATGTAATGTATTGTTTGTGCCTGGCATTCGGAAAAACTTGTTATCCGGTATAGTATTAAATAATTGTGGGTACAAACAAGTGTTGGAATCCGACAAGTATATCTTGTCAAAACATGGTTCTTTTGTTGGATTTGGTTTTCTATGTAATGGTATGATTATGTTAAATTTGGATGTACCTTTTAGTGATAATTTTGTTTGCATGATTGATTCTACATCTAGTGTAAATTTGTCTAAATCTGAATTATGGCATGCTAGATTAAGACATGTACATTATAAACGACTTAAGGAAATGTCTCAAATGAGCTTAATTCCGGCTGTTAACTTAAGCAATGAAAAATGCCATATTTGCAAGTTGAATAAAATAACTAAAAAACCATTCATGCAACATGTCACTAGGGAAAGTAAACTGTTAGAATTAATACATAGCGATCTATGTGATTTTCATGGCACACCATCACTAGGTAACAAGAAGTATGTTGTAACATTTATAGATGATGCTACTAGATTTTGTTATGTTTACTTGTTACATACAAAAGATGAAGCTCTGGAAAAGTTTAAAATCTATAAACAAGAAGTAAAGCTTCATCGAAGTGAGTTGATCAAAACTCTGCATACGGATAGAGGTGGTGAGTATTTTGATCCGGAATATTTCCAATCAACTGGAATAATACACCTTACCACAGCTCCATATACACCGGAACAAAATGGTGTGGAAGAAAGAAAGAATAGGACTCTAAAGGAGATGGTTAATACCATGTTGTCCCATTCGGGCCTAAATAATGGGTTTTGGGGTGAGGCTATGTTGTCAGCCTGTTATTTGCTAAACAGGATTCCTAATAAAAGGAACAAGACTACCCCTTTTGAGCTTTGGTATAAGAAACCACCTGAGTTACTAAAACTGAGAGTTTGGGGTTGTAGAGCCGTGGTAAGGCTCAATGATCCTAAGATAAGGAACTTAGGGGAAAGAGGTATAGAATGCATTTTCATTAGGTATGCTGAGCATTCATTCGCTCACAGGTTTTATGTAATAGAACCGAATGACTATGTGTCTGTGCATACGGTTATCGAGGCAAGAAGTGGGAATGCCGAATATGATGAAGAAAGATTCACATCTATACCTAGGCCAAAGGATATGAATCCTAGTTTAAAGACTTTGGGTGAAAACAAAAATGTGCCTTCAACTACCACTGAACCAAGAAGAAGTACAAGAGAAAGAAAGGCCAAGTCTTATGGTAATGATTTTCAACTTTACTTAGTTGAGGGATCTAGGAATGAAATTAATTTTCAATATCAATATTGTTTCAATGTTGATGAGGATCCAAAGACATATAATGAAGCAATGGCTTCAAGGGATGTTGGTTTTTGGAAAGAAGCCATTCAAGATGAAATTGATTCTATCTTGCAAAATAATACATGGAAATTGGCATATTTACCCCCTGGTTGTAAACCTTTGGGAAGTAAAAGAGGAAGATGAAGGTGGATGGTACTATTGATAAGTTCAAAGCCAGATTGGTAATCCAAGGCTTTAGACAAAAGGAGGGTATCGACTTCTTTGATACATATGCTCCTGTGGCAAGGATATCCACCATTAGATTATTATTAGCACTTGCTGCTATACATAATCTTGTAATTCACCAAATGGATGTGAAGACTGCATTTTTAAATGGTGAATTAGATGAAGAGATTTACATGAAACAACCAGAAGCGTTTGTTATACCTGGAAATGAAAACAAGGTGTGTAAATTAATTAAATCTCTTTATGGTCTGAAACAAGCACCTAAACAGTGACATCAAAAGTTTAATGAGGTTGTATTGTCTAATGGTTTTGTTTTAAACCAAGCAGACAAGTGTGTTTATAGCAAGTTTGATGCTTCTGGAAACGGAGTCATGATCTGTTTGTATGTAGATGATATGTTGATCTTTGGCACTAACCAAGATCAAGTTGATAAAACAAAGGAATTTTTATCATCTAAATTTGCTATGAAGGATATGGGGGAGGCTGAGGTGATCTTAGGTATTAAAATCAAACGTGAGAACAAGGGCATTTCAATCTCTCAATCACACTACATTAAGAAGATCTTGGAAAAGTTTAATTTCAAGGATTGTTCTCCAGTAAGTACTCCTATTGATCCTAGTTTTAAATTATTACCTAATAATGGTATTGCAGTATCTCCACTTGAGTATTCAAGAGCAATTGGATCACTTATGTATGCTATGATCAGTACCAGGCCAGATATAACATATGCTGTTGGAAAGCTTAGTAGGTTTACCAGCAAACCTAGTACTCATCATTGGCAAGCATTAGGTAGAGTATTTAAGTACTTGAAAGGAACCATTGATTATGGTTTGACCTACATTGGATTTCCTTCAGTGATTGAAGGATATTCAGATGCAAGTTGGATAACCAATATGGAAGACCATTCTTCCACAAGTGGTTGGGTATTCCTTCTTGGGGGAGGTGCTATTTCTTGGGCTTCAAAGAAACAGACTTGCATAACTAACTCAACTATGGAATATGAATTTGTAGCCTTGGATGCAGCTGGTAAGGAAGCTGAGTGGCTAAGAAACCTGATTTATGAGATTCCATTGTGGCCAAAACCGATATCTCCCATTTCTATCAGGTGTGATAGTGAAGCTTCACTGGCTAAGGCATATAGCCAAGTGTATAATGGCAAGTCAAGACACTTAGGTGTGAGACACAGCATGGTTCGTGAGCTCATCATGCATGGTGTGATTTCAGTTGAGTATGTGAGAACTCAACAGAACTTAGCTGATCATTTAACCAAAGGGTTAAATAGAGATCTCGTGAGAGGATCAGCTGTGGGATTGGGGTTAAGGTCCATCTGAAAACTCTATTGTTAAAATACCCAATTCCCACCTAATATGACGTTAGGTGTTGAATTCAATGTGGAAAGCTTAACATCTAGAGTTTGGAACACAACATTAAATTATCCCAAAGGTATGTGTTCAGATCTGCAAGTTAAGAAAGGTTGAAGTATATCTTCTTAATAGTTCTTTTGAAAAATTGCATTTGCAGGTGCAAAACTAAGAGAGCTACCTATATGAGCATGAAGTTTAGCTGCTTCAAGAAGTTGGGACTTGACTTTGATATGCTTATGAAGGGTAGGGACACAGGCTAGTAAAAGATAGTGTCAAGTTAGATTTATGTATGTAAATTAATGTGTATATTATCTTCATGTATTCAATATGGATATTAAGGGTTCAATCCTTAGAGACACCCTTAAATTCGAATATTTGGAATGTGTAATATACTAATGTGAAATTCAATCGTCACGATATTTCATTTATGCATTAGTTTGTTTGATTGTTGTGAATAAGTTAGTTAATCTACGATTACACTAAAATGAGGGAGGTTTGTTGGATATTTTAGTGTAATTTGAGATTGCGTATGACATTCAAATAAGAGTGCACGCTTATTTGAATATCATCGGGCCTAACGGGGGATCCAAGGGGGCAGCGCCCCCTTGGCGGGGGTTCGGGGGCAGCGCCCCGGAGAGAAGTGGGGTCCAAGGGGCGGCAACCCCTGGCGGGGTCCAAGGGGCAGAGCCCCTGGCTGGGGTCGAGCTGCCAGGTCAGCTTGGAAATTTTTTATTTTAGACAAAAGTCCTTCATCGAAAATGCATTAGAAATTTAATTTCGGGCCAAATATGCATTCGTGGAACTTGAGGGACTAAAGGTGTAATTTACCCCAAGAAGCAGTTTTCTAGAAAACTAAAAATACGCTCCTGCGTATTCGGTTTTTGATCCTCTGAAAGAAATTCGATTTCTTTATCTTCTCAAAATTGCTCAATCAAAAATCCATACGAAAATCTAGAATCAATCTGATTTTATCCAATCAAACGTTGGTAGACAGTCCAATTGTTTGATCTAAAAGTGATCACACGACTTCAGATTTATCCAGTAATTTTCGAGAATTCCCCAACAGTGAGTAGAGATGACTACGCAAAGTTAAGCTTTAAAGTGTAAAGGCAAGCATTTGAATGCTGGGACATTAACTGTAAAACGAGACTAGGTTTTTAGGTCGCTCAAAAACAAGTCTATTTGAGTTGTATTACCTTTTCTATATACGAATTAAACGGGTATTTTTAGTAAGAAAACTACCAACATATATATATAAATGTCAAAAACACTAAAAGTTAAATAAAAAGAAGTAAACATAGCATTAATATTGTTTAATTAGGTGCAGATTAGCGGAGCATATATTTGAAAAACTTTTGATTTGAAAGTGAAGACTCATAACGTATTATTTTGTCCCGTTTTGGCTTTGAAATAAGAAAAAATAGTGAAGTGTCGTATTGGAGAATTTTGACATCCATGGATCATTAATTGAGAAAGAGAGAGGTGGGTAGGTACGATATTCTATATCGATCTATCACTTTCATCGGCATCCATTTTGCCCCCTGATGGAATAATAATTCACCCCCGCCCATATATACATTATATTATATATATATATACACACATACATTAAGTAGCTAGCTATCTAGAATGGAAGTAGGTAAGTAGAATGAAATGAAGTATTATTAATTAGTTAATGTGGATGATGATGGGTTACAACGAGAGTACTAGTGATGAAGATCACATCAACAAGCAGCAAGCCGTTCATCATGGGAGTGGGAGTCGGAGGGTCCAAAGAGCTCTTGTTCCAAGGCCACCGGCGTGGTGTCATCATGATCTCCTTCCAATGAGAAGGATGAATCAGAATCAGTATCAGTATCAGTATCAGCATCAGGTTCAGCCTCAGGCTCAGGCTCAGGCTCAGATGGTGGTGGTGAGCTCCCGTTGGAACCCCACCCCGGAGCAGCTGCAGAGGCTGGAGGAGTTATACCGGGGAGGGACACGAACGCCCTCCGCGGACGAAATCCAGCACATCACCGCCCACCTCCGCCGCTTTGGCAAGATCGAAGGAAAGAATGTTTTCTACTGGTTCCAGAATCACAAGGCCAGAGAACGCCAGAAACGACGCCGTCTCCATCAACCTCCCCCCACAACCTCATTCCATACTAACACCATACAACTTTCAGGTCCACCCTACCTAGCTCCATCACATGCATAAATATACATATATTCCTCTATTTCTTTTCTTTTTAATTATTTTGTCTTCCTACCTGATCTAGCATGAAAACAGAATCTCATTTAATTAATTAAACCTCGCATTTATTCCCCATTACATAAACTAGTACACTCCATCTTTGCACCATGAGATCCAATTCAAATTACATAAAGAATGAAGAAATATATACAACTTAATTAATTAATTGGATGGCAATGCATGTGTCTTTAAATACTTTTTATAAATTAATATATATATATATATATATATATATGTATATGTATATGTATATCAATGTGTTGAATGGGTAGGGGTCATTGTTTGCTTGCAGAGGTTGAAGAGACCAGAAACTGGGCAATGCCTGCACTTTCAGAGGTCTGCCACCTTTCTTTTCCTTTCTGTTATTTATCTATTTATATGTTAAATAAATAAATACTTACATCCCAATTTTATTTCAGTTTCAATTAAATTAAAGATTTACAAATCATATTAATAATAATACATCACTTACGTCAGTGACCTGTGACTGAACTTGGTATGGGATTTGACATATGATCGATGATCCATATGATATATATATATATGCGAGAACTAAAACACTCACATATATATAATATAAAAGGGTATATAATTTGGTAATGAAAAAGACTCGAGAATTAGATATTCAGTAAGATGTTGTGATAAAGATGATTGAAGAATTAATTAGGTCTAGTTAGTATTAATGTATAAAAAACACACCACAGTTGGTGTTAAGTGAAAACCAGTATATATACACTCATGTACCCAAGTTTGATTAATTTTATAAAGCAAAAATAGTATACTTATTCTTTATGTCTTAGTTGTTAATAACTATTGTAATTTGTGATAAATTTATAAAATAATAATATGGGAAAGCAAAACATGTCAACATAGACATATGTATCTATATATTCGTCTAGGATGATTAAGCAAGAGAATTATTTTAACAAAATTATTTCCCTTAAAATAAAATAAAAATCAAATAATAAGATTAGGGTTTATAATTCAAAAGAAAAAGCACTTGGAGTATGTAGACGGTCAATGTGTAGATTCTGGGTGGGTCCACTCTGTTATTCAACCTCCAACTCTTCATTTGTCTTATCTTTCGATATTTCAGTAACGAAGGTTTGGTCGGCCCCAGCTTTTTAAGTTCTTTATAAAGTATTTTCATTTATAAAAATAGTAATTGCATTTTACAATTACATTTTGATTTTTCAGACTTCTTTTGATATACTTGTAAAACTTTGCTTTTGTATTTTTCTTTTAATAACTTACAAGTTTTATAATTTACATAATTCCCCATTTTAGTGTGTTTATAATCGGTCATAAATTTTGGTTACTTTTATAACCTTTTGAACATTGTTTGTTATAAACTTTCATCACTTGATGCATTGACTTGGGTTTTTGTATATTTATTTTTTATTATTATTATTATTTTTGTGATTAACAACATATAATATGGTTTAACAAAGTACATAAAATAAATCAATAAATATGGGAACATAGGTGCAAGGGTGCCAGGTAATCAGTTTGCAAGTTCTGGTTTGATAGCTGAAACGAGACGTGGGATTGAACACTATATATGGTGTAGGGGGAGCGGGTTGCTCGGGTACAACGCTACAAGTAGATTGGTTTGCCTGATTGGGTGATCATGGTGTGGGTTAGCTACCAGTTGAAGGAAAATATTAGCCACATCATACCTAGCTAACAATGTTATCTATCTATTTGACAAGAATGAAAAATAATAATAATGTGAGTATGATTGACATTTGACTGGGTGTCGTGAAAAAAATAATAAAAGAAGAAAATTAAAGGTTTTGTTGTTACTTTTTCTTGGGAAATGCATTTTTCCTGTCTGTCGGCTAGCTTCCTTCTGCATTCACTAGGGTTTTCTTTTTTTTTTTTTTTTTTATTTTGGTTTAATAAATCAATTAATAAAGAGTTAATTATTATTTTGTTGAAATGATGATTAGAAGAGCATGGTTAAAGGAGAAAGAACAAGAAAAGCAGCAGATGAGGGATGGATAGCTGTTGAAGAAGGAAACAATGATCGTAGGCGGAAGACCGCTATGTGGAACCCGTCTTCTTCTTCTTCTTCTTCTAATGATTATGAAACCTTAGAGCTGTTTCCGGTCAACAGCAGCATGGAACCGCCGGAGAAACGTCTCATTCAAACCACTCAACACTTTATCGAGTTTCTTCCCTTGAAAAAATAGTAATACTTCATCATATCAAATACCGGCCTACTCACTCATCTTCATCTTCATCTTCATCTTATTAATTTAGTCCTGCCTTCTACTTCGATTCCATGCATGATCTGGCTTCTTATATTATTATTATCTATTGTATGTATTAAAAGATTGTTTACATAATCGATCATATCTTACTTCAGTTTGAAAAAAACAAAACAAAAAACTTATTATATATACAGTTAGATGATCAATAACATATTAATTAACTATACGTACATCTTATAAATCCTTTAAATTGAAATGTTAATTAACTCGTCTTTTAATATACATTTTATCAAAAACTGCTACGGAATATTAATTAAATAGGTGTACAACACTAATTAGCTTGTTGATTCATTAGGGATCTTGTATTGGTTAATCATAGTACGTGCTTATTATAATGATTGAAAAGTAAACTAGTGTATGTCATTAATTACCACGTCGTCCTTATGTCGATCTTTATACACAAGATAATTTTTTCCCTTCGATGAGTTAGTAGTAAGATTGTTTTGACGGGTGATTTTTACATGCTAATTAATATCTACAAAAACGTACTATATGATGAACTATAGTTAATTAAGCAATTTGCATGGTTTTTAATATTATTCTATGAAAGTTTAAAAGCTATCATATTCTAAAACATTAAAATAATTAAGAAATGTGTAAATATACATATGTATGTTTAATTGTCAGAGAAAATATAAGGTGATATATAATACCAATCAGCTAGTAACCAATTTAGCCCCCTCAAACGTACAGTTAGGTTCATGTAAACTTTCTGGATTCAAATATTGGTATCAATGACAAACTAAAAGAGATGATTAACAGAAATCTCTCAACTACAATGAACGAAGTACAAACAATCAAGAGACAGATTAATACAACTTCAAATATGAAAACTACCAATCAGACTAACTAGACAAGCAACGATGAGTTGCTTGACATCACCGATTGGAAAGAAGATCAATGTTGAAGATGATGAAACTCTTGAACAAGAATGAAAGGAAACCCTAGTCGATATTTCGTTAGAAGCAAGAAAGCCGGATAAAACGAATATAAAGGAACAGCTCTCCAGAGATGGACAACAACAGTCCTTCCACTTCACAAAAGATCAGCAGCCACCCTTCCACAATAAGATTTTACAGAATGTACCCTCGAACAATAACCAACCACATAAAACAAAGAAAATAAATAATAAGAATTGAATTGAAGAAATACACAATATAAAATTTTACACCCACCCTCAATTCAATTACTAAAATAAGTCAACAAGACCCAATTTCTCACATAAAACCTTATGTTGACTAACACCAAAACTTTTTGTAAATACATCAGCAGGTTGATCCAGAGTATTTATTTTAATAATTTTGAAAACACCTGCTAAAAATTTTTCTCTTAAAAAAAATAAATCAATCTCAAAATGCTTTGTTCTCTCATGAAACACAGGATTAGCAGTCATAAGAATAGCAGCACTTCTATCACATGAAATTTCAATAGGAATAGGACAACTGACCTTCTATCATCAAGAAGCTTTCGGATCCATATTAATTCACAGCCAGTAGAACACATAGCTCGATATTCTGCCTCAGCAGAAGACCGAGAAACAGTATTTTGTTTTTTACTTTTCCATGAAATAAGACTACCACCCAAGTAAACACAAAAACCAGTGACACAACGACAAGTAGACAAACACTTTCCCCAATCAGAATCAGAGAAACCTCTTAAAAGAAACTCAGATTGTTTTTTAAAAAATAACCCCTTTCCTGGGTTTGATTTCAAATATCTCAATAGTCTCAAAGCAATTTTAAAATGAGATTGAAGAGGTTTATGCATATATTGACTGAGACATTGAACAGTATAAGAAATATCAGGACGAGTTAGAGTTAAATAAATAAGTTTTACAATTAAAGTTTGATAAACAGTAATATTCTCAAGAACAGAATCATCACTTTCCAAATTAGAACCATCAGGTATAACAAGATTCTGTTCCATAGGAATTGCAACAGGTTTGCAAGCAAGCATTCCAAATTCTTTTAGCAACTCCAAACAATATTTTCTTTGATTTAAGCACAAACCTTGAGGTGTTTCAATAGCCTCAATGCCAAGAAAATATTTTAAAATACCCAAGTCTTTAATAAGAAAACTTTAATTTAACATATGTTTAACTCTTGTAATTTCATCCTCACAATTTCCAGTTATAACAATGTCATCAACATACACAAGGAGCATTACAATTATAGATTCACTAGACTTAACAAACAAAGACACATCATTCTTGCTTTGAGTAAAACCAATAGACTTAAGAGTAGATGTAAGTTTTTCATTCCACTGTCGTGGAGCTTGTTTAAGTCCATACAAAGATTTTACAAGCTTGCAAACTTTACCATTATTAGTTTTTGACCCAAAACCTTCAGGTATAGACATATAAACATCCTCATACAAGTCACCATACAAAAAAGCATTATTGATGTCAAGTTGAAACAATTTCCAACCATACTGAACAGCAACAACAATTAAAGTTCTAACAGTAGTTATTTTAACAACAGGAGCAAATGTCTCATCAAAATCAATTCCTTCAGTTTGACTATACCCTTTAGCTACCAATCTGGCTTTGTACCTCTCTATCTCACCATTAGATTTATATTTAATCTTATAAAGCCACTTACATCCAATAGCTTTTCTATCTTTAGGCAAATCAGTGATAATCCAAGTCTTATTTCTATTTAAAGCTTCAATTTCATTGTTCATAGCATTTACCCAGTTTATGTCTTGACAAGCTTCACTATATGACTTAGGTTCAACACTTTTATCAAGTAAAGACAGGAAAGACACATTATCAGAAGACATATTCAGATTGGGCAAATTGGCAAAGTTAACATATCGATCCACACCATATTTAACTTTTCCTTCAACAACATAATCACTAAACTTAGAAGGTAGAGAACCCACCCTTCCTGATTTACGAGAAGAACCTAGAACAGTTGCCTCAGTGCCCTCAGGGATTGCATCAAATGATGCATTATCCTTATCCGCATCTGGACTACCAGCGGTTAAATCATAATGTTCCTCAACTAGGTTTCTACTATGAGTCAAGGAATCAACAGTGGGTCTAGGAAGACTGACATCAGCAGCAGAGCTATGCTCAGTATCTGTCCTAAAACTGCTGTCCAGGTCTCCTAATGGACCACACACATGTTCCTCAGCAGGAGAAGAACCTGATTCAATATTACCACCAGAAGAAACACTAGGAAAAACATGTGACCCACCCTGGCTGGTAAGACCATTGGAACCCTTCCCTTCATCATCGGGCAAAACTTTTTTCTCAGATTTATAGGTGTCAAAACAAGCATCAAAAAAGTTTAAATGAGTTATGTCAGGTGATGTAGATTCAGTTTGTTTTTCTTTTAATGGAAAACAGTTTTCAAAGAATTTGACATCACGAGAAAAAAATATGGAATTATCATCTAAAGACAAAAGTTTATATCCCTTTTTTTCAAAAGAATAACCTATAAAGACACATTTAACAGATCTTGAATCAAACTTACGATTAGGATTTAAGTTTGCAGCAAAAGTAAGACACCCAAAAGATCTGAGATGAGAAAGAGAAGGTTTTTTGTGAAGCAACAGTTCAAAAGGCGATTTCCCATTTAAAACCGAGGAAGGAGTCCTGTTAATCAAGTAAGTAGCAGTCAAAACACATTCAGACCATAATTTAAGGGAAATGTTACTTTGAAACAATAAAGACCTGGCCACATTCAACAAGTGCCTATGTTTTCGCTCAACAATACCATTTTGTTGAGGAGTATAGGCACATGAAGTCTGATGTAGAATACCATTAGATTTTAGAAAGGAATCAAGTTGACTGTTAACAAACTCAGTACCATTATCAGTTCTTAAACACTTTATGTCAAAACCAAACTGATTTTTAAGAAGTTTCACAAAACACTGAAAATTATAAAAAACTTCATCTTTAGACTTTAACAAGTAAACCCAGACAGCTCTAGAGTAATCATCCACAATAGTTAAAAAATATCGATGTCCTTGCCTACTGGTTACTTTAAAAGGTCCCCATAAGTCAAGGTGAACAAGTTCACCAACTAGAAGGGATTTGTGATCACTACTAGGAAAAGGTTTTCTAGTTTGTTTAGCTCTTTGACAAACTTCACAAGGCACATTGGAGTCAATTTCCTTAATTTGAAGATCATGACTCAAAGTTTTTAATACTTGAAAAGAAGGATGACCCATTATAGAGTGCCACAATTTTACATCAGATTGGTCAGATTTAACACTGTTTCTACACACAAAGTCATAAGACTCAGGATGTTCAAAGTAATACAGGCCATTCACCTGTTTACCAGTCAGAAGAACCTTCGTCCGGGCGAAGTCCTGAATCCAACATTTAAACTCATCAAACCAACATCCAAGCTTATTATCTCTAGCAAGTTTGTACACAGATAGGAGATTGACACTATATTCGGGGACAACCAACACATCCACATGAATTACATTGTTAGAGAGTTTAAGTTTCCCTATTAATTTTATGACAGCTTTAGTTCCATTTGGATGACCAACAGTCATATTGTAATCAGACACATCAACTAAGTCAAACATAGACACCTCAGACAAAACCATGTGTTGATTTGCCCCAGAGTCAATAACCCATCCCCTATTATGAGTGGAGTTAGATTTAGAAACACCATAGAAAAAAATACAGTTACCATCAAAGACGGTACCTCCATATCTGAGATGCCTTGATCTCCAACAGTATTATTACCAAGAAGGGACATAAGTTTGGCATATTGATCAGCAGACAATTGAAAGGACTCTCCTTTACTATCAGAGGAATCACACACAACATTGTTAGATTTAGGTTTATTTCCTGAGATTTTCCCTTTGTAATTCGCTGGATACCCAATTATTTCAAAACATTTTTCTATTGTGTGACCATTTTTATTACAGTTGGATCATTTTACAGAGGAACCTTTTTGAAAACCCTTTTTTATATTACCAGTTTTAGCAACAAAAGCAGCGGGTTGAGATGGGTTTGAAGAGGAAACCTCTCTATGAGACTCCTCACTGGATATAAGAGCAAAGGCATTTTTAACAGAAGGTAAAGGTTCTTTGGACAAAATGGCAGATCTCAGAGGTAGGTATTTTTCATCAAGACCCATCAAAAATTGCATCAATCTCAGGTTTTGATTATAGTTAGAAACCTTTTCAGCAGCAGCACAGGTACATTTAGGTAAGTCAGTTAAAATATCCAGTTGTCTCCACATAGAAGACAACTTGTGATAATATTCGGAAATTGAGTTACCATTTTGCCTTAAACAATTAATTTGTTGATGCAATTTGAAAATAACAGACCCATCTACTTTTGAATATGTTTCTTTTAATTCTGACCAGACATTAGATGCACGTTTAGAAAACACTTGACCCACAAACAGTTCCTCAGAAATTGAATTGAGTATCCATGATAGAACTACAGAGTTGCACCTCTCCCATTGTCTACCAAGGACTTCGTCAGTGGTAGACTTAACACACGAGCCATCAACAAAACCAAATTTATTTTTGACATTAAGAGCAAGTTCCATAGCATTAGCCCAAACATTATAATTTTCCGTACCTTTAAGTTTTATGGACACAATAGTCAAAGACCCAGTATCGCTAGCATGTAAGTATAGAGGATCACCAAAGTCAAGACTACTAATCAAAGTAGGAGTCGGAGCAGGGTTAACAACAGCCATGATAGAGAGATAAACAGACCACAATCACACAACAAGAGAAAGAAACTAGAAACAAGGATCACACATGCACACAACCTGCGAAACTCCTTCAGGAACCAGATACCCGGTCAATTGATTGACTGGCCAAGTATGAAAAGGAGGAGCAGGCACAAATGACAATAACACCCCAAGCACTCAATGCATGAAAGATCAAGAACTCATATAACAATGCAACAATACTGGTCCATCTAGCCCAGTCCAAATATGCCTAAACAGAGGAATCAATACAGTAATGCAAATGAGAGAAAGGGAAAGAAGATCCTTACAGCCGGTCCAATAGTATGAGTAATACCAGAATACCAAGCATGCAAGATGATACCCAAGATACACAGCGGAATTCGGATTTAGATTTGAGGAAGACCAACAGGCACAGCTTCAACAGAATAGCCTTCACTTAGGGCTATTCAGCCTTGAGAGGCACACCGGGCAAACGAAGAGTCACCCGTAACCAAGGGTTAATGAAACCCTAGAATGATGAAAAAACTTCACTATGATCCACCCCAATCTTCTGTAACTCTCCCAACACAGGAGAAGAAAGAATCAATGAGATGAAGAAACACCAATAAAGAGAACCCAGCCCAGAATAGATGATCAATTTCTCAAAAGAATGAATCAACAGAGAGATAATCGAGAGCACATGGCTCTGATACCATGTAAACTATCTGGATTCAAATATTGGTATCAATGACAAACTAAAAGAGATGATTAACAGAAATCTCTCAACTACAATGAACGAAGTACAAACAATCAAGAGACAGATTAATACAACTTCAAATATGAAAACTACCAATCAGACTAACTAGACAAGCAACAATGAGTTGCTTGACATCATCGATTGGAAAGAAGATCAATGTTGAAGATGATGAAACTCTTGATCAAGAATGAAAGGAAACCCTAGTCGATATTTCGTTAGAAGCAAGAAAGCCGGATAAAACGAATATAAAGGAACAGCTCTCCAGAGATGGACAGCAACAGTCCTTCCACTTCAGAGAAGATCAGCAGCTACCCTTCCACAATAAGATTTTACAGAATGTACCCTCGAACAATAACCAACCACATAAAACAAAGAAAAGAAATAATAAGAATTGAATTGAAGAAATACACAATATAAAATTTAACAGTTCACTAAATAAGGTTTTGATTAGCATCACATATTAAGCACTCAAAATCACAACCACAGTGGTGGAACTGGGCTTTGGTGTGGAATTAAGCCATCACCATCATATGGGTGACCTTTGCAACAAGCTTGCTAGGAGTATAATTAAAGTGAAGGCCGGTTGTTAAAAGAAAAATCGAGGTAGAATAAAACATACATAATCTTTTGTACCTACTTTGATGCATCATCTGGCCGGTACATACTATTTAGTTCACTAGCTTTTAATTATAGGATATTAATAGTCGAAATAGACGTTGAACATGAAATAAACTATTTAAATTAATGGATAGATCCTCCTAAATACATCGTTAGAAAGGAGAAATTCGTGACATAATATGCCAGCGAAATCCCATTAGAAACTATCTTTGCAGTCGGTATTGTGCCTTCAGTGATGCTTAATATTCAAGTAGTGTGATGACTTTTTATTTTTATTTTTATTTTCATTAATAAGAAATGCTATAATCAAACTACATATTGATCAAATATATTAAACTAGTAAACACCCTGCCGCGCGTTGCTGCGGCAATCAAATTAACAACAAAATAGATGATCGAAAAACAACAAAGTATCAAACTACATCATGTAAATATATAGTTACTTAGAAACAAAAGGCACATTACAACAAACCAAAGCTACAACAAAAATAGTAGACTTCTAAAAAAAGCAACATTTATCCTTTCTTCATTCGCAAGAAGCGAACTGCTGAGGTACTCATCAAATTCTTTA
Organism: Flaveria ramosissima; assembly: GCA_025215565.1. NCBI lineage: Eukaryota > Viridiplantae > Streptophyta > Magnoliopsida > Asterales > Asteraceae > Flaveria > Flaveria ramosissima. The sequence continues at coordinate 86,991,471 of CM046037.1, forward strand.
AAACCTTCAATGCCTTCAATTTGTCCTACAAATAGTAATATGTGAAGCATTGTAGGTGATCATGACAAAACATCCAAGTAGGCAAACTACACCTACGTCATAAATGTAACTCAATAACAAAATTTCTAAAGCAGTAGCAATAACTATAAGTCAGAAATGTTTAGACTATGATAACAATAAAATCATCCTGGAAATATAACTAAACATTTTATTACCTTTTGTGACATGACAATTACAAAAACTACTATGATAGAAACATACCTGTAACTTCTATAATTATAAATTAATAACCTTGATGTGACAACATCACATGGCTTGTTAAAAGAGCAGAAAAACAAATAAAAAACAACAACAAACAACTTACAAAAGGTGGGGTTAGAAAGTTACTATATAATATCTCTGCTAATATACAAAAGAGGGTTCATCTTTAAGATGCTGCAGCAATTGGAGGTGGTTGTGAAGTTCCTGTGAAGAAACTTGGTGTCATTATGTTCATATCACTTATCACTTGCTTATCAACTTCATCTTCTTCCTCCTCATCATCATCAGCATCCCAAAGAAACCGCGCATAAGAAGCCATAACATAACTGCAACATCAATACAGAACCTATGACAACAGTAGATCAAGATTATCATCATGTGCATAATTGTATATTTCCATTCAAAGATTCTCATAATTGTACATAACAGTATATACCTCTTTCAAATACTTTGCATAATTGCCAAGAATCATTGAATTCCCAGGGTTTGCATCAATCAGAGTAATCATCGTCGATCGAATCAATAACAGGGGAATCAATAATCCAAATAACCTTATATTGAAAAGTTATTTAACAAAACGTCAAAACCTACATCGTCGTCCTAGCTAGAGTCCTGATGCACAACCACCACAACCTCCGGCGGTTCCCCGCTGTCTCGCCGGTAAATGACCACCATCTCGCCGATGAGACATGCAACCCCTTATCAATCACTTTACATACCTCAATCGTCGGGTTAACGCTGACATTTACCTCTATAACCATCATGGATTATCGATGGCACCGGAGCCGTCAAAACATTAAAGCAACATCGTCTTCATCGGATGATAAAAAACAGAATCGAGAGGTCTAAAAAAGATCATCATCAGTGATGCCGCAGCGCAAAACGCATCAACATCGTCAGCAGCCAGCAGACCTGGGGTTTGAAATTGAGCTTGCCGATATTGAATATACGTGGATTGAAATGTGGTCGAAACATGTTACTAAATCCACTACGTCTCAAATGCAGCACACGTGGCATGAACTCTTTAGTAAAATATGTAACTTCAGTGGCCCATTTGTAAAAGTACACAAGTTTTCTGCACACACCGACATAATGTTTTAATATATATTAAATTTCTTATACTTAGACCACCAATGTATAATATAGAGGATTTGTGTTCGAAATCTTTTACCGAATTGCGAGTCTAATTAGATATAGAAATATTAACTTATAAAAGTAAAAATATGTAGATTGAAAGTAATTGGTTTAAAAGTAAATATTTATTTAAATGAGAATGGTTTCAAACTAATTTAATTAATCAAATAGCTATATTTTTTTAATATTTGGTACCATGTGATATGAGATAATGGAATGTACGTAGGATTGAAATCAATGAAAAACTAAATAGCTAAAATCATTACTTTATATTGTTTAACGAGTAGGAAAACACAAAGGAATTGAATTAAATATCATATGTGGTGGTGGTGGTTGGTGTTGGTGGTTGTGGTTGATGATGTTGGTGGGTGTTGGTGGTGGTGGTTGGTGGGCAGTTGTGTTTGCCGGTAGTGGCATCGATGGCGGTGGTGTGTGATGGTGGTGGGTGGTAACGGATGGTGGTGGTTGGTTGTGGTAATGGTGGCAGTAATGGTGGTTGGTGGTATCCATCTCATTGACACATTAATGTCTCTTAATACATCATCTTTTCCATCAATATATTCTTCTTCCTTAACAACACTCTCTTTATCTTAAAAGTTACAAGTATACTATAAATACACCTTCAATGAGTTTTGTTATCTCTTCTTATTTTCTTGAAAAATGCAAAAAATAATGTACTATCATACACATTTTCAGTTTGAAAGATAGATACAAGTAGTTTTAATTTCAATTTCATGGAGTTCTTAATATTTGAGGGCCTAAGTGGTTGTTTTAACTGTTTGTACTATAAGAACGCCCCTGCAAACTATATTACTTGTAATGATAACTCACACACTTAGTTTTCTTTAAAAAATACTATATTATGAGAACCTATAAACTATTTCAAGATAGATTTGAATCTTTGTAGTATCTAAAACCTCTTTGACTCTTATTTACACACTACCAACCCAAGTGGTTATTAATCATACACTACAATGATAGACATCTATAACTATAAAATTTTGAGTGGTTGTAACGATAACATGTTGTCACTATAGGATCTGTCAATCTACACCACAAAAAAAATTATCATTTAGTGGCATACAAAATGTATCAAAAAATACCAAAAGGTGCCACTAAAACTTTATAGGAATGAGCAACACACAAAAAACATGCTATTAGAAACGCTGTCACTAAAGCCTTTCATTACTTTTGAAGTTTTAGAGACACTTATATTTTTGCCACAAGAAGACTTTTGTGACACAAATTTTATGACGGTAAAAACTATTCCTTATTAAATATTATAGTACTTTTAATTGCACATATTTATATCACATTAAATTAAATGCTATTACATAATTAGTTTTCATTAGTTAATACCATATTTATTATTAATATAAAGCAAATAAAAACTTTAAAATGTAGAAATCATAAATTTATCACTTCATTCAAATTTTATGTCATCTAAAAATATTCCGAATGCTTGCAAACAAATATCTAATAAGTGTGAAACAAATATCTAAAAATATTCAAAATTTTGTCACTACTTTATACGGGATTGTGCTGAAAGAGTATTAATTAAACTAATTAAAATTTATACCCTTGATAATGTTTCTAACATATCGATGAAAGCCTTCAATCGTACACTTTTTGATTTCCTAGTTGAGATGATAAGAATGAAAAACCCTGAATGAAAACTATTTCTTGAAATATTTATGGAAGGTTTTTATTTTCTTTTAGTTCATATGGTTTTACTTTTCTTTTAAACATGTCTTTTATAAATAAAAATTAAATAAATGATTAAAATTAGGCATTCATGGTGTGAAAAGAGGAGCCTTCGAATTGGGATTAAGGTCAAGTGTGTCTATATAACTGTAACACTTTCCCTGCGAATCATCTTGATGATCATGCTGGAGTACCACTCCCATTTGCTGGGTTTAGAAAGATCTCAGCCAATAAAAGGCTTTTCACCACAACGTATATTAGACACAAAGCAGGAAGAATGAGTGCTAAGATTTTAAGATGATCGCGGGACGTTAGGAACCTAGGGTTCCTTTCCCAGTACATGAGGTACTGAGGATGACGATGACAGATCTACAATGCATGTTGTGTGCATGAAGGTGAGAAGAAAAAGTAAGTGTGCATGAGGTACGAAGGATGAAGATGACATATCCACGTCCATTCATAATGCTTTGCATAAATAAAAGTACAACAAAGAGTAACATCTAACATATTAATTTCATTCGAGTAAAAGAAAATAAAAGAGAGAATTACACAACCACAATATTTCTAACCTATTAATAATTCTTGATAAATAAGTTGAAGGTTACTCAAAAAGTAATAAATCAACGTAAAAAATTCAAGGGTTTTTCAGTTGGGTGGGAAACAACCCTTCCTACATAGGTTGAGAATAGGTACACATACTAAAGATAATAATCAATAAATTAGTCAGAAATGATAGACCCATCACTTTCTTCCTTTGCCTCCTCTGGATCCTCCTCCAACTCATGTATTCGTGCAGTAGCCCGATGTAGCTAGTTCTGCATATCTATCAAAAGGGCAGTGAGATTTGCACCCTGAGTAATTAAAGTTTCAACTTCTTTAGCTTACATGTTGGCGATCTACCCGATTCATGCATACCTCCTCGAGACTATTCAATGACCCGTTGGTATGTCTCTATCTATCGTGTAGCCAAACATTCGCTACACCATATTGCATGAGGTCATGAGAATCCACTAGGGCAGTAAGATCCTGTTGAAAAGGGCAGGGTAGAATAGGTTACGTAGGTGGAGCCTTCGGATCGGGGTTATATTTTGACTTGTGATATTATATGGGTTACGTTTAAGTTGGTGTTCACCAGAACAACATATCTAATTTGTTTAACAGATTGGCTTATCGTACAAGCTCCAAATATTATTATAATCGATAGTCAATAATATTGATACTAACATATGTATTTTGTAATTCTTTGTTACATTTTAATTTACATGTTCTTCTGTCTCTACCAGTGTCGATTGTAATCGAATGATCATTGATATATGTTCTTAATGAATATTGGGCTAGACTACTTGTAGATAAATTTTTATTGGTGGATTATAATACACTAAAAAATAAACTTTTATATAAATTGTAATTGAAAGGATATTTCTTCATAAAAGTTGAGTGTGTAGGTTTTAAGTATTTATCGTCCACCAGTGTGTATTTATATGTTAATGGTTTTGCATATAGATTTCTATTGTGTGATTACTTTGAAAACAAATCCCTTGGATTGCGTAATGTCTTATTAAACCTTTTAATATAATAATTTTGGGTTTGGATTTATGTATTGAGTCATAGCTAGGCTAGTTTGTTTATTCGGCTTTGTTCGTCCATAACATAATATTTTGGGCCAAATTAAAGAAACTTTCAGCCTCTTATTTTAATTTAATCACACTTCTTAAACCATAGCTTCCTCACATCAAACTCAAAAGGTTCAATTGTTGCCTTATTAGTATGTGATGGCTGTGGTGGTATACTAAACCTCACCAAACTTAGTTTGATCATTTATCTCAACATCAACGATAGTCTCATCCCCAATAACTATATTATGTATTAGTAGTCTTCTTAACATCCTTGCCCATACGCACAGACTCAATAAGCAAATCAATCATCCTTTCACTATTTTCATCTCCACCACATGTATGATATATATATATATATATATATATATATATATATATATATATATATATATATATAAATTAGTATGAGAAACATCAATTTTAAACTCTATCTCCTCAACATCATCATCTGATGTATCATCACTTAGATCATCCAAATCAGCTAAGTAATTAAGTTTATCATCTTCAAGCTCTAACATATCAGCATTCATCTTAGATACAACAACCTCTGTTATAAATGATAACACCAGTGTAATCTTAGTGTCTGTAACAACAGCTGCAAGTATAACATTAGCATTAGTCTCTGACTCCTTCATATCACTATCATAACCAATTACCTCTATTTTAGAATCTACAACAATATCAGTTTTAGCATTAGAGACAATCAAATCTCCTAACTTTACGTTCATCCATATGAGTAACAATAGCTACAGGTATAACCTCAGTATCAGTCGATGCCTCAGGATCATTGCCCTAATCATTATCATCACACACTCTAGGTACCTATAGCTATCTACATAACTTTATACTAGCTGGTCTTCTCTCCCCTTGAACATCAAGTCTTTGAGTGAGAGCAAGAAACTAATCATTTAGAATCTCAATCTAAGCATTATGTCACTCGAGTATGCTTAACAGCAACGCATTAGATAATCTTTAGTATGATATAACAGGAACATGCTCTGAAATAAGTATGGATAGCTTAGAAGTTCATGATTAAATCAAAATAAATTTTGAATCTCAGAATCAAGAGGATCAACTAGAGCTAAAGCAGATAAAGATGCAAAAGTATGGTGTGGTGTATCAACATAAATTTTGTCAAAGAACTTGGTAGTGAATGGTGTATGCTAATAACATACTGGGATAAAAGTAGGTGGTGTGGATACAAAAGTAGGTATGATAGTACTATCAACAAATATAGGTTGTGGACATGTAGAGATGGGCGTAGAAGCCGGAACTACAGTTTCAATACTTGAACTAATGTCACTACTAGTCACTACAACATCCTCAGGGTAACCGATGTATCATACAACCGGTGAAGTATCACACATAATTGGTGGTCTAAACACATGCAGCTTCTTCTGTTTTGGATGTGAAGGCCCCACACCATCATAAATATCTGATCCGTAATCTATGTTTTAGTTGTCAATTTGCGCACATGAGATAAAGAACTAGAAGGAGAACCCTAAGTCTTCTTCCTAGCCAAATTCTTATGCCTCAACATTGAAACTCTATGAATGCGTATTACTAGATATTGCTTTTCATATGAGTTAAGTACATCAGAATTTACATTGTCGTTACACCTCGAATTCAGGACACCTAGGGCACGTGAGGCCACTATCATACATTGTGTCCTAATTTTATTTTTTTTGAAAATATAAAGTTCAAAAGAATCAACGAAAGCCTTTAGAATGCTTTGTAAATAATCATCATTATCAATAAATTTTCATTTTCATTTCTCAAATTTGAGGTGATCAATTCTAATATTAATCAAATATTTAAATCCTCTCTTTGAGATGTATCTCAACACTTGTAGTTGAAAACAACCATATATTTTAAAATAACAATTTATGATATCTTTAACAATATAGATTGTTTTTAAACAAACCGTTACACTCTAAAATATAATGTTTGACAAGTAAGATCCACAAAGTCTAACTACCAAGTCTTCACCTTCTTCAAAATGGCATTCCAATAATTAAAGGTTTACTAGTAGCATAAACCTTGTTTAAAATGTACATATGCAAATCATTTACCTAAACATGAAACATTAACATATAGGTCGGCGAATCATGTTAGCCGACATTTTATATTAGCATAGCCACCATGATCAATACTAATAATCATTAAACCACTTGTTTTATAGTTTTCCTATTTGTTGACATGACCCATATCAGGTAGCTAGTATACACTGAACTCATCCAATTCAAATATGTTGAAATGAATTCAGCCATATTATGGCATAACACACTGTCACCCATCAATGCATAGATCCTCGTTCGATATCCGTATACTGTGCCATAGTCGCTTAAACCCTTGCATAAAAATAATATAGTCGCATGTTTATTTTTACAAATCTAAATGGTTTTAACATATCAACATTTCAAAAACATGCTTAAAATTTTTTTTATAAAAATTTGTGCATGTAGACATTATATGCATTTGAACTTTAGGAGACATATTCACCTTAATTAGTATGCTAAACCCTTGGCTAAATGCTTCAAAATTCCTAAACAGCACAACCTCTATGATCCTAAGCTTGAAGGGGTATTGGACTAAATGGGGTATAACAGGGGTACTAGCATAAAGTGACCTCTGAAAAATGTCACCTTTTCGTCTGAAAAGAGCAAGTATTTATAGACTAATCGGGCCCACCATCGTAGACACTAAGCAAGGTGGTCGCAATATGCGACCAAGTTACGATGACTAAGAACATTCTTACCCAATCATATATTGACACATGTCTCTTTCAAAAGCCTCGTCATTCGACATGTGTCACTCCATTATAACACATGTCACACTTTCATTCCTCGTCAGCATGCCACATGTCAATACACAAGGGTTTTGCTTGGTGAACACGAAGGGGATTGTTACAAGGTAGTATAGTGGCCCGATATACTAGCCTTAATTCTAAAACCCTAATTCAATCCATGGTAGACTGCATGATCGATATTGGTCACTCAGCACAAGTATTCTCTTTTAACTACTAATTTACACTCAAATGATGATGATGCAGAATCCTTTAAGAGATGATAATAATATACTAAGTAAACAACACACAAGAAATGGTTTTGAAAATACTTGTATATATTACTTCTCAACTCAAGGTGTAGAAGACTCTTACAAGCATACTAACTGAGTTTAAAATGAGAACTATATATACTACTATCTACAGCCGATTATACAAAAGATTACCAGCTGGAAATTACAACTAAACGAATATTATATTGCTAGAAGTAAGGTATCTAAGATAAAATACTATCCTAGATTAGGTAGTCACAACATGTCCATGACTTACCTTTTGTCACCAACTAAAGTTGGTAACTGTACTAACTGATAAAAGATGAACAGTGGAATAAAGTATGGTCAACTACATGGGCATGGGAAAGCGCCATGTAGTATCTCAGAGGTTGTAGCGGCATGTCAGAAGGGCCATACTTATATCAACTGGATTATAGTAGGTTCTTCCCAAGGTTAACTGGCTTCGAAAGAACAAGTTCTTCCGAAGCCACTTATACTTCGGAAGAGTTTACTTCTTTCGAGACTTGTGCTGATCTTCAAGACTTTATGCTTCAGAAGTCATTTTCTTGAAATCTTCTAAGTGTTGAGCTTCGGAACAGGGATGACTATGTCTTCGGAAGATAGGATTCCTCTTCGGAAGTTCTTTTAACTTTAATCTTCAAAAGTGCAACTTTTTGCCTTCGGAAGTCTTTCACAGTTGCACCAAAAATGTTCTAAGTGTTGTTTTGGTTTCACCAGCCTTGCTTGATCCAACAAACTCACCCTACGCTGATGCTACCAAAACCTTACTTGTTTCTTCTTCTCAAAACTTTTAGCACCAATGAGAGAAGATACTTATCTTTTTCTATATTCTTTAGAAAGGTGATGCTGAGAAGTTTGTACAAGTCATTGGTAGACAACATATCTAGTCTATTACTCTGAGAAGTTGTGTCCTTTTGTTGTAGTCATACTCCCATCTAACTATAGGTTCCAAGTCAAGGCCTTCAACCATTTGTAGGAAAGTATTTACCTTGATTGAACCTTCCTTTTCTACCTGCTCTCTTTGTTTCAACTCTTCTTCAATCCTTTCTTTTGTAGTCAACTTAGCAAGGTGAAGGCTACTTAGATGATTTCAAATATGAGCAGCTGTCTGAGAGTTGGAGGGGTTTGAGAATAGCTTCTCTGCTAACTCAACAATGTCAAATCTGCTAGAGTATAGCAGAGATGAAGTGTTGAGTCTATTGACCTCGCCATTCACTCTTTCCACAACAAAGTTATGAGAAGAGTCTTCGAACCTCCATTGGACAATCTTCTTCCTAGGAATGAGGGGTTGAGTTGGCAGCTTGTTCCCCTTCCTGGTATCCAAGAGAGTCACCAGTCTTCTTCTCAGCTTCTTCTTTTCTTCATTGAGTGAATTAGAGTTAGTTGCCAAGAGCTGAATGCCTGGTCTAGTGTTCCCCTAGGCAGATCAAGAAATGCTTCTCTTGTGAGGGAACTGGAAGAGCCATCAATGAATGTTAATTTGATGGACTCCTCTTCACAAAAGATTTAGCTCAGAGTAGTATAGTTAATGAGCTTTTTCTTTATTTCCTTGAATTCCTCCAAGGTAAGAGGTTTGGATGATTAAGCGGATGACTTGGGTGGTTTATGGGTAGATGATGGTTGGGTTCTAGGAAGTGTTTTGGGTTTTAGGATAGGTAGTGGTGGTTGTTGTTGTGATGTAATGGGTGAGGGTGAGGGTATGGTTGATGGTGTAGGTTCAGGTGTGTAAGGTTCGGTGGTTGGTTTCAGTTTTGATAAGGAAAGGAAAGGGAGTTGGCTCAGGTTTTGGTTGGGGTTGAGGTTGAGGTGCAGGTTTGGGTGTCATCCTCTGAGTACTTGGGTAAACCTCCTTCCTTCTTCCTGAGCGAATGTCAGCCTTGATATCACTAACATGTCGCAGCAGGGTCTTTTCAGCCATGGGGCCAACTTGTCTGCCAGAGAAGCCATGGGCTCAGAGATACGCCTTCATCCAGGCTTTGTCTCCCATCTTCTTTGCTGCCACAAGTTGTGCTTCTTCCTTTTTCTTCTTCTTCTCCCTAAGCTTTTCCCTAGCTGCCCTCTTCCTCTCCTTATCCATTTGATATTGTTCTTTGTGGAAAAGCCACAAGATCGTGTCATTGTCATGAGGAGTTAGTTCTTCAAGAGAGTAGCCCTTAGAACATAAGAAGGCTGTCCTCTCACTCCTCAGCTGTTGCTTAGCTTCCTCTTTCTTTCTTTTCTCTTCCTCTTCTAAGGCCAACCTTGCTGCTTCCTCTTGTTCTTTTTGCAGCAGGGTTGCCTTTTCTAACTCCACCAGCTCCTCAAGTGGTAAGAGGAGTACATCTTGTTAGTTCTCTAGAAAGATTAACATGTTGTCTTTATGTGTCTTTTTACTATTTGTAATAGTATAGGGACTAGTTTTGTAATTTTGTTAGTTCCTTGTGTTTCATTATAAATAGCTTAGATTTGTAAGGACGAGAGTAGTGAACGAACAACTGCTTACTTACTTTGTAATTGTCTTTGCTTGATATTAATGAAACTATGAATTTTGTTGATATCTTGCTTGATTTGATTACTTTGTTTGTATTTCTTTGAATTGTGTTCATACATCATCACAGATTGGTACAATTGATCCTATCAGTTGGTATCAGAGCTGTTGGTAGCTGTTGGTTGAGTGATTTTTGAGGTTTGTCGAACTTTCAAACTCAAAAAAATTCACTGAATCTGTGATTGATAGATAATTCAATTGAAAATTTGTGGATTTCAGATGTGTTTCATCATCAGAAACATGTTTTGAACCACAATCAACAGTTAAATTCATCAAATTCGAGATAATTTGTTGAATTTGTGTTCGAAAGTTCACTATTTTTCGAACTGAAAATCACAAAATAGATTGATTTGTTGTTGATATTGAAATAAATTGATGTTAGAAGAATGATTATCGGTATAAAACATGTCTAATTGGAAAGTTTCAATCCAATTCATCAACTTTTGAAGAATTTCAGAAGATTTGAGTTAGTTACATTCATATGAACATGATGAATGTGGCGCATTAGAGTTGAGGTTTGCCGAAAAATTGTCTAAGTGTTAGGCGTTTGACTACCGTTTAGTCGCATTAACACTGTTTAGACGCTTTCAGTTAAGACGTTTGACTACTGTTGAAGAGTAAAAGTCCCGACGTATCATCTCTGTTGAGGCGTATTAGAACTGTTTAGACGGTTGATAACTGTTGAGGCGCATTACAACTGTGTAGGCGCATTACAACTGTTCAGGCGTTTTACTACTGTTCAGACGCATCAACTTGGGCGTTTTAGAAAATTTTTCTAAGGCATTCCCTTAGACGTCTCTCAACTTAGGCGCATTAACTATTTGGGAGTTTGATTACTGTTCAGGCGTATCACCCTTGATACTTAGAATTTGTTTTAAGAAAATTTTTCAAAAACTTTTCCATTTCTTTTCTTAATTCAAAATCTAAGAAAAACAACAAAAAATATAAGAATGGTGAAATCAGAATATTCTGAAAATAGAGTTCCAAAACTTAAAAATAGAGCTGATTTCAAAAATTGGTCTCTTAGGTTAAAACAACATTTTAATTCCATTGACACTGATCTTTGGAAATCTATAGAGAAAAAACCATACATTCCTATAATCACTGATGGGCCTGACAGAGGGTTTGTTTATACTAAAGATTCTCAAGAACCCTATCCTGAAGATGGTCTTCAAGGAGATGATTTGAGAAGAGTAAATAATGATATCAAAGCATATTCCTTGATGTGTAAAGGACTACCTCTGGAAGTTCTTGCAAGGCTTGATGGATATCAAACTGGATACACCATATATAAAGCCTTAAAGACCATTTGTGAAGGAGGCAAGGAGATTCAAAATCTCAAGAAACAAAAGTTGAAAAGGCAATTAAAATTGTTTCAATATTTGTCTGAAGAAACCATAAATCCGATGATGAACAGATTTGTTCAACTTACAACTGAGATGTCAACAGCTGGTATTAAGCCTGATCTTGAAGATCTAAATCTTAGACTACTCAATGCTTTACCCTCATCATGGAAACAAACAGTAACCTTACTAAAGCATACTAAGAAGTTCCCTATGGATCTAGATCTACTCATTGCCAAGATAGCGTCAGTAGAGATTGGAGAAAGCTCAAGGAATAATGATAGAGCAGCATCAATGTCTCAGTATCAGTTTGTTGCTTCTCCTGCAACCACTATTGAAAATGCATTCATGGCAAAAAGTGAGAAAATTACAGAAGAAGAGGGAGATTTATTTGTTGGAGCAGGATTTTTCACTGATTCATCATTTACTAGTGCTCCTGCTTATACAACTCAGTCTCATTCTCAATCTTCTCCTAAATCTCAGTCTCAAACATCTAATGTTCAAACAGAGACTTCTTCATCTAACTCTGCTAAATCTAGCAAAGTTAAAGATGTGATAAACATCCTATTAGAGGATGAAGAGTCTAAAACTGCATTCACTGCGTTTATGGCTAGTTTTCAAGCATATCAAGGTAGCCATTTAACTTAATTTAGACCTTGTTTTGTAGGATTTGTTTGAAATGGATCCTGAAGATGTTGAATAGATGGACTTAAACTGGCAGATGTTGATGATTGCTTACAAGACACAAAAACACTCATATGTCAACAGTAAGTACAAGCCAAGTGCTAACAAGACTGTTGGGTTTGATAAGTCAAAAACAAGGTGTTTTAACTGTAACAGTTATGGACATTTCTTCAGATAATACAAAGCTCCAAGGAATAATGGAGGAAATGCTCAATCAAGTTCTAGCAATCAAAGGTTTCAACCAGCTCAGAAGACTTTTCAAAAGCCTTATCAAAGTCTTCCTATGCCTGAGCTTAAAGATGAAACAAAATCATCTGATGAAACCAAGAAAGCTTTAGTAGTCAGTATTAAAGATGGTTATGATTGGAGTGCATATGCTGAACAGTTTACTAATGATTTAACATCAAGCTTATCTCTTGTTGCAGAAATCCAGGGAGAAGATTGGTCAGAAAATAATGATCCAAAGGTGGAAAGTGAGAATGAAGAAGATGACTATGATTGGAGTGACAAATCTGATCCTAAGGAGGATACAGATGAAGTAGCTCTAATGGCACAGTCTGATCAACCTAAGGTTGACACTTCATCTTCAAAATCTGAAACGTTATCTCCAAAATTCCCTAAAATCCCATCTGAAGTGAGAGAAAAACTTTGCACAAAATCATGCTATGAACATGTTGAATACTATAGAAACTACTCATATAAAATCTGTGAGAAACTAAAACAAGAAGAGTCAATGCATAACAAACTAAAATCTGATCATAAAACAGCAGATCAAAAGATTATTTCTCTTCAAACTTAATCGAACAAAACACTAAAAGAATTAGAAATTGTTTCTAAACAATTGAAAGAGATGACAAAAAATCTTGAACAGGAGAAGATAGCACATGCTGCTACTCAAATGGATCTTGCTAAAGTAAAAAGTTCAAAAATAATTGTAGAAAAACTGGTAAGTGAGAGAAAAGATAAACAGAAAGCAGGGTTAGGTTTCACTCATGAACCTATGCCTGAATCTATTACAAACACTTTACCAGAGAACTTTAATACACATGATCATTCTCCTGAGAATAAAGCTAAACTTAAAGCTTTTCAGGTCAAAAATAAGAATTCAAAAGAAGAAAAGGAAAATGTACAAGTTTTTGTTGAAAATGATCAAGAAAAGATTAAAAATGGTCATCCAATCAAGATAAAATCTTATGAACCAAAACAAATAAAACAAAACACTTCTGATCAAATTCATGTTGTATTAGAAGAAGTGAAAGTTCAAAGCAAAGATAAAGATAAACAACAGGTAGGAACATCAGAAGATTCAAACACTATTAATCTGAAACGAGTTCAATCTGAAAAGGAATCTTCTTCTGACGATGTTCAATCTGGAAGTAAACCAAGTTCTTCTAAGTCAAAGAATCAAAGAAGAAGAAAGAAATCATCAACAAAATCTGAACAAAACAAAAGTTTAGAAAAGTTGATCAAAGCAACAAATCAGGCAACAAAACTTAAACCGATAAAATTTGTATCAGCCAGTTTGTTAAATATGAATTCTCTTAAAAACAACAAGGTAAATACTATGAACAAATCTCACTCTGATCTAAAATCAAGTTCAGATTCTAAGACTTCCGCTGTAGCAAAAAGATTTGTTTCTAATGAATTCAAGAAGAAAGTTCATGTTAAACAGATGCAAAATAATCTGGCACAAAATCAAAATATGAAAAATGAAAAACAACAGTTTAACTATTTGACACCAAAATCAAATATAGTGTCAATGTCAAAAGTTAACAAACAGTTGTTTTTAACTCCACAAAAGTACTGTGAAATATGTGATATGAAAAATCACAATACTGCTGAGTGCTATTTCAACAAGTACTGTCACATATGTGACATGAGAAATCATTCCACAACAGATTGTTATTTTAACAAATACTGTACTTATTGTGATGAGAAGACTCACAACACTGCAAATTGTTATTTTAGAAAGAGATCACATACTAGAGGATTTGCAAATTCAAACATGAGCAAAGGTTATGTTAATCCTCAATATATGAGAAATCAAACTGATGGATTTCAAAAATTAACTAATCAACCTTCTTTAGGTTTGAGATCTTTTCAAAAGAACAATTATGTGAGATCTAAACAAAATATGCAAGAATAATTCATACCAAGATCTGTAAGAATGACTAATAAAAAAGTTAGTCATCAATACATGTCAAAAATTGATCAATCAAATGGTATGAATGTTCTAAAAAATAACTCAAACAATTTTCAAAATAATTTTCAAAACAGTTTTCAAAACAAGATTGGTAAATTCATCAAGAATAAACCTTATTTGAATAATCTTCATTACAAAAAATTTACCATTGTTGATAAATTTGAAAAACCCAAGACCATCTCGGCTTGGGTGGATATCTCAACTTAATTTTCTTGTTGTGCAGGTACGCCCAAGAAGACCACTTAATACATGGTATGTGGATAGTGGGTGTAGCCGGCATATGACAGGCAATCCTGCCTTGTTACAAGATTTTAAGTTAAAGGATGGAACACACGTCGCCTTTGGTGGTGATGCTGGAGCAAAAATAACAGGAGAAGGAACAGTATCAAATGGGATAATAAGCTTTGACAAAGTCAACTTTTGTTCACAGTTGAACTTTAATCTTTTAAGTGTATCCCAAATATGTGATAAATCATACTCTGTGCTATTTTATGATACATTTTGTTATGTTTTGAAGCCAGGTTTTCAGATAAGCAAAGATTGGGTAATTTTTACAGCTGAAAATGTATACAAGCTGGATATGTCTCAAGTTGATCCTTCAACTGAAACAACATGCCTAATTGCTAAAGCATCAAATGATGAAAGCCAGCTTTGGCATAGACGTCTCGGACATTCAAATTTCAAGAATATGAACAAGCTTGTATCAGGAAATCATGTCATTGGACTTCCATCTAAGAAGTTTGCAACAACTTATCACTACTCAGCATGTTTGAAGGGAAAGCAACATAGAGCGTCTTATAAGTCCAAGCTCATAAACTCAACTTCCAAACCTCTTCAAATGTTACATATGGACCTTTTTGGACCAACAAATGTCAACAGTATTGGTCGAAAATCATATTGTTTAGTTATCATTGATGACTATACAAGATTTTCATGGGTCTTCTTTTTGTATGCTAAATCTGAAACGGCTGGTTTACTGAAAGAATTTATCATTAAAGTTGAAAATCAATTAGAAAATAAAGTGAAAATAATAAGAAGTGATAATGGAACAAAATTCAAAAATGCTAACATTGAAATGTTTTGTGCACAGAAAGGGATAGCTCATCAGTTCAGTGCTCCCAGAACTCCTCGATAAAATGGAGTTGCTTAAAGGAAGAATATAACACTGATTGAAGCTGCTCGTTCTAAGTTAGCTGATGCAAAAATTCCTATCACTTTTTGGGATGAAGCTATATCAACTGCCTGTTTCGTTCAGAACAGAATCTTAATTGTGAAAGATAAAATGAAAACTCCATATGAGTTAATGTTTGACAGAAAACTGTTGGATCTAGAAAGGCTGGTGCAACCCAAACCAAGTCACTTAGAAGATTTTGGTACAACAAATAAAGGACTTCCAAAGCTAAGTGTGGAACTTCCGAAGGAAAAAGGAGCTCTTCCGAAGACAAAGTGTAAAACTTACTTCCGAAGGAAAACTCCAACTTCCGAAGACAAAGAACCTATTTCCGAAGATCAAGACTTAGAATGAAAGATCTGAAGTCAACTTCTGAAGTACAGAAGTCCTCAAGCCTCCGAAGTATAGAAGCCTCTTCCGAAGTATAAGTGGCTTCGGAAGAACTTGTTCTTCCGAAGCCAACTTACCTTCGGAAGACACTGCTATTATCTAGTGGACATAAGTATGGTCTCTCTGACACTCCGCTGCAGACCTCTGAGATACTGCATGGCGTTTTCTCAAAAGCCATGTAGTTGACCATACTTTAATCCACTGTTTACCTTTTTATGTTAGTACAGTTGCCATCTTTAGTTGGTGACAAAAGGTAAGTCATGGACATGTCATGACTACCATATCTTAGATAATACTTTATCTAAGATACCTTAACTTTAGCATTGTAGTATATGCTTTAGTCTTAGGTTTCTAGCTGGTATCAAAGTATATCCGGCTCTAGGATCTAGTATATATAGTTACTCATTGTAACTCATGTATCATGCTTGTAAGAGTCTTGTAATATCTTGAGTTGAGAAGTAATATATACAAGTGCCTTGAAAATTTATTTCTTTGTGTTCCTTGCTACTTATTATATTATTATCAACTATTGTAAAAGACTTTACTTCATCTGATTTGAGTGTTTCTATAAGTGAGTTTGAGAGAAATCCAAGTGTTTAAGTGACAAACCCGATCCTGCAAATGGTATCAGAGCTTTTTAGGCTCTTGATTGTGAGATCTTACCATCCTAATCAACCTGTTTTTCACTCCTCCTTATACCTCACTCAATATGGCCCTCAACAAATCTGAAGTAGAGATGGGGACGATGACCAAAGCACCCATCATCACCCCTGAAAACTTCAGGTCTTGGAGCAGAAGAATGGAAGGCTTCATCAGGTATCAAGACAGCAAGATGTGGCAATCCATTGTCAATGGCCCGTATAAGCCAAAAGTAGCTGGTGGAAACGGTGCCATGATTGAGAAAGCTGTTGAAGATTATTCTGATGAGGACAGGAAGAAGCTAGACATCGACAGCAACGCTATGACTGTTCTCATGACTGCAATTCCAAACTCTATCATGGTGGGGTTTGAGCATTGCAAGTCAGCCAAAGAACTGTTTGATGCGCTTGCTCAAATGTGCTCAAGCTCAAATGACTCCAAGAAGGACTCACTGAAGCAGCAGTTCGAGAACTTCACCTATGTTGCTGGAGAGACTCTTAGCCAGCAATATTTCAGGTACATGGATCTCATTTCTTCCCTTTAATCTGTGGGAATTGCTCATGAACTCAGAGACCTTACAAGAAAGTTCATGAGTGCATTACCCAATGAGTGGACATTCTACTGTGTCTCTATCAAGAGAACAGAGAATCTGAATACACTCACCATGACCGAACTTTATGGGATCCTTGATGGATACCGTTTGGAAATGGAAAGTAAGAGGGGTCATCAGACAAGCAGACCCTTGAGTCTTTCTGCTAGCTATGCTTTAATGGTTGCTGAAGGCTCAGGAATCTCCCAGCCTCAACAATACCTGACTTACACCCAGCAGCCATCTTGTTCTTCTGGGCCATACATCACATTTCCTGAGACTCCAAGGTCTCAACAAGCTCAGCAAAGCTCCTTTCAGGACAGCTGTGCTTTTGTCTCAGGAAGTGGACACTCAAATGATTATCAATACTGCTTTGATGATCTAGAGTGTTTCAGCCCGGATGACGTGGAATACGTGGATATAGTCCAACAAATGGCTCTTTTAACCTACAGAGCAAAGAAGTTCTTTAAGAGAATGGAAGGCAATTTCCCCAGAACCCAATCAACAGCAAATTTGGGTTTGACAAAACCAAGGCCAAATGTTACAACTGTAACCAACTTGGTCATTTTGCAAGGGAATGCAAGGCTCCCAAGTCCAACCCGGGAACCCCACAGGCCTCCACACATCCCTCTATACCAAAGCCCACCGGAAAGTCAACAGAAACAGCTGCAATGGCTCAAGAAGTTGACTGGAGCTTTATGGTACAAGATGTGACTCCTGCTCAAGCACTCATGGCCGGAACAGATGAAAATAAGGTATATGAACATCTCTGTACTCCTGCCTGTATTGCTAAGGTTAAATTGTATCAGGACTACAATATGGAGATTAAATCTGATATTGAGTCTTTAAATATGTTAAAATCTGACTTTAAAAGGGCTGAATCTGACTACCAAAGAAAAATTGAGGAGTTAGAGAAAACTGTGTCCCTATTAAAACATGAACACACAAACTATAAGACTCAGATAAAGGATTTAATATCCAAATTGACTGAGGCTCAAGCCCAGCTTGTCACAGCTGAGGCTCAAGCCAGGAAGTATGCTATTTTGGAGCAAAACTTCCAAGCCATTCTTGCATCATCCTCTCACTCAAAACTTTGTTACCAAAACAAAGGTGGGTTGGGAACCAATGAAATTGCTCCACCACACTCTTATGAGTCTATAAGACAACCAAGGTGTGGTACTGAAGAGCAAGAGGTTCCATCTTCTGACCCACCTTCTCATGAGTCAAAGAATGATGCAACTATGGAGACCATCACAGGGAAGAACCAGGTAATTATGCCCTCCCCTGCAATGATGATCAAACCTGACCACCAAAGCCAGAAGAAGCAGAGCTAAGGCAGCCAGAAAAACTGCCAAGAAAGTGGCTGAGTCCAAGCTAAAGATAGACCCAAAGCAAAAGGGTGTATTCATCTCAGCTGGATTCCAGGTGGTTGGAAACTCTGATTCAGGAAAAGGTGTAGTACCAGCACTCCTGTCCTACCAAAGGATCAGAAGTTAAAGGGAAAGGTTGCTGATGAAGAGAAAAAGAACAAGAAACAGCAATCCTCAAGTTCCCAGAAGATTAACATTGCATGCATAATGTGTGGTCTGCAAAACCACATGGCCAAAGATTGTTACTACAATCCTGCTAGCACACATTATGCAAAATAATGTTAAAAAGGAAGGAGTCAGGGAAGGTTTCTCATTTGGACCATATCAAATGGTTCAAGTGATGAAAAAGGGAAAGCTTGTTTCCGAAGCAAGGCTGCTTTCGGAAGAAAATTCTTCTTCCGAAAGGAAAAAGGCTGTCAAGACTAAAGCTGTCAAGACTCAGCTTTGAAACGAAGAAGAAAAAAAGGTGGTGAAGTCTTCTTCCGAAAAGAAAGAAGCTTCGAAAGAATGCCAAGCTACAAAAGCTTCAACAAGCTCATCCTCCATGATCAACCAAGGGATGGAATGGAAGATCAAGGAAGATGCTGTAGCCCAAACCTCTTCTTCAAAGACATCCATTGAACCCCCATGCATAAATTTTGGTTCAATTATGTCATTATCATTGGAAGAACCCAAGACCAATAAGGCTTGGGTTTCCAATCAAAACTAATCATCTCATCTTATGTGCAGGGACATCCATATGACAAGAATAAAAACATTTGGATTGTAGATAGTGGATGCTCCAGGCACATGACAGGGAACAGATCTCTCTTCAACAATTTCAACATTATGATGGAGGTCCTGTCCAGTTTGGAGGTGAGGCCGGAGGATATATTTCTGGCAGAGGAAGTATATCCAATGGAAAGTTAAAAGTTGACAAAGTTAATTTTGTCAAACAGCTTGAACACAACCTGTTAAGTGTTTCTCAATTCTGTGATCAAAAGCATCAAATGCTCTTCACAGAACATGAGTGCATTATCCTCAAACCCGGGATGACAATTCCTCAGGAATTGGTGCTTCTTAGATCTCCCAGGAAAGGGGATATGTACAAGCTGGATATGAACAATGCTTCCCTAATGGAGAAGTATCATGCTTTCTTTCCAAAGCTGATGGTGATGAGTCAACACTATGGCATAAACGAATGTGTCATGTAAATTTTAAGACAATGAATAAATTGGCTAAAAATAACTTGGTACATGGTTTGCCTAAAAAGGAATTTTTCTGCAAAGATAACTGTGTTGCTTGCCTGAAAGGGAAACAACACAGGACATCTCATAAATCCAAAGTTGTTAACTCCATCACCACCCCATTACACTTATTGCACATGGATCTATTTGGTCCCACAAGTATAATGAGCATTGGAAGGAAATCATATTGCCTTGTGATTGTTGATGATTTTACTAGATTTACATGGGTATTCTTTTTAAGAACCAAAGATGAAACTGCTGAAACTTTGAAATCTTTTATTCTTAAAATAGAAAATCAAGTTGATCACAAGGTTAAAATAATTAGAAGTGATCAAGGGACTGAGTTTAAGAACGTAGTTCTTGACTCATTTTGTAACTCAAAAGGGATCGCCAGACAATATAGTGCTCCCAGAACTCCTCAACAAAATGGTGTTGCTAAGAGGAGAAATAGGACACTTATTGAGGCTGCTCAGACTATGTTAGCTGATTCAAAGCTGCCTCTAACATTCTGGCAGAGGCAGTCAGCACTGCATGCTATGTGCAGAACAGAGTTCTTGTAGTAAAGCCACATGGAAAAACCCCTTATGAGTTATGGAACAAGAGGCCACCGTTCATTGGCTTTCTAAGGTCCTTTGGCAGCAGGTGTACCATACTTAACACAAAAGACAATTTGGCAAAATTTGCTGAAAAGTCGGATGATGCTATCTTTGTTGGATATTCCTCTTACTCTAAAGCTTATAGAGTTTATAATATTAAAAATCAACAATTTGAGGAATCTTCCAACATTGTAGTCAATGAGCACACTCCTTGTGTTAGGGGGAATGGCCCTGATCATATCTTTGATTTAGAATTGTTTCCAAACTATTCTAAACCATCTTGTGAGAATGTTTCAGCTGGAACAGGTGCTCAAAGTGACTCTGATGAAGATCAACTGTTTGAGCTTCCCAGACCTATTCCAAGTTCTCCAAGAGTTGCAGCAAATCAAGTTCCCACTATTGAAAGATCTGACAGTATAACCATCTCAAGAGATAGTGGTACTTCAACAAGGAGTTCACCTGCTGACTTTCAAATCTCTTCAGGTGACCCTGCACAACACCAAGCTGATGAAAGCAACATCTTGAAGGAACAGGCAACTGTTAATGATGCTTCACAACAAACAAATGATGATGTTTCTCTTTCATTCAATCAGTCCTCATTGAATGAGTTTGAAACAACAGCTGGACCAAGTATTCAAGCTCCTGAGCAAAATATGTCCAATTTGGATTTATCTTTGCAACTGGAGGTGATTCCTAGACTTAGGATTCATAACACTCATCCATCTGAGAACATCATAGGGGAAGTCTCTGAAGGCGTGAGAACAAGAGGACAAACTCACAATGGGAATGTCTGTTTGTACTCATGCTTTTTATCCCAAATGGAACCCAAGAAGGTGGAAGATGCCTTGAAAGATAGTAGCTGGGTTGAATCAATGCAAGAGGAGCTGCTTCAATTCAAAAGACAAAAGGTTTGGAACCTATGTCCGCTACCATCTGGTCAAGTACCTATAGGCACTAAATGGGTTTTTAAAAACAAGAGAGATGATAGAGGCTTGATTATCAAGAACAAGACAAGACAAGACTGGTGGTTCAAGGATACACTCAAGAGGAGGGAATCGATTATACTGATGTCTTTGCACCTGTTGCAAGACTTGAGGCAGTTAGGATCTTCCTTGCTTATGCTTCATCCAAGAATTTCACTGTCTACCAGCTTGATGTCAAGTGTGCCTTTCTATATGGGGATATAGATAGGGAAGTCTATGTATGCCAACCTCCAGGATTTGAAGATCC
This sequence comes from Flaveria ramosissima, assembly GCA_025215565.1. Taxonomy (NCBI): domain Eukaryota; kingdom Viridiplantae; phylum Streptophyta; class Magnoliopsida; order Asterales; family Asteraceae; genus Flaveria; species Flaveria ramosissima. Next base: position 87,013,232 of record CM046037.1, read on the forward strand.
ACAGCATCCCAACTATGTGTGCAAATTGGATAAAGCTCTATATGGGCTGCACCAAGCACCTAGGCTGTGGTATGAGACATTGTCTCAGTTTCTCCTGAAGAATGGTTACACTAGAGGACCATTGATAAGACTCTTTTCATAAGAAAGTCTGGGAAGGACATCTTGCTCGTTCAAGTCTATGTTGATGATATCATATTTGGTTCTTCAAATGACCAAATGTGTAAAGACTTTGAGAGCATTATGAAGAAGAAGTTTGAGATGAGTTCCATGGGAAAAATGGACTTTTTCCTTGGAATTCAGGTAAAGCAAATGAAGGAAGGGTTCTTTATCAATCAATCTAAGTATGTCAATGATATCTTAGAACGATTTGATATGAAAGATTGTAAAGCAGCAAAAACACCTATACCCAGAAACCACAATCTCTGCCCTGATTCTGAGGGGGAGGATACTGATCAACATCAGTATAGAGCGATTATTGGTTCTCTGATGTATCTCACAGCAAGTAGACCTGATATCATGTTTGCAACTTGCATTTGTGCAAGATATCAGGCTGCTCCAAAGGTGTCTCACCTAATAGCTGCCAAGAGAATTCTTAGATACCTCAAAGGAGCACCTAAACTAGGTCTCTGGTATCCAAGAAATAGTGATTTCAATCTCTATGGTTACTCTGACAGTGATTATGGTGGCTGCAATATCAACAAGAAATCAACATCCGGTGGATGTCAATTTCTTGGTGGAAGGATCATCTCATGGCAATGCAAGAAGCAATCCTGTGTCTCTACATCAACTGCTGAAGCTGAATACATTGCTGCTGCTAGTTGCTGTGCTCAGCTGCTGTGGATTCAAAACCAGATGATAGACTACGGATTCAACTTCATGAGCACTCCTATCCACATTGACAACAACAGTGCTATATCCATTACTGAAAATCCAGTGAAGCACTCCAAGACTAAGCACATTGATATCAGGTATCATTTCATTAGAGATATTCATGAGAAAAATCTTATCAAGCTAATCAAAGTTGACTCAAATGAACAATATGCTGACTTGTTCACCAAAGCCTTTGATGAACAAAGATTTAAATATCTCATTACAGCTATTGGGATGATAAACCTTGATTAGTTGATCTCATTTAAAAACCTTTTAATGTGTAAAGTCTTATGTCAAAACAATCTAAGCCTGTTACAAAAGATCTTTTTCTAAATTTTATCTAAGTATGAATTCTTCCGAAGAGAAATTAACCCTCGGAAGATATTTCACATATCTTCCGAAGCAAATTTCTTCCAGGATAATTTTCTTCTCGGAAGAGTGTTAAGTCTCGGAAGAAGCGATTGATTTCATATCAGATCTACTTCCGAAGCTTTTAACACACTCCATTTTAAAAGCAACATATACTCTCGGAAGTAATCAATTTACCTTCGGAAGTAAATTTGCCTTCGGAAGAACATTACCTTCGGAAAACTTTATACTCGAAGAAAGATTTTACTGTGTAACGGAAATCTTTTGGGCCCCACTCTGTAAAAAGTAAAGATTTTGTTAATGATGTCGGATTATTTAAATGGACTAACCTTACCGCCCATGTCACATCATCCACTGAAACCTCACATCGTCTTATCCAAAACCCCCTTTAAACCGCCATTCCACCCATTTAAATACCTCCGGCTAATCACTTACATCCTTTTTACCAAAATACTGCCCTAAAAGCTTTCTTCATCTTCAATTTACCCTATTCCGAACTATCTTCCTGTAACTTTCTTCAATGGCACTTAACCCTCAGCACAACCAAGTCGCACTCCTTGACTCTTCAAGGGATGTTGACTTCTCAGACATCATCTCCTTTCTAACCCAATCTTCTTACTACACCGCTCTGACTGTAAACCCCACAATTTACTCAAACCATATGTCTGAATTTTGGGCAAATGGTCAGATTGAAACCCTAAATGGGGTTCGTGTCATTCGATCGAGCATCTGTGGCCAGGAGTTGGTCATTTCTGAACAGATCATCAGGGAGCATCTAGAGCTTCATGATGAGGGCGCTCCAACGGAATTCCCCAAAGCAGATTTGGACAATTCTTATATCCAAATGGGATATGGTGGAGATGTTAGCAGGTCAACTGTCTACAAATTTAACTTCTCTTACAATTGGAAGTTCCTGCTGCATGTGGTTCTTCACTGTTTGTCCAATAAATCTGGGGATGGGATCAAATCCCATATGAACTTGGGTGCCTAGTTCATGGTTTGGTGAAAAGCCTCCGCTTCAACTACTCAAGATTTGTGCTGACTAACCTTATGGGAAATCTTCAAAGGGACACATTCTTCATGTATCCCAGCTTCTCCAGCACATCATCAATTGTGAGCTGGACCAGAGCAAGCTTGTCTGCGCAGCTGCTCTGACTGCTCCTCAAATGAGGCCGACCATCTTCAAAACTTTGAAGAGAGTGTCCACAACTTCACCGGAAGAGATACTGCACTTCTTCCAGGTATGATTGAGCCAATGGCTCCTGGTGACATCCCTGTTAACCCCACAGGTGATGAACCCACACCAGCAACTACCCTCACTTTGCCAAATCTACCTTCTCCACCCATTACCTTTACTTATCAGAGACGTCCCAAACGAACCCTTGTTCAATCTTCTCTGATTGAACAAGCTCCTCATGTTCTACCCAAAAAGGCTAGAGTGGAACAAAGGGCTCCCACTCAGCCTGAGGTCCAACCATCCTTCACAATTGACCTCAATATGGGTCTTGAGTCTCCTCAGTCTCAGACCCATGAGCCCGAAACCCAAGCTGAAAGCCCTCAGGAAGAGTCTCTATACTCCCCTGAGCAGCCAAAAAGGGACAGCCTATCACAGGCTCAATGCCTTTAGACATTGATCAAAGTCCCGGGTCATTAGGTTTCACTTCCATATCCTTTACTGACCTTTTAATTGGAGCTGATGAAGAGATTATGTCTCTTCAGGGCAATGAAGTTGATCCACAACACCCTCTCAAGGATCAACAGAGCCTAGAGAGATCTCTTATCTCTAGCCCCCATCAGCAAACCTTTACTGAGGTGAGTCCCACTGATGTGGAGGGGACTCATGTAGATTCAGCTGCCACTACTGAAGGAGCCTCAAGGGATCCTCAGGACAGTGGTAACATCACTGAGACTGAATCTACGGCAACCATGCCCTTTGATGACTCTGAAAGAGACATCTTTGAGCAAGGGAAACCAGGGCGCCAAGAAACCACATCTGGTGGTGAGGATGAACATACAAGGTATGTTACCTCATCTCCCCATGATTCTTCAAAAGAAGATGAGGGAAGAATGCAACTCACCATTCAAGACCTACTTTCTAAAGTCTCAAATCTTGAATCCAAGGTTAGGACTTTAGAGGATAGGTCTGCCACTCAGCAACTTGAGATTGAAACTCTCAAGGCCAAACTAGCTGAGAAACAGATTGAGAGGTCTGTTAGGCATGTACCAACTCAGGTCTCCTTGACCTCTCCTCTAGCTCATCAAGCTCTCAGGATGATGCTACCAAAAAGGGGGAGAGTGTTCAGAGACAAAGTCAAAGACAAGAGGAAACCCAAAGTCAAGCTCTCACTTCCTTGAGCTCAAAGTATCCTATGCAACAAGCTTCAATTTTCCCTGAGCCTCCTCCAGTTGTCATTCAATTGGATCAAAGGATGCTCCAAGATCTCAATAGGTTCTTTAACAAGTTCCTATTGGAATCTCTTATAGAACAGCCAAGTCCTGATCTGTCTGTGATCTACTTTGGAGCTCAAGAGCTTCAGAGGTTAAATGCACCTTCTACCACTTTGAGGAAGTTGGTCAACCTAAGGTCCAAGTGGAACCTGAGATTAACTTCGAAGGGGAAACAAGGACTGATGGCCCAGCAACTGAAACAGTTGGGACAGATAGTGCATTTTCACAGACTTCCGAAGCACAATTCAAAGCCTCGGAAGAACAATTTCAAACTTTCGAAGCTGAGATTGCGCTGTGGAAGGACTATTCTCATTATCCGATGATCTAATAGTCACAGATGCAATCCTGGAACTTGCATCTGAGGTTAATAGGGAGGATTTTCTCACCCAACCTCTAGCTCTAACATCAGCATTAACTCCAGCTTCCATCTCTACTACTCAACCTGAATCTTCCATCCAAGAACCCCAAAGTCTAGTACTTCCGAAGACATCAAAGGAAAGAGGAAGATGACTTCGGAAGAGCTTCAGGAGGAAGAAAGGTTGGAGAAACTCAAAAGAAAAGGTAGGCTTCCAACTGGAAAACTGCTAGCTGCAAGTACCAAAGCAGCTGCAGCCAACAAGGAGGCAGTCAACAACAGAAAAAGAGTAGAGATTATTGATAGACTTGTTAGTCTAGGAGCTGCAACTGAAGATGTACTCCTGCTACCATTAGAGGAGTTAATAGAGCTGGAAAAGGCAACCTTGCTGCTAAAACAACAAAAAGAAGAGGCTGCAAGGTTGGCCTTAGAAGAAGAAAGAGAGAGAAAGAAAGAGAAGCTGATGTGCAGCTCAGGAGGGAAAGGATAACTTTCCTAACCTCCAGAGGTTTCTCTCAAGAAGAATTATCTCCACATAACAATGATACGATCTTATGGCTCTTCAACAAAGAGCAAGATCAAATGGAGAAAGAGAGAAAGAGAGCTGCAAGGGAAAAGCTAATACAGAAGAAGAAGAAGGAAGAGGAAGCAGGACTGACTGCTGCCAAGAAGATAGGTGAGAAGGCCTGGATGAAGAGCTATCTTAAGGCTCATGGCTTTTCTGGCAGGCAGGTGGGTCCTATGTCAGAAAAGACTCTCCAGCGACATGTCAGTGACATAAAGGCTGACATTCGAGCGGGGAAGAGGAAGGAGATGTACAGAAAGGGACAAGGGATGACCTTCAAAGCAACCACTCAACCCAAACTCCAAACCCAACCACAACCTGAACCTATACCCTTTCCATTTCCCATCAAAACCGAACCAACCACTGAACCATACACCCCTGAACCTACACCATCACCCCTACCAACCTCTTCACCTCAACCACCTAAACTACCCATCCTCCAACCCAAAACTCTAGCCAGAACCCAAACACCTCAACCTACCCATCAATCCATCAAACCATCCCCTCAGCCTTCTAAACATCTCTCCTTAGAAGAATTCAAGGCAGTCAAGACAAAGCTCATCAATTGTACAACTCTGAGCGATATCTCATGTGAGGAGGATTCAGTCAATTTAATCTATGTTGATGGATCCTCAAGTTCCCTCACTAGAGATCAATTCCTTGATCTGCCCAGAGGAACATTGGACCAAGCTGCAAATCTCCTTGGCCTCAATTCAGACACTTTGAATGAGGAAGAAAAGAAGTTAAGGAAAAGGCTGGTGACTCTACTGGATACCAAGAAAGGCGACCGGGTGCCAAGACGACCTCTGGCACCTAGAAAGAAGATCATCCAGTGGAGGTTCGAAGACTCTTCTCATAACTTTGCTGTTGAAAGAGAGAATGGAGAGCTCAACAGGCTAAGTGCCTCATCTCTGCTACACTTGAGCAGATTTGACATTGCTGAGTTAGCAGAGAAGCCATTCTCCAACCCTTCAAACTCTGATGTAGCTGCCTATATCAGAAATAATTTAGGCAGCCTTCATATGGCCGAGCTAACTTCTAGAAGCAAGGTTGAAGAAGAGTTGAAACTGAGAGAGGAGGAGGAAAGGAAGGGATCAGCAACCAAAGGCAAAGCCTTTTTACAAATGGTTGAAGGTCCTGAACTTGAATCCATAGTTAGATGGGAGTATGACTATAACTCCCGTCAACTAACTCTTTTCAGGGGGACACAACAAAGGGTACATGTCATTCAGAGTGATAGACTGGATCTCCTATCCACCAATGACTTGTACAAGCACCACTTCAAGGAAGAACAAAGAGACAGACAAATATCTTTTGTCCTTGGTGCTGAAAGCTTTGAGAAGCAGAAATAAGTGAGGTTTTGGTAGCATCAGCCTAGGGGGAGTTTGTTGGATCTAGAAAGGCTGGTGCAACCAAAACCAAGTCACTTAGAAGATTTTGGTACAACAAATAAAGGACTTCCAAAGCTAAGTGTGGAACTTCCGAAGGAAAAAGGAGCTTTTCCGAAGACAAAGTGTAAAACTTACTTCCGAAGGAAAACTCCAACTTCCGAAGACAAAGAACCTACTTCCGAAGATCAAGACTTAGAATGAAAGATCTGAAGTTAACTTCCAAAGTACAGAAGTCCTCAAGCCTCGGAAGTATAGAAGACTCTTCCGAAGTATAAGTGGCTTCGGAAGAACTTGTTCTTCCGAAGCCAACTTACCTTCGGAAGACACTGCTATTATCCAGTGGACATAAGTATGGTCTCTCTGACACTCCGCTGAGATACTGCATGGCGTTTTCTCAAAAGCCATGTAGTTGACCATACTTTAATCCACTGTTTACATTTTTATGTTAGTACAGTTGCCATCTTTAGTTGGTGACAAAAGGTAAGTCATGGACATGTCATGACTACCATATCTTAGATAATACTTTATCTAAGATACCTTAACTTTAGCATTGTAGTATATGCTTTAGTCTTAGGTTTCCAGCTGGTATCAAAGTATATCCGGCTGTAGGATCTAGTATATATAGTTTCTCATTGTAACTCATGTATCATGCTTGTAAGAGTCTTGTAATATCTTGAGTTGAGAAGTAATATATACAAGTGCTTTGAAAATTTATTTCTGTGTGTTCCTTGCTACTTATTATATTATTATCAACTCTTGTAAAAGACTTTACTTCATCTGATTTGAGTGTTTCTATAAGTGAGTTTGAGAGAAATCCAAGTGTTTAAGTGACAAACCCGATCCTGCAAAAACCGAACATAAATTTTCTAAAATCATTTGGTTGTCCTGTTATGATTCTTAATTCAAATGATCAGTTAGGAAAATTTGAAGCAAAATCTGATAATGGATTTTTCGTTGGATACTCATCTGTTTCAAAAGCCTATCGAGTGTACAACTCTAGGACGAATATAATTCTTGAAACATTCAACGTTAAATTTCTGGAAAATTCTTTTCCATCAGTTTCAAATGGTCCTGCATGGTTATTTGAATAAAATTTATTATCAAACTCTCTTCAATCTAACTTGTTTAATCAATCAAATTGTCTTGATTCTACAGGTAAGAAGAACTTCAGAGGAGATCTTGGATCTTTCAGTAAGGATTCAGATTCTGACGACCCAGATGATTCTAGCTCAGACTACCCATTTTTATCATTTGTTAAGGACTCAACAATACGATTCAATGACAATAATCATGCTAATACAGTTTCGGATCATTCAGTTTCATTTGATCAGGAAGGATCACAACCAATTTCTAATGATGGTAATGAGTTTGTGCAACCTGAGTCTGGAACATCATCCATCTCTGGTGATGCAGTTGACATTGGTAACTTTGAGTACTTTATTACCTCACTGACTCAAGTTCCAAACTTCAATCCACATTCTTCTAATTTATTACATCATCTTTCCAACTTAAACCAAACAAATCTGGATGTTAATGTTCAATGTGATGAGATTCCAACATCTCGTATTCACAAGAATCATCCAATTTCTCCGATTATTGGTCCATTGAATGAGAGAACAACAAGGAGTAAATCAGAACAAGCAAACTTGTGCTTATACTCTTGTTTTCTTTCTCAAATTATTCCTAAAAATGTTACCGAAGCATTAAAGGACAATGGTTGGATAGAAGCCATGCAAGAAGAATTACTTCAATTTCGCAAACAAGAAGTGTGCAATTTAGTGGATTTACCTGAAGGAGAAAATGCTATAGGTATGAAATGATTGTTTAGAAATAAGACTGATGATCGTGGTGTAGTAATAAGGAACAAAGCGAGACTTGTTGCACAGGGGTACACACAGAAAGAAGGGATAGATTATGATGAAGTGTTTGCACCAGTCGCAAGACTTGAATCCATTCGAGTTTTCCTGGCTTATGCTTCATTCATGAAATTTAAGGTGTATCAAATGGATGTAAAGGGTGCATTTCTATATGGTCCAATCACTGACGATGTGTTTGTGAAGCAACCTCCGGGCTTTGAGGATGCAGAATTTCCACATCGAGTATATAAGCTGAGTAAAGCTTTATATGGACTTCATCAAGCCCCTAGAATTTGGTATGAGATATTATCACAACACCTAATCCAACATGGATACACAAGAGGGAAAATTGATCCAACTTTATTCATAAAGAAGGATAATGATGATCTCTTATGTGTACAAGTGTACGTTGATGATATCATATTTGATTCTACCAGTCCAAAATTATGCAATGAATTTAAAGAAATCATGAAATCTCGGTTCCAAATGAGTTCTATGGGAGAGATTAAGTTTTTCCTTAGACTTCAAGTCAAGCAAACTGACGATGGAATTTTTATCAATCAAGAGAAGTTTGTTAACAAGCTCTTGAAGAAATTTAAGTTGCAAGACTGTCAGTCCATACAAACTCCAGCAGATGTTAACACCATGATTGAACCCGATCCAAAAGGAAAATCTATTGACCAAACGTTATACAGATTAATGATTGGTTCTTTGATGTATCTTACTGCATCTAGACCAGACATTATGTATGCTGTTTGTGTTTGTGCCAGGTATCAATCAGACCCGAAAGAATCTTAATTAATTGCTGTCAAAAGGATATTCAGGTATCTCAAAGGTAAACCAGCTTTAGGGCTTTGGTATCCTTACGAGGGTAACTTTGAACTACATGGATATACAGATAGTGATTATGGTGGATGTTGTCAAGATAGAAAATCTACTTCGGGTGGATGTCAATTTCTTGGTCCCCGATTAGTCTCGTGGCAATGTAAGAAACAAACAAATGTCTCTGTTTCAACTGCAGAAGCTGAGTACATTGCTGCATCAGTAGGATGTTCTCAAATCCTCTGGTTGCAAAATCAACTACTGGATTATGGGTTCAATTTTCTTAAAACACCTATTTACATTGATAACACTGCTGCTATGTTCATTACAGCTAATCCTGTTCAACATTCAAAAACAAAACATATCAAAATTCGATATCATTTTCTCAGAGATAACTCTGAAAAAGGATTAATCATATTGATTCAAATTGCAACGGAAAAACAGTTGGCGGATCTATTTACTAAAGCCTTCCTACCAGGACAGTTTGAGTATTTAGTGGACTCAATTGGTCTTATTAATCATATGTGAACTCTCTAAATCAAAAGATCATCATAAGTGATCCTCTCAATGTTAATTGCCTGTTTGCCTTTTGTGTGTGTGTGTGTGTGTGTTTTGTTTTCTTAGAAAAACCAAATACAAAAGTATAAATAAAAACTCCAAAAATAGAGTCTTTTTCTAATTGTCAGTTTATTTTTAGAAAAGAATATGTTTATGCAATATGTGAGAAATGATAGTACATTAGTGAGATCAGTTGCATATTTCACTCATTAATAAATGCTGATATGATCAGATATGATGTGTAGACAATATCATGCTACTATACTGAAAAAGTAAATTCTTGTGCTTACACTAAATCTTTATGCTTGTGTGTATTCATCTGAGTACTTTTGAGATGTTTTGGCTTATCAGATTGATTGCTTGTTAAGTTACACCACTCACACCTGTTGGTAATGTGCTTAATCATGAGATCTGTTACAAGCATTATATCACTTCTTTGTTATGAGTCATCATATACCTGAAGTGCTGAGATATCCTTTGTTGTAAGTCATTACAGACCTGGATTTTCTCTTTGATGCAAAAGATGCCAATGTGCACAAACTATTCAAATGGATAGTTAGAGTTGATCAAATGGTTATCCATGATCATTCTCTATTAATTTAAGTAACATGAACTCTGGTGATACATATTTTTCAGGTAATAAGTTGAGTATGTGTTCTTTCTTGCATGTCTTGATGATAGTTGAGCTCTCTAAGTCTCTGTATAATTTACATCATGTCATATCTAAATATACCCTAATCAATCCAAAAATTGAAAAAGTAAGTGAGTTGATATTTTGTCAAAAATACTCATTTTCTGTCCTTAGATCTTGTGTCTCCTTTGCTGTGATATCACTGACCTGGAACACACTTGATCAGGATTTATTCATTGTCTATGACTATTCATATTTTTTTATTTTAATGTGTTGATCTTCATTGATATGATCTCACTACAGACATTAATTCTTTTGTTTATATTAGATTTTGATTCTGTTTTCATTTTGATTTTATGCATGTTTTCTGTGTGTGAAGGCAATGTAACAATGAGATGGATGATCTTATTATGTTACCTTAAGAAACTTATAAGTTGTTCAAACTTAAAAGTTTAGGGGGAGTAATAAATGGAAGAGTTTTTCTCAGAAAATCAAAATCAATGTTAAAATATTGAATTGAAAGGATGATGCTATATGTTCAAAGTGTATGTGAGTTTGATAATGTAACTTTTGAAAATGATATTATGATCCTATAAAAATTTGCAAGTGGAAATGCTTCTTTCAAAAGTTGAAAAATAGATATTTGATTTTGTTTTGAGACTAAAATGAAGGGAAAGATAAATTTTTAAATTTTTTTAAAAAAAGTTAAACAACAAGTGAAGATTTAAAATTGTTAAAAAATTAAATTTGAGTGTGCAAAATGTAAAAAAATTCAAATTTGAGGGACTAAAAGGTAAATTTTGGGAAATTCAAAAATATGCTGAAAATGTTTAAACAGTGTGCAGGTGAAGAATTTTGAAAACCACAAGTGTAAGACTCACGAAAGTCAACTCAAAGTCAACTCATACGTCTAAATAGGAGCATGGTGAACTTTCAAGAATTATACAAGTGTTTGGGCGTTTTTCATATTCCTATCCGCCTAAACAGTTGTAATAAGTCCATGAGTTTAACCAAGTGTTTGGGCGTTTTACACAAACCCATGCGCCTAAACAATGATAATGAGTCTGATTTTAACCAAGTGTTGGACGTTTTAAATGTCTCATGCGTCTACACAGTGTTGAAATGTTTCAAGTGTTAAAAGTTAGACGTTTTACGAACTTCATGCGGCTGAACAGTGCTTATGCGTCTGTACAGTGCTTATGCGACTGAACAGTTCTCATGCGTCTGAGTCAAAACGCATAAACAATGCTCATACGTCTCATTATTTATTATATTGCATCTCTATCGCTTACCATGTGTTATGACGATCCCGATCTCGTTACATCCCCGTGTTTCCGCTTTTAGCGGGGGTGTGACAGATTGGTATCAGAGCCATTGGTTATAAAGAATTAGGCAATACGCTTGACCTAGACTATAACCTATGAACCTTCATGTAGATTTGCATGCTAGGATCTGTATGCATATTATATCTCGTGTATGTGTTCCTCGTTACTTGATTTGTTCATTTATCTGTTATGTGATCTTTCCGCCCTATGAGAGAGCCCTTGTGCTCACTCTTTTTCTGGGATGCTCCTATTGGATCTTCCGTTCCCATCTGCGCGCCGAGTTGGTTTAACAAATCCGGGTATTAAACCCGAAGAGATCTTCACAGATCACGCTATTGTGCTAGACCTTGGACATTGAGATTAACCCTGAGGAGGTTATGTCTGAAGCCTCGAAAGAGGAGGAAATAGACAACCACCGCCAGACTAAACGTGATTATATACATGGATTTACAACTGTTATGATGGACTATTGTTGAGACATTACCAAATTCATGGTGTGAGAACGACACGAATTGCATGCGATGTGTGATGACAATAAGTGTGATATTAACTTGGGAATACTGGACTTGATGAGTGTTATGGATAATACACTTTGAAATGATTTAAGCTTACGTGTTTACTATTTCTATGATTAGAAAATGCCGCCTCGAAGAGTTACCCGCAACAATAGTTGCGGGAGTGAAGCCCCAAGGGGCAGAGGCAGAGGCAGAGGCAGAGCACCAAGTACAAATGATGCTCCTGCCAGTAACAATCAGGAAACAGGGAACGCTGATATGGCAGCCCTGATCGCTCAACAGTTGGCCGCACTAATTCCTACTATCGTGGCCCAAGTGAGCGACGCACTCCAGCAACACCACCCTCACGGGGATGGTGGCAACGATGATGGAGATAATGGAGAAAGAGCTCACGGTGGGATCGAAACTGAGGTGGGAAATGGAAACCCGACCGGAAACGAAAGCAACCAGGAAACCAGAAATGGTGGTACAGCCGGTATCGAAACTGGGGTTGTTAATGCCAGACGGGGGTGTTCATACAAAGAGTTTGTGGCTTGCAAACCGAGGGAATTTGATGGGAAAGGTGGGGCGATAGCCCTAACCAGGTGGCTAGAAAAGATGGAGGCAGTGATTGACATCAGTGAGTGCCTCGACAACCAGAGAATCAAGTATGCCACCTGTTCACTGCAGGGCAAGGCCCTAACCTGGTGGAACACCCAGGTTCAAGCTAGGGGAAGAGAATCTGCGATGCAGATGTCATGGGATGAGTTCAAGGCTTTGATCACCGAGGAATACTGCCCCCTCAACGAGATGCAGAAATTGGAGCATGAGTTTTGGAATCATGCTATGGTGGGGGCCGGGCATGCAACTTATACTGACCGTTTTCATGAGCTGGCAAGATTGGTTCCGCATCTGGTCACGCCAGAATCGAAGAGAATCGAGAGGTACATTTGGGGACTTGCGCCTCAAATTAGGGCAATGGTTACAACAGCTGCTCCTCCTACTATTCAGAGCATAATTCTGAAGGCTGGCGCTTTGACTGATGAAATGGTGAGAACGGGGGTTCTGGGCAGAGGAGCAGAAAAGAGAAAGGATGTTGGGGAAACGAGCCGGTCGAGTGCCGGTAAGTTTGATAAGAGGGCCAAGACGACCAGGAATTTTGTGGCCGTGTCTCAGGCCAGGAGAGAGTATGTGGGGCCGCACCCCAAATGTGACAGGTGCAACTATCATCATCCCCCAGGAATGCAGTGCCGAGTGTGCGCGAACTGTAGGCGCCCGGGGCATTTGGCGAGAGACTGTAGAACTGCGCCGAATCTTGTGGCACCCGTCAACGCGGTTAACCCCGCCGGGAATGCAAGGGCTTGTTATGAGTGTGGAAGCCCTGATCATTACAGAAACATGTGCCCCAGGCTGAATCGGACACCGGGTCAACAAGGAAACAACCAGCAGCAAGTGATGGCTATAGCTGGAAATCAGGGCCCGACTACCCAGGGGAATGCAGCTCGGGGACGTGCATTCGTCATTGGAGCCAACGATGCTCGTCAGGACCCGAATGTTGTCACGGGTACGCACTTACTCAATCATCACTTCACATCTATATTATTTGATACTGGAGCAGACAATAGCTTTATATCTTCTGAGTTTGTGCAATTGCTTGATTTTAGTCCTAGTAGGCTAGAAACTAGCTACTCTGTAGAGATGGCCAATGGTAGGGTTGTTCAGGCCGATGAGATTATTAGGAAGGGCTCGTTAACATTGGAGGACCATGCCTTCGATATAGACTTGATACCTTTCGAGCTAGGAAGTTTTGATGTGATTGTGGGTATGGATTGGTTGTTGAAAAATGGAGCAGAGATTGTCTGTCGGGAGAACGACCGGGAAGGAACTTAAAGCTTATTTCCTGCATGAAAGCACGCCGAAGTTTACGAAAGCAGTGCTACGTTTTTCTGGCTCATGTGGTTGAAAAGAAGGACGAAGAGAGGAATCTAGTAGATATTCTAGTGGTACGGGATTACCCAGATGTATTTCCTGATGACTTGTCTGGTTTGCCTCCTCCACGACAGGTGGAATTTCGTATAGAGTTGGTTCCTGGAGCTACACCGGTAGCAAAGACGCCATATCGACTAGCGCCATCCGAGATGCAGGAGTTGTCTAGTCAGTTACAGGAACTACTGGAGAAGGGTTTTATTCGACCAAGTCATTCACCGTGGGGAGCACCGGTACTATTTGTCAAAAAGAAGGATGGATTGTTCCGCATGTGCATCGATTACCGTGAACTGAACAAGTTAACCGTGAAGAATCAATATCCTCTCCCCAGGATCGACGATCTATTTGATCAGCTGCAAGGAGCCTCATATTTCTCAAAGATCGATCTTCGTTCTGGTTATCATCAACTAAGGGTTTTCGAGGACGACATACCGAAGACAGCGTTTAGGACTCGTTATGGGCACTACGAGTTCTTGGTCATGCCGTTTGGGCTGACTAACACACCAGCTGTGTTTATGGATCTAATGAATCGGGTGTGCAAACCTTACTTGGATAAGTTCGTGATCGTGTTCATAGACGATATGCTTATCTACTCCTGATCGAAGAGGATCACGAAGAACACCTTCGGGCAATTCTGGAGCTGCTACGGAAGAGAAACTTTTCGCACAGTTCTCGAAGTGTGAATTTTGGTTGCGGGAAGTGAAGTTTTTGGGTCATGTGGTTAACAAGGACGGGATTCATGTAGATCCCGGCAAGATCGAAGCAGTGAAGAAATGGGATACGCCCCAGACACCATCGGAGATACGGCAATTCTTAGGATTGGCCGGTTACTATGTCGCTTCATCGCGAATTTTTCAAAGATTGCGCAACCATTAACCCTGCTTACTCAAAAAGACAAGAAGTTGATTGGGTATGCACAAGAACAAGCGTTCCAAACGTTGAAAGAGAGTTTGTGTACGCGCCTATACTGTCCCTCCCAAACGGAACTGATGCTTTTGTGTATACTGTGATGCGTCACATCAAGGATTGGGATGTGTGTTGATGCAGAAGGATAAGGTGATTGCCTACGCTTCGCGACAGCTAAGTGCACGAAAAGAACTATACCACTCATGATCTTGAGTTGGCGCTGTAGTATTTGCACTCAAGATTTGGAGGCATTACCTGTATGGAACCAAATACATCATCTTCACTGATCATAAGAGCCTCCAACATATTCTAGATCAGAAGGACTTAACATGCGATAGCGACGCTGGGTAAAGCTACTTAGTGACTACGATTGTGAAATCCGGTATCATCCGGGATCATCCAAGCTACGTGGTGGCTGATGCTTAAATAAGCCGTAAAGAACGCGTGAAACCACTACGTGCTCGAGCGTTGGGATTGACCATTCAAACGAATTTGAAAGCTCAGATCCAATTGCACAAAGTGAGGGCATTGGAAAAGAAAACCTTGCGGGAGAAGATTCCGAGGGTTAGATAAACAGATGATTTGCATGATGACGGTATACAGTACTTTATGGATCGCATATGGGTACCCCAATGGGGGGTTTACGTACCTTACTCATGGATGAAGCCCACAAGACGCGATATTCTATTCATCCTGGTGCAGACAAGATGTATCATGATCTTAAGGAGCTGTACTGGTGGCCAGGCATGAAGAAAGACATTGCCATATACGTCAGCAGATGTTTGACATGTTTGAAAGTTAAAGCTGAACATCAGAAACCATCGGGATTATTACAGCAACCTGAAATTCCCGAGTGGAAATGGGAGAATATAGCCATGGATTTCATTACCAAACTCCCTAGAACAGCAGCTGTCATGACTCGATATGGGTCATTGTGGATCGAATGACGAAATCAGCACATTTCTTGCCTATCCGAGAAGACTACAAAATGGATAAGTTGGCGAGATTGTACATCAAAGAGGTCGTGACACGGCACGGGTTACCGGTGTCAATTATACCGACCGACCGTGATAGCCGATTTACTTCACGATTTTAGCAGACACTACAGAAAGCGATGGGCACTCGGTTAGATATGAGTACCGCCTATCACCCTCAGACTGATGGCCGAAGTGAAAGAACTATACAGACGCTAGAAGATATGTTGAGAGCGTGTGTAATCGATTTTGGTGGTAGTTGGGATGCTCATCTACCGTTGATTGAGTTCTCTTACAACAACAGCTACCATACAAGCATTGGGTGTGGTCCGTTCGAAGCGTTATATGGAAGGAAATGCAGATCACCGTTTGTTGGGTGGGCCGAGATTGGTGAAAGTCAGCTAACAGGCCCCGAGATCATTCAAGAAACAACTGACAAGATCTTCCAAATCAAAGACCGACTAAAAGCTGCAAGAGATCGCCAAAAGAGCTACGCGACAACCGTCGGAAGCCTCTAGAATTCAACGTTGGGGATCGAGTCTTACTTAAAGTCTCCCCTTGGAAAGGAGTCGTTCGATTTGGAAAGAAAGGGAAGTAGCCCCAAGATACGTTGGACCATTCGAGATTACAGAAAGAATCGGTCCAGTGGCTTACCGATTAAGGTTGCCACAAGAACTCAGCGGAGTGCATGATACTTTTCACGTGTCAAACCTCAAGAAGTGTTTGGCCGACGAATCCCTTCACGTGCCAATTGGGGAAATCAAAATTGACGAAAAGCTTCATTTTGTTGAGGAACCCATTGAGATCATGGATCGAAAGGTCAAGCAACTGAAGCGCAGTATAATACCTATTGTTCGCGTAAGGTGGAATTCAAACGAGGGCCAGAGTTTACATGGGAACGAGAAGATCAGATGAAACTCAAATATCCACATCTATTCGAGGATGACACTCTTGGACCTTACTCCAGCTGAATTTTGGGACGAAATTCTCTTAACTGGGGGATACTGTGACATCCGTCACCTTAAGGTCCGTCAATTAACGTGGTTTTCCGTTAACTATTCCTTGATCGATCATTCCTCATCTTTATTAACTCTTTATGTGGATATCATGCTTGCTTTATCATCTTTGTGCTTGTGCTTTCGTTGTGAATGTATGCTATCCTTAAAAAAACTTTTAAACTTTCTTCATCGTAACCACCCAATATATCATTTTTATATAAAATTAACGTCACTAATAAAACCATTTTTAAGTTATAAATATCATTAAATTCATTTTTATAATTAATATAAATCACCTAATAAAGTCGTTTTTCAACCGAAACAAATTTGGGAAACTCGGGGGTTAAGTGCAAGGACTAAACTTGTCATTTTGCAACTTGGGCTGGGTATATAAACCCATTTCCAGCCCTAAACACCCATTACTTCATCTTCTTCATCTTCTTCATTCTCTCTACACTATCTCCTTCATTCTAGCACTGAATCCGACCCGCTTAGTCTCGTTTTCGTCGTCTAGACTACATCTACACCCTAGTCTACTCCATTCTAGCAGGTAGACGACTTTGGTTGTCCCTTTTCTTGCTTATTCACGGCTGTCCAAACTAGGGTTTCGGGTGTTCGGGTTCAACACGAACACATGAGGTCGTGTGGGTGCGTGTGAGGTCTTCCTGCGTGTGCTTAATGTTTGTGTATGTTTGTAGTGTGTTTCTGGAAGTCCTTGTTGTGTAAAACTCGTGTTTGGAGCAGCCGAAGGCTGCTCAGCCCGTGAACAGTCGCGATTCTGCTGTTCAAGCGACTAGGTCTGTCATGCGATTGAGTCGTGCGACTGGGTGAGTCGTGCGACTGAGCCATGCGTCTGAGTCAATCGTGCGACTGAGTATGTCATGCGACTGAGTCGTGCGACTGTGTGTATGTGTGCGAATGAGTCATGTGTGCGAATGAATGTGGTGCGATTGAGTCATGCGAGTGAATGAATGTGTGCGATTGAGTCAGGTGACCGAATGAATGTATGCGATTGTGCGTGTTTCGCACGACTGGAGTCCAATCGCACGAATGAAGGTTCAATCGTACGAAAGTAGCTAATTCGCATGATTGAAGGTTGATTCGTGCGTATGGAGGTTGAGTCCTGCGATTGGGTATGGTGTGGTACGACTGAATGCCAGTCATAAGAATGAAGGCTTAATCGTACGAATGAAGCTGATTCGCACGACTGAGGGTTGATTCATGCGTATGGAGGTTGAGTCGTGCGTCGTGCGTCTGGTCTTGTCGTGCGACTGTAATTGTTGTGTGTGATTTCCTTCTTGTGCGTGGTGTGTGTAGGTCGTGTGATGTTGAGGTAACATTAACACAGTTGCCATTGTTCGGCCATAAAGATTAAAGTCAACGCTAAAAAGGCCACAAATACTATTCAAAATCAAATCAAACTAACGTTTTACAATTATCAACCGACTTATAACCAATGACATTTATCTAATACTTCTTCAATAACAATGAAACTTTCACTCAAATATCATCGACAATGGCGACAATGTCTAGTACTTGATCTACATAAGGTCTAGTACGTGTGTCTGTTTGTGTGAGTTACACGCGACCCAGCCGATACAACCCAAACCGACCGATCATTATTATGCGCTTATTTCATATCATTAATGCTTAACAATAACTGTTAATAGGTGTTTGACCGTTCATTTGCATTCAACCTTTGGATACATTGATCTTACATACTTACCACTTAACAAGTGAGTTTCGTGGCCCCTTTTTACGCTTATACAATATTTCAATCATTTACAACTTGGGGGAAAAGTATGCTCACCCATTTTCAATGCTGTACAACATACTTACATTTTACATACAAGGAATCAACGTGATACTGTGTTACAAGTACTTATCTGATACATGCTTGGGTCTGCTATGTGGTTCTATCTTTGCAACTATTTAATTCCAGTGTGGGAACCGACGGTTAGGTATTGGTAGTACTACTGGGTTGACACCCCCACCCTCATTCGATGGTATACTAGTTGGTACCATCAGTGGCCAGGAACGGGCCCTTTGGTGAATATATGCAGACAATATCTTTGTATACGTCGCTAGGTTTGGTTGCAAAGCTCATTGTCATGTGATTTTACTTGTTTATATAACTGTATTCACGGTATTCCATATCATTTACTATACAGCATCACTTACATATTTATTACTTAAACCTGCGAGCTCACCAACAATTATGTTGACCGTTTTGAGCATATCTTTTCAGGTGATCATGCAAACTGAGGAAATCTAGGTGTGCTGCCTTAGTGGAGACCCTAGGATGCATTTTTGGGTTTAAACATGTTTTGACAACAACTATCTTAAACAATGTGTATTCTATGTAAACAATTGCAATCTTTTGATACTTGTTCCCGGGTTGTGGGAATTTACATTACAATTTCATCGTTATGTGATTATGTGAATCGTTTATCATGTTTATGCTTATGGCTATGTTGTCGTGAATATTGACTAAACACGACACAAGTCCCCTTGTTGTCGGGTGTCGTCATGACACGTTTGTCATTATTTATTATATTGCATCTCTATCGCTTACCATGTGTTATGACGATCCCGATCTCGTTACATCCCCGTGTTTCCGCATTTAGCGGGGGTGTGACACAGCTGGAGGCGGGAACGATGACACACCAGCAGTACACCACTAAATTTAATGAAATGGCGCGACTGGTGCCCGATCAAGTGAGACCGCTATCACGAAAGATTAACAGATACATTCAGGGGCTGCCGACGGATATCCGAAGGCATATGATTGCCGCCCGGCCGAGCACCTTTCGATCGGCGGTTGATTTGGCTGGCAGATTGTACGATGAGCGCGAGGTGGTAGTGGCTGAGGTGAACAAGAAGGGTGGAGGTGACCGTAACCTGAATGGGAAACGGTTTGGACGTGGAGGAGCCGCTCCAAACAATAAGGTGGCGAAGGTGGGTGACCGACGTGGTCACAACTGGTATAGCGAAGAACGGAAGAAGTGTGGCAAGTGTGGAAGGGAGCATACTGATGAGTGCAGGATGGGGATGAACGTATGCTTCAGGTGTGGCCAGCCTGGCCACATCGCTAGAGACTGCAAGAAGCCGAGGGCGGAGAGCTCGGGAGCGGGGAACAAGAAAACGGAGGAAGGAGGGCAGAGGGCAAGTGCTAGAGCTTACACTATGACTCGGGAGGAAGCCAGAGCTGATCCCGATGTTGTGTCAGGTATGTTTCTAGTAAACCAAATTTATGCCTCTGTATTATTTGATTCCGGTGCTAGTAGAGTTTTATTTCCACTACTTTCTGTGCTAAGTTGCCTGTTAGTAGTAGAAAGATTAGTGAACCATTCGATGTAGAAACTGCCATTGGTAAGTCCACCAGAATTACTGATGTAGTACTAGGGATGGACTGGCTAGCAACCTATGAAGCAAACATCGTATGCCGAAAGAAGATGATTCGATTGGTTGATCCGATGGAGTTTGGTTACGGTTTTACGATCGAGATCGCTACTACGATCCCTAAGATGATTTCGATGGTGGTGGGGGTGGAAGTGCATAAGACGAGGATGTAGCGCCTACTTGGCGTATGTAAAAGATGTGGATGCGTCGGTAACCCGCACACCAATTATCCGAAGTGCCAGTGGTGCGCAACTTTCCGGACGTATTCCCGGAAGACTTACCCGGCGTGCCACCAGACCGCGAGATTGAATTCCAAATTGATTTGATACCCGGTGCTCAAGTTGTTGCCAAAGCACCGTATCGGTTAGCTCCGACAGAAATGAAAGAGCTGATGGAGCAGTTGCAAGAGCTGCTCGATAAGGGGTTCATTAGACCGAGTATCTCTCCCTGGGGTGCTCCGGTCCTGTTTGTGAGGAAGAAAGACGGTAGTATGAGGATGTGCATTGACTACCGAGAGCTGAACAAGTTGACGGTGAAGAACCGATACCCCTTACCAAGAATTGATGATCTGTTTGACCAGCTCCAAGGTGCCAGTTGGTTCTCAAGGATAGATCTACGATCTGGTTACCATCAACTAAAGGTGAAGGAGCAGGATATCCCTAAAACAGCTTTTCGCACGCGCTACGGTCATTACGAGTTCCTCGTTATGTCGTTTGGTTTGACCAATGCGCCAGATGCTTTTATGGATTTGATGAACCGAGTGTGTCGGCCAATGTTGGATAGATCAGTGATTGTGTTTATTGACGATATACTGATCTACTCGAGGAGTGAAGAAGAGCATGCCGGCCACATTCGGGAGGTGTTAGAGACCTTAAGAAGGGAGAAGTTGTATGCTAAATTCTCCAAGTGCACATTCTAGTTGCGCGAAGTTCAATTCTTAGGTCATGTGATAAATCCCGAGGGGATTATGGTAGACCCCGCAAAGGTGGAGGCAGTGATGCAATGGAAGTCTCCAAAGACGCCATCCGAGATTCGTAGTTTCTTGGGTTTGGCGGGCTACTACAGAAGGTTCATCCAAGACTTTTCCAAGATCGCTTCTCCACTAACCAAGTTGACCCGTAAAGATGTGAAGTTCGTGTGGGGTCAAGAGCAAGAAAGAGCTTTTGAGGAGTTGAAGGCAAGACTGACCCAAGCCCCGGTCTTGTCATTACCCGAAGGAAGCAAGGACTTGGTGGTTTATTCAGATGCTTCCTACTCAGGGTTGGGTTGCGTGTTGATGCAGCGAGGTAAGGTGATAGCTTACGCATCCCGACAATTGAAAGTGCATAAGGTCAACTACCCGACTCATGACTTGGAGTTAGCGGCGGTGGTCTTTGCACTAAAGATTTGGAGGCACTATCTGTACGAAACGAAGTGCACCATCTTCACTGACCACAAGAGCTTGAGGTACTTCTTCGAGCAGAAGGATCTGAACATGAGGCAGAGATGATGGTTGGAGCTTATAAAAGATTATGACTGCGAAATCCATTACCATCCGGGCAAAGCCAACGTGGTGGCTGATGCCCTTAGCCGAAAAGAGAGGCCCGAGCTGATTCGGGTGAAAGCATATCAACTGATCATGACCTCCAATGTGATGAAGCAAGTCAAAGAGTTTCAAGATGAGGCACTGAAAGAAGATCATCTTAACTCTGAAAGAATGAGAGCTCTAGTTGGGGAATTGGGTGAAAACACACTTGGTGTTAAAACTCGATTTGGACGAGTGTAGGATCCCTCATTTTGGGGATCACGTGTGAGGATTAATGGATGAAGCTCACAAACTCGATATTCCATTCAATATCCTGGTGCCACAAGATGTCTCAAGATATAATAAGAGTAATTGGTGGCCGGGTATGAACGGGACGTGGTGGAGTATGTGAGTATTTTCCTTACTTGTTTGCAGTGAGAGGCCGAACAACAAAGCCGTATGGGAAGATTCAACCTTTGGATATACCGGAATGGAAGTGGGAGCACATCACCATGGAGTTCATTACGAAGCTTCTGCGCAGCGTACGCCGAAAGGGTACGATGCCATATGGGTGATTGTAGATCGTTTGACGAAGAGTGCTCACTTCCTACCGATCCGCGAGACATATTCATCTGAGATTTGGCTGACCTGTTCATCAAGGAGATTGTAGCTCGTCATGGTGGCCAGTGTCCATCGTGTCTACCGTGACACTACACTTGTTTACCTCTAAATTTTGAAAGAAATTCCACGCTCCATGGGACGAGGTTCCACATTATCACGGCTCATCATCATCATCATCATCAATCATCAATCATCATCATCATCATCATCAATCATCATCATCAATCATCATCATCATCATCATCATCATCAATCATCATCATCATCATCATCATCATCATCATCATCATCATCATCATCATCAATCATCATCATCATCATCATCATCATCATCATCATCATCATCATCATCATCATCATCATCATCATCATCATCATCATCATCATCATCATCATCATCATCATCATCATCATCATCATCATCATCATCATCATCATCATCATCATCATCATCATCATCATCATCATCATCATCATCATCATCATCATCATCATCAATCATCATCATCATCATCATCATCATCATCATCATCATCATCATCATCATCATCATCATCATCATCATCATCATCAATCATCATCATCATCATCATCATCATCATCATCAATCATCATCATCATCATCATCATCATCAATCATCATCATCATCATCATCATCATCATCAATCATCATCATCATCATCATCATCATCATCATCATCATCATCATCATCATCATCATCATCATCATCATCATCATCATCATCATCATCATCATCATCATCATCATCATCATCATCATCATCATCAATCATCATCATCATCATTCATCATCATCATCATCATCATCATCCATCATCATCATCATCATCATCATCATCATCATCATCATCATCATCATCATCATCATCATCACATCATCATCCATCATCATCATCATCATCATCATCATCATCATCATCATCATCATCATCATCATCACCCAATCATCATCATCAAATCATCATCATCATCATCATCAATCATCATCATCATCATCATCATCCATCATCATCATCATCATCAATCATCATCATCATCATCATCATCATCATCATCATCAATCAATCATCATCATCATCATCATCATCAATCATCATCATCATCATCATCATCATCATCATCATCATCACATCATCATCATCATCATCATCATCATCATCATCATCATCATCATCATCATCAATCATCATCATCATCATCATCATCATCATCATCATCATCATCATCATCATCATCATCATCATCATCATCATCAATCATCATCATCATCATCATCATCATCAATCATCAATCATCATCATCAATCATCATCATCATCATCATCATCATCATCATCATCATCATCATCATCATCATCATCATCATCATCATCATCATCATCATCATCATCATCATCATCATCATCATCATCATCATCATCATCATCATCATCATCATCATCATCATCATCATCATCATCAATCATCATCATCCATCATCATCATCATCATCATCATCATCATCATCATCATCATCATCTCATCATCATCAATCATCATCATCATCATCATCATCATCATCATCATCATCATCATCATCATCATCATCATCATCATCATCATCATCATCCATCATCATCATCATCATCATCATCATCAATCATCATCATCATCATCACATCATCATCATCATCATCATCATCATCATCATCATCATCATCATCATCATCAATCATCATCATCATCATCATCATCATCATCAATCATCATCATCATCATCATCATCATCATCATCATCATCATCATCATCATCATCACATCATCATCATCATCATCATCATCATCATCATCATCATCATCATCATCATCATCATCATCATCATCATCATCATCATCATCATCATCATCATCATCATCATCATCATCATCATCATCATCATCATCATCATCATCATCATCATCATCATCATCATCATCATCATCATCATCATCATCATCATCATCATCATCATCATCATCATCATCATCATCATCATCATCATCATCATCATCATCATCATCATCATCATCATCATCATCATCATCAATCATCATCATCATCATCATCATCATCATCATCATCATCATCATCATCATCATCATCATCATCATCATCATCATCATCATCATCATCATCATCATCATCAATCTCATCATCATCATCCATCATCATCATCAATCATCATCATCATCATCATCATCATCATCATCATCATCATC
>CM046037.1:87042565-87070065 GCA_025215565.1 Flaveria ramosissima
TCTCTCCGTCTCTCATCATCTTACTCTCTCTCTCTCTCATCTTTCTCTCTCTCTCTCCGTCTCTCTCTCTCCCGTCTTCTCTCCTTCTCTCCGCTCATCTCTCTCCGTCTCATCTCTCTCTCTCTCCTCTCTCTCTCTCTCTCTCTCTCTCTCCCTCTCTCTTCTCTCTCCCTCATCTGTCTCTCCGTCTCTCTCTCTCTCTCTCTTCCGTCTCTCCGTCTCTCTCTCTCTCTCCGTCTCTCCGTCTCTCTCATCTCTCCTTCTCTCTCCCTCTCTCCTTCTCTCTCTCTCTCTATCTCTCTCATCTTCTCTTCCGTCTTCTTCTATCTCTCTACTCCGTCTCTCTATCTCTCTTCTCCGTATCCTCGTCTCTCTATCTCCGTTCTATCTATTCTCTCTCTATCTATCTCTCTCTCTCTCTCTCTCTCTCCTCTTATCCTCTCTCTCATCTCTCTCTCTCTTCTCTCTCTCTCTCTCTCTTCTCTCTCTCCGTCTCTCCTCTCTCTCCTCCGTTCTCTCTCGCTCTCTCCTACGTCTCTTCTCTCTCTCTCTACGTACTCCTCTCTCCTCTCTTCCCTCCCCTTCTCTCGCTCTCTCTCTCCCTCTCTCGTTCTCTCTCTCCCCTCTCTCCATCTTCTCTCTATCTCCCTCTCTCCTCTCTCTCTCTCTCTCTCTCTTCTCTCTCCTCCTCTACTCTCTCTCTCTCTCTCTCTCTCTCTCTCTCCTCCCCTGTCCCCTCTCTCTCTCCGTCTCTCTCTCTCTCTCTCTCTCTCTTCTCTTCTCCTTCTCTCTCTCTCTCTCTCTCTCTCTCGTCTCTCTCCGTCTCTCTCATCCGTCTCTCTCTCTCCGTCTCTCTCTCCTTCTCTCTCTTCTCCGTCTCCTCTCTCCGTTCTCTCGTCTTCTCTCTCTCTCTAGTCCGTCTTCTCTCCGGTCTCCATCTCTCCCTCTCTTCTTCCTGTTCTCTTCTCTATCCTCTACTCCTCTCGGTCTCTTATCTCATCCCTCTATCTCTCCGATCCTATATATCTCCGTGCTTCCTCTCTATCTATATATAAACGTCTATATATACTATCTATATCCGTATATATATTCCGTTCTCTATATCCGTCTACTATCCTATTCTATCCGTCTATCTATCCTTCTCTATAATGCTTCTATATATACGTCTAATACGTATATATATACGTATATATATACGTATATATATAGGTATAACGTATATACCTATCTATATATCGTATATATATATACGATATACATATATATATATATCTATATATATATATATAATATATACTATACCCACATATTCTATCTATATCTATATATATATATATACGTCATATCTTATACGTCTATAATACGTATATATCTTCGTTCTATATATACTATACTTCCTATATCTCTCATCTATTTCATATACGTATATATATCATACTTATCTTCACTCTTTATATCGTATCTCTTAGACGTCTATCTATATATCTCTCTCTTCTCTCCTCTCTCCTACTCTATCTATTCATATCTCCTCTCCTTCGTCTCGTCTCCTTATATCCCTATCTACTTCTACGTAGTCTCTTCTCTCTTTTCCTCTTCCCTCGGTCCGTCTATCTCTCTCGTTTCTCGCTCTCTATATATACTTCTATATATCTATCAGATTTCTCTATATATCTCCTATACTCGTCTCTCTAATTCTCTATCGATCATATCTCTGTATATCTATTCTCTGAATGTCTCTCTCATCTGCCTTGATCTCTCTCTCGCATCCTACTTCATCTCTCTTTCTCGTATCTCCATACCCCGTATATCTATCTGTACATTCTACTATCGTTTACGTGGATTTCTCTACTTTATATCATATCTTCTCCTACTTATATCTATACTTCTATCTATACCCTATATATCCTCTATACATATATCATCTATATCACATATCTCTATCTATCTACCTCTCTCTATATATCTTATGTATCTCTCTCCGTCTATCCTATCCCGTCTATATCTCTCTATCCTATACCTTCTTCTCTCGATATCTATCCCCTTATCTCTCTTATCTCTCTCTCTCTCTCTCTCT
This sequence comes from Flaveria ramosissima, assembly GCA_025215565.1. NCBI lineage: Eukaryota > Viridiplantae > Streptophyta > Magnoliopsida > Asterales > Asteraceae > Flaveria > Flaveria ramosissima. The sequence continues at coordinate 87,044,640 of CM046037.1, forward strand.
CTCTCCTATCCTCTTCTCTCTCTCTATCTTCTCTCTCTCTACGTATCTATATCTATACATCTCTATGTACACCCCGGATATTCCTTATTTTAAGAAAGAAAGGACTAAAGTCTAAATCGAGGGACCAAACTCGCCACAAAGAAAGTCGGGTGAGCGGACTATATAAGGGAAGGGCAGCCCTTACCACCCCCTTCCCCATACACAATTTTTCAGCTTTCAAGAGAGGAGAAGAGGGAAAGGAGAAGAAAGAGAAAAAAGGGGTGTTTCGGGTGATTCGGGGTGGCCAAATTCGTTGTGTAGCAAGCCAAATGGAAGCCCTTGACGTTGTGCTCATTTGTGTGTGTTCTAGGACCCCACTTTTACTTGTTTTCAACACAACCGATTTTGGGGCTGGAAAATGTTAAAACCCGTTTTTTTGGTGTGAGTAGGTGTTTGACCCATTTGGGTGTGATGTGTATGATGCGTTTCGTGTATGTTTTCCGGCTTGTGTGTTTGTATGGTGTTATGGTATGCATTCCTATGGTCCAGGAGGGTTATTTAGGCTTAGAATGGGTTTGGATGAGCTTGGGGCCGAAATTGGCAGATTGGTTCGGGATGAACTCCATTCTGCATTAGCTAGGCTAAGGCTACGCGAATGGAGGCCATACGGCCGAATGAGAGGCGATTGAGGTCATTCGCACGATTGGGATTCATTCGCACGATTGAGGGTTCAATCGCACGACTAGGTTTCATCGCACGACTGTAGTCCAGTCGCATGGGGAGTCATACGACTGAGGGTTCAGTCGCATAGATGCTTAGTCGCATGAGCCATTCGCATAGGTCAGTCGCATAGGTGCCCATTCACAGTAGTTCCATCCGCATGAGGTCCATACGCACGATTGAATGTTCATTCACATAGATGATCATCCGCATGAGTCCAGACGCATGATGTTCATTCGCATGGAGGCCATGCGACTGAAGGGTGTCCATACGCACGAATAGAGCTGTTGCACCCAAAGGAAAGTGTTGTTAGACTTCTGGCTTTCGGGGTAAAGTGCAGATGTAAGTTTTGACGTAAAGGTTCTCGTAAGAGCATGTAAGATAACTGTTATTGTTGACATCCGTCACCTTAAGGTCCGTCAATTAACGTGATTTCCGTTAACTATTCCTTGATCGATCATTCCTCATCTTTATTAACTCTTTATGTGGATATCATGCTTGCTTTATCATCGTTGTGCTTGTGTTTTCGTTGTAATCTTATGCTACCCTTAAAAACTTTTTAAAACCTTCAACCTCGTAACCGCCCAGTATATCATTTTTTTATAAAATAAACTCATCAAATAAAACCATTTTTAAGTTATAAATATCATTAATGCATTTTTACAATTAATATAATTAACCTAATAAAGTCGTTTTCAACCGAAACAAATTTGGGAAACTCGGGGGTTAAGTGCAGGGACTAAACTTGACATTTTGCAAACTTGGGCTGGGTATATAAACCCATTTCCCAGCCCTAATCTCCCATTAGTTCATCTTCTTCATCTTCTTCATCCTGTCTACACCATTTCTTCATCTTAGCAACCAAATCCGACCCGCTTAGGCTCGTTTTCGTCGTCTAGACTTCATCTACAAAACAGCCTAGTCTACTCCTGTCTAGCAGGTAGACTTGTTTGATACATGTATATACCTAGATCATGATATAAATGTAAAGATCTTGTTTGTCTGATACTGATGTAATGTTTGGAATATTAATGAAATGATATGTTGTTTGGGATTTATAATGTTTAATATTTCATTAGTGAGTCGATGTTGAATTGGCTAACTAGGTTTGTGATTGTTTGAATTGATACACATAATGTTATATTAATTAATACATTCAAACTTAACATAATGAAGTTCTCATGCGAATGGCCCATGCGAATGGACCACACGCATGAATAACGTCATACGAATGACTCAGTCGCACGACAGAACTAGGAGACTGGACAGTCGTATGATTGTAACATAGATTGGCTCAGTCGCACGACTGAACACTCAGTCGTGCGGATGATCAACAAACGCATGGTTCAATCGCACGACTGAACCATACTAATGGTTCAGTCGCCCGATGAACAACACTAACTATAAATACCACCAAATTCGTGGAAAACGTAAGCATTCATTCTCTTTCGACTCCAGATGTACCCTAGCCGTCCAGCAGCCTCGAAGTTCATACTCCAAGTTCATAGAATGCTGTAGATCGATTCCTAATCGATTCTTAACGTTTGATTCAATACTTTATTGATTCTACGTGCGTTCTCACTGATTGGATCGCCAATCAAATAGGATTCCGCACTATTTGGTTTGGTTTACACGTTAATCAGTTGGTATTTCGTTCAAATACCAGGTCCTAACAAGTGGTATCAGAGCTTTGGCTCTTGATTACGTGTGATTCAAACCAGTTTGATACAAGTTTATGTTTTTTTACACTAAAACGCAATCTTTTTGTGTCAAAAGGTTGTCTTGGACGTCCCCTGCTCATCAAGTTCGGTTTCTACGGCATTAGGCGATTAGGGTTGGCGAAAATTCGAATTTTTACGGCCAAAACACTTTTTACCTAGAAATTTCGCAAAACAGCAGCTTCAGTCGCACGAGGAGCCATTCGCACAACTGGACTTCATTTGGCATCTTCCAGACGCACGATTGGACCTAGTCGCATCTTCATTCGTACGACTCCACCATCCATTCGCAGTGTTCATACGCATCAGTTTCATTCGCACGACTTAACCAATCGCTTAGTTCAGCCGCACGATTGAACCAGTCACATAGTTCATTGGCACGGATAGACCATCGCATCACTCCAGTCGCACCAGTTGACAGATTGTTTAGTACACTTTTAATCGAGATGGAAGATCATATGTCAGCGTTTACAGCCGGGAAGGACTCAAGGATCCAGAACTTACTGTTACTTGAGTGTGAGGTGGGAATCATAATAAACCCCCAAGCTCTTAACGTTAGATGAGTTTCCTCACTGGAAATAACGTTTTGAGATCTACCTCAATGGAGTGGATCCAAATTTGTGGGAAGCTATCGAGATAGGTTACAGTATGCCGGTGGGAGCAGATGGGGTGAAGCTTACTTTAGGAGGAATGACTGATGCTCAGAAAGTTAAGTATAATGCAGAAAAGAGAGTCTATGCATTGATCACACAGTCTATTCCTAAAGATATTTTCCACCAGTACTCGGAGAATAAGCAGGCCAAGAAATTGTGGGATGAGCTGGAAAAGAGATATGACGGGAATGCTTCGCTGAAGGCAATTAAAGCTAAGGAGCTGAAGAAAGAATTTGACAACTTCTCATCGATGGGAAATGAGAGTTTGGACGATGTTATTGATAGATTCTACCATCTGATGAGCGAACTGCATACACATGGTGTTGCTACTACCATGGAAGAAAAAGTGTCAAATTTTGCAGACGGATTGCCAGAAAAATGGGCTTCATTTGTGTCAAATCTGAGACAGAATGAATGTTGACAAAGTTGGATATCAATGACTTCATTCTAAAGCTGCGAGAAGAAGCACTTAGGATGAAGTACCGAGCTCAGAAGTCTTCATACACTCAGAATCCAGCTTTGTACAATGCAACGCCTCAAGCTAAGACGTCTGGAGCACCTCTTCAGAGTGCATTTGTGTCTAGCTCATCTGGTCCTTCACAAGCTTCTTCTTCAGGTTCAGAAACGTTAGGGTCTTCTTGTACCCATTACATTGGATCTGAAGCAAATGCTACTAGACTAAAGACCGAGAACCTCGGTAATGTGACTGTGGAAGTAGCTCGAGAGCACATGGATCTCTGGCAGCAGTGGTTCATTCTTATGATGGACTTGTTGCTGGGAAAATTGGAAACTGCCATCTAGCAGATGAGGACTACGAGCAGGGTGATGAAGATGGAGCTGGAGAGCATGGACATTATGTGGGCCTTAGCAAGTGCTGTCCAGAGGGCGAAGAAGTTTGTGAAAAAAACCGGACAGAACTTGGTTGCTACTAAGGACACAACATTTGGCTTTGACAAGAGTAAAGTGACCTGCTTTAACTGTGGAGAAAGGGGCACTACAAGAGAGAATGTGTGAAGCCAAAGAAGACTGGGAACGGGAACCCATTCTCGTCCTTCACTCGTCAAGACAAGCAAGCTAGCAGTTCTACTTTATCAAGCAAGGATCCTAAAGCCTTGACTGCTCATGAGATGAAGGACAGGACTGGAGCTTTCGGTTTGTTTCTCCAGGGAATCAAATATTGCAAGCGTGGAATACTTAAATGATGATTCCGCCAGTGAAGGAGATATTGCAGTTGAGATACCGATGCCAAATAGTGAAGAGACAACTGCAACTGAGGTCAACTACAAGCCTGAAGAGGGACTCCCACAGCAAAACACAGATCACCAGAACCAGAGACATTTGATGCTGCGCGTTGATGGCTAATCTTTCTGAATCTCCTCAGGTAAGTACCACTGACCAACTGTTTCAAAATCATGCTTGTTCTGATTGTAATACATTTAGAGATAGCATAGATCAGAAATTTGCTAGGTTATTAGATCATATTGATAACTTAGTAAAGGATTTGCAACTGTGCACTGAGGCTAATAGAGTTTTAAAACAAAATGAGCATAGTTACAAAGAAAAGATAGACCTTTTGACTAAACAACTTAGGGAAACTGAAGTAGTTGCATTTAACCAAGCTAATGAATTAGGTACTATCTTAACTCCCTAGAAGACACTAAGAAGCAAAAGGCAATTTTAGAAGTACAAGTAAACTCTTTTAAGCAAAAACTGCACAGTTGGACAAGTTCATCACATATTGTCCAAAACTTAGTGAGAGAACGTAACAACGGGGAGGGTTTGGGTTACAAAGTGGTTCCACCACCACCTGAGACCTTGATGAACACTAAGAGTAAACCAATAAATAATAATCCCATCAAGGATCATGTGGTGTCTACTCCTCTTGTTAGTGATCCAGATTCCTCATGTTCATCAATTGAATCTGGAACAAAACAAAAGGAGGCCACTTCAAAGGCAAAGGGTAAAATGCCTTGTGTTAATCTGGAAAAAGAATTTGAAAAGGTTAATATAAAGTCAGGCTCAAACAAAGTCAAATCTGAACCTAAAAAGATTGCTTATGTTAATCTTTCACAAGCTTCATGTCAAAAACCGGTTAACCAAAAGGAAAAAGATGTTAAAAATGTTAAAACAATAAATTTTGTTAAACAAGAGAAAACATCAAAAAAAACAGAGTCAAAACCCAAACTAAGTGATGTTACTAGAGTGTCGCACACATCTCCACAACGAAAGTTTAATCATAAAGTTGATAGCAGGTCCTGCTACAACTGTGGAGAGTGTGGACACATTGCTTCCTTTTGTCCTTACTATCAGACACCTAGGAAGAAGATTGAACTTCAGGATTCAAAACCTAGGTCTTCTAAGAGGAGTTCTTTAACTCCACCTAGAAGAACTAGTGAACCCAAAGTTCAACCCATTAGCCAGTCGACTGTTTATCACAAACAGGCCTTGCATAAATCTGGCTTATGGAAAGAAAAATCATCCTGCGTGTCTGATAATGAAGACAAGAAGGCACCTGAGCTAACCTCACCTTCTAAGGGTCAATGGGTTGAATTCATGATGTGTGATGCCTCTGGGAAACCCAAGCCAGTAAAGGCTTGGGTTCCTAACCTACACTAATGTTTTACATTGTATGTGTAGGGTGTTCGCTACAGTGCTGAAACCAACACGTGGATTGTAGACAGCGGAGCATCCAGGCACATGACAGGAAACAGAGCTCTTTTATCAAACGTCAAACAAATAAAAGGAGGGCATGTTTCGTTTGCTGGAAACAAAGGAGGCTATATCACAGCTCAGGGAGAGGTTGGAAATTAAAAAGTTAAGTTTGATAAGGTGAACTACGTTCAACAACTTCAAAACAACTTACTTTCTGTTTCCCAAGTCTGTGACAAAGGATTTAAAGTCATATTCGACAACAAGAAGTGTTAAGTCCTAAAGAAAGACTATGTGATTCCGGAGGACCAAGTTTTGATGACAGCTTCAAGATATAAAGACCTTTATGTTTTGGATCTCTCAACGGATTCTACAACGGATCATGAAGTTCAGTGCTTTCTATCAAAAGCTACTGAGAAGGACTCCATCTCCTGGCATAGGAGAATGGGACACATTAATCAACGGAAGATGAATCACTTGATCCAGAAGGATCTCGTGAGAGGAGTTAACGTCAAAAATTTCCAACTTCCGGATTTTTGTGTAGCTTGCAAGAAAGGCAAACAGACGAAGAAGTCTCATAAGGAAAAAAAGTTCATTCTATCGAACTTCCTCTTGAACTTCTTCACATGGATCTGTTTGGTCCAGTCAGTACAAAGAGCATTGCAGGTGACTTGTACTGTTTTGTGGTTACTGATGACTACTCAAGATTCTCTTGGGTAATGTTTCTGAAGTCCAAATCAGAAACATTTGAGTCATTCAAGGAGTTAGTAACCACACTGGAATCTCTCTACAAGCTGAAGGTGAGACAAGTACGCTAAGACAAGGGGACTGAATTCAAGAATCAGTGGATGGAGGCTTACTGCAAGGAAAAGGGAATTGTGCATCAATTCACTTCTGCCTACACGCCTCAGATGAATGGTGTTGCTGAGAGAAAGAATAGAAGCTTGATAGAGACAGTACGGACAATGCTGGCAGACTCGAAACTGCCTATCCAATTCTGGAATGAGGCAGTGGCGAATTCATGTTATACATTGAATCGAGTTCTGATAGTCAAGCGCCACGGAAAGACATGTTACGAGCTACTACAACGACATAAACCGAATCTGGAGTATCTCGAACCATTTGGCGCGCCGTGCACACTTCTGAAGAAGACTTAAGAAGGTAAATTCAGCAAGAAGGCTGATGAAGGGATCTTCCTAGGATACAACATACCGAACAAGAGAGTTTACAACAATCAACGGGTTTAGTAGAAGTGTGGTGTAATGTTGATGTTCAGAGATATACCACACCACCTACTGGAAAAGGACCCGCTTATTTTTTCGACTATGATGGATTCTTCAAGTCCTTCAACATCCCGATCTCTTCTTCTGATGACGAGTTACCTACACGGATGATGTATGACATCTTGAATGCACCATCTCTAGATTCAACTTCATCGAGCTCACAAGGAGAATCATCTAATCAGTCAGGGGGAGTAGTTGACGACAGTGACTCCTCCTTAGAAGATGAAGCTGAAAAAGATGACCAGAACAGTCAGGAGGAACAGGTTCCAATCCCTGCAAGTCCACAAGCATCTAACAGTGATGCACCTTCGACTTCGGAACCTCAAACTCTTTCTACCTCAGATGCAGAACCAAATGTTCATAATCTTGGCTCTGAGGTAGCTGTTCCTACTACTCCAGGATCACATCTAAATGTCTATCATCCCCTAGACAATGTCATTGGGGATGTCAGATCAGGAGTACAAACCAGAAATCAGCTGTACTCAGCTGATTATGCCTCTGTTATGGAAAAAGGATACATTCATGATGGTGCTTATCGGTGTTTTGTCTCGCAGTTTGAGCCAAAATACGTCAGTGAAGCACTAAACGATGAGGACTGGGTGAGTGCCATGCAAGAAGAACTTCTTCAGTTCAAGAAGTTAGGTGTATGGACTCTGGTAGATAGACCTAAAGGTGCTAAGGTCATTGGCACCAAATGGGTCTTGAAATGCAAGAAGGATGACCAAGGTGTCATTATCAGGAACAAGGCTCGGCTGGTGGTTCAGGGATTTTGCCAAGTCGAGGGGATTGATTACAATGAAGTGTTTGCACCCGTGGCAAGGATGGAAGCCATCCGTATCTTCCTTGCCTATGCATCGTATATGAAGATTAAAGTCTATCAATTAGATGTGAAGAGTGCATTCCTTCATGGGGAAATTCGAGAGACAGTTTATGTCAGTCAACCCGAGGGATTTGAAGATCCTTATCATCGGGAAAGAGTTTACAAACTCGACAAGGCCTTATACGGGCTTCATCAAGCTCCAAGGGCTTGGTATGAGAAACTCTCGACTCATCTTGTGAAACACGGTTTTCGCAGGGGAGTCATTGATTGCACACTGTTTATCAAAGAAAAAGATGGAGACCTACTGCTAGTACAGATCTATGTCGATGACATAATCTTCGGTTCAAAGAACGAAGAATTATGCAAAGAGTTTGAAGCAGTTATGCAGAAAGAGTTTGAGATGAGTGCTATGGGGGAGATGAAATTCTTTCTTGGGTTATAGGTGGATCAGACACCAAATGGGATCTTTCTACATCAGACCAAGTATGTGGGAGACATTCTCAGTCGGTTTGACATGGAGAATGCTTCTGCAGCTGGGACTCCACTTGCTACAAATCATGATATAGCACCTGACGAAAATGGAGATCTGGTAGATGCCACAATGTACCGAGTAATGATTGGATCCCTCATGTACCTCACTGCCTCAAGACCTGATATCATGTATGCTACATGTTTATGTTCTAGATATCAGGCTAAGCCTAAGGTTAACCATCTGATCGGGGTCAAGAGGATATTTCGTTATCTGAAGGGTACACCCACACTTGGGTTGTGGTATCCTCATGATGATGACTTTGAGCTCATGGCGTATAGTGACTCGGATTACGGGGGCTGCAAGATGAACTACAAGTCTACATCAACATGGTGTCAATTCTTTGGGAGGAGATTAGTGACCTGGCAGTGCAAGAAGCAGACCTCGGTTACATTGTCAACCTGTGAAGCCGAATACGTTGCTGCTGCAAGTTGCTATTCACAAATCATTTGGATTCAATAGCAAATGCGGGATTACGGTTTAAAGTTCTATTCTACTCCTATCTTTGTTGATAACTCTGCTGCAATTGCAGTAACTAAAAATCCAGTACAGCATCCAAAGACCAAACACATCGGTATTAAATACCATTTTATAAGAGACTGTTTTGAAAAGAACTTAATCGATGTGGTAAAAATTAATACTGATTTTCAACGCGCTGACCTCTATACAAAAGCCTTTGAAAACCACGTTTTCTATATTTGTTAGAGGTCAATGGCGTTAAAAAGAAAAGTGATGTTATCCCTGATGATGATCATGTGTAGTCCGAAGCAGTGTACTAAATTTTTTCTTTTTCATTTTCTTTATTTATTTTATTTTCTGTTTAAATTAAATTCGTGTTATTTAGCTGTCTGTTAAAATTCTAAATAATTAAATCCGTTATGATTTTAGAATTTTAGGGGGAGAATAGGTCAGCCAGTAACATTAAAAAAAAACGAGGGAGAAGGAGTGGATAACTGATATAAGGTAGATCGTATCTGTGATACCGATTCAAACCCTTTGGAAAATGATAGTACACAGGAACAAATCAAAAGGGACTTTAAAATTTAATTTAGAAAAGATGCAAAAGTCAAAGTATAAGTCTGTGTATTCTGAGCAATATAAAAGGAAAGATGATAGAAAAACTGGTAACTACTAAGGTAAAACAACGAAAGTAGACCTAGAGGTTGCTAGACCACATATGATATGTCGGTAGATTCAACAGAATAGATGATTAGACCTGACTGGTGATCTCAAGATCAAACTAAGTTGTTCAACTAACTGTGGGCTCCCATCTTGTCACTGGTTAACACAATCAACAATATTCCAATAAGGGGTAATGAGAATGTAAACGCCACAAATGTGTGCGGATGACCATAAATAGAGCAAAGCACGAAAAAAATGAAAGGCAAATGCTATCAAGCTAATGACTTATGTTGTTGGTGCATTCTGTGCAAAAGAAATTTAAGCTGCTCTAACAAGAAGATAGGTTGTGTGCCTCTCTGCTGTGCGATGGCATTGACCTGAGGATAAGCATAACCTAGATATTCTAGATTTCATTGTTGTTTGCCGCCTCTCTGCTGTGCGATGGCACTGACTTGAGGATTGGCTTCTCTTTGAAAGCTCTAAGAATAGTCTCTTCTTGTAAAAATACCTGTAGACCGCTCAAAAGCTCCTGAGGAATGTTGATTACCATATAAGTGTGGGATCCACAAATGTTGGTTGAAATAATTAAACCTTAAACTATCACCAATTTGTGTCAAAAGTCTGTGTATGGATTTAAGAGGACAAATATACTGACAATCATTGTGGCTGCAAATTCTTGAAAGTTCAAATCAATGTGGGAATCTAAAAGTACCAGTATGATTTCCTAAATTGGCTAACGACTTTGGATGAAAACCAAGATTTGAGCATCAAAAGGTTTTGATAACAAGTCCCAAATGATTTGACTTGCCTGTATGATTCCAAAATTGAATTGGTCCAGGTATGGTCAAACTTAATAGAAGCTGCCTATTCCGGAACCGAATCCAGTAGATTTCTATCTTAGGATTTATCTCTCACAAAAAAGTCAAAAACAAGTTTAATTTTTGTAGTTTAGTTTAATTTTCTAAGTTAATTAGTCATTTTAGTTTGTTTGTTTGTCGGACTACATCATGAAAATCAGTATGGGATCAACTCACCAAAAATGGTCATGTCTGAGATGACCACATGTGTTTTCAAAAGATAAATGAGTCACATCTGAGGTGACAAAGTGTCTAAAAGGATCACGTCTGAGGTGATCAAAAGTTTTCAAGTTAAAATGATCATGTCTGAGATGATCAAATGCTCATAATGTTAATTTCAACAGTTAAAAAAGGGTTTAAATGTTAAATGTTCAAAATGGCAGAAAATTTCATAAGTATGACCCATTCGCACGAATGGACCATTAGTATGGACTTATCATACGAATGGGAGCCATTCGTACGAATGGACCATGAGTATGGACCATTCAACCGAATGGCCCATACGATTGGCCCAGTCGGATGCTTAAGAGCGAACGAATGAGTTAGTCGCACGACTGAGCTCCAGTCGGACGACTGAAGAAGGGCGACTGAACCAATCGCACGACTGAGGCCCACTCGCACGACTGAAAGGTGCGTATGAGCCCAGTCGCACGATTGAATTTAGGGTTAGTATAAATAGAGGGAGAGTCGGTCGCAGAGACTCACCACTCTCAAATTAACCCTAAATCGCACGACTAAAGTCACTCTGCCCAAATTTCGTTTGATCTCTATAAACCCTTGTTTCTCGCTTACTGACCATTGGCATTGATTCTACAGGTAATTTGCGGTGCAGAAACACTACAACATCGTTCAATTTGACACTAAATCTGGACAATAAGACCCGTTAGAAAACCGTGACATATGTGGCTAAATAACCTAACTAAACGACTCAAACAAATGAAATTAAATATGTTAGGTGTTAAACGAATGGATTGCGAGTCTAATGAACCACAACACGAAGTCTAAAACTTAAAAGCGGTGAAAAATTGAATTTGAATTGAACAGTCAGTACAACATGCGAATGGACAGGTTGATGAACTTCAGTCGCACGACTGAAGGGTGCGAATAGCTTAACCGCACGACTGAATCATGCGTGTGAGTTCAGTCGCACGACTGGTGTAACCGCATGAGGTTACATACGCATGAATTCAGTCGCACACTCAGTCGTACGCATGGGGTCATTCGCACGACTGAATCCCAGTCGCACTGCTCAGTCGCACAACCTCATTCGCATGACAGAAAGAATTTTCTTCAAGTCCAAGTGTTACATGACATTCTTAGCCAATGGGTACTAATGTTTACTTTGTATGTGTAACAGATGGCGAGTCGATGGACTATGAGTACGAATCACAATATTTGTGCTCATCTGGATCTGACATCCAGAAATGCTGCAGACTTCTCTGGAATTATCACCTTTCTAAGGAGGTCGAGGATTGCACACGCGATATCTGCTCCCTGTACTCCTTATCGTTCCATTCAGCAGGCCTTCTAGAAAGGTGCGACAGTTGATTGATCCTCTAAGCCTCACTGCATCAGAAGTACCATCTTTGGAGAGGCTATAGCTATCACAGAGGAGGATCTTAGGATCGTGTTATAGTTGGGGGACGATGCTGATTGTCCGACTAGACTACACCCCCTCACTGTCAGAGGATGCTTTCTTCGAGCCAAGTACTCTGGGGACATCAATGCTAGGGTGCTCAACAAGAGCAACCTCTGTCCCCAGTTTAAGTATCTTGCGCACATGCTGCTAAAGTGCATAGCTTCCAGGAAGGGAGGTTTTGATGAGTTATCCGACCAGATACAGAACGCCTATGTTGCGTTGGTGCTGAACCACCCGTTTAGCTTCTCCAAAATGATCTTCACCTACTTGGTGGAGAACATTAAGGGGAAAGGGAAGGAGGGCTTCTGTATGTACCCCAGATTAATACAGATGATCATAGACCAGAAGCTTCCCTCCCTGCCAAAGGAGAAGGATGATGCTGTTGTACTTGAGGTGATGGATGATACCACCTTGGGGAGGATGAAGGTATACAGGGGGAAGCAGGTGAAACCCCCTGTCAGGAGATTGTTTGGGCATCTAGCCTGGGAGGACTATGTAGTGCCAGCTAGGTGGAAGTGGCGCCACGACGATAGTGATTCTGATGTTGAGCAGATTGCTCTACCCACACATGATTCAGATGATGATGACAGTGGGGATGCTGGAGATGACATGCCTATTCCACCGAGGGGCACAGCTACAGACGTTATACCTCCAGTATCTGCCCCAACAGGCGACATAGCTGAGTCGGCTGGGTTCCACCAGGACTTCATACCTGGTGAGGAGGAAGAAGAGTCGGATGAGAATCCCTTGACTAGGACTGTGGGAAGCAAGGTCGTTCCCACAGAGCATGGACTTCAGGCGGTTGGTGAACGCCCCAGGGATTCGGGAGAGACTGCTACCGATCCTAACTATGCCCCAGAGCCATCTAGCCGTGTTCTAGGGGGAGCATCCTCCTCGACTGGATCGAGGAAGAAAAGGATGGCTCAGCCCCACGGCCAGAAGAAGAAGAAGAGAAGACTCACCTTCATCACCACCACAGCCACCACTGCTGCCACCTCTACAGCCACAGCCACCACCACTACCACCTCTACAGACACACCATCCACCACCACAGCCACCACAGCTACCACTACCACCACCACACCTCCCACCACTATACACATGCCAACCACCACCATATCATTCACTCCTACATCACCTCCACTATCATCCAGACCAAACCCCATCTTTACCACAACCACCACCACCACCACTAGCCACCAAGCAGGACCCTCATCACATCCCTCACATATATACGGATCACCTCTACCTCCAATTGGGGTAGAGGAACAGCTTTCAGCGCTGAACCGGATGGTGATGCGTTTGTTAGCTGCTGATGAGGAGAAGACAGCGCAGATCCGTCACCTGGCAGATCTCACTGCTGCGCAGTCACACCAGATCTCGGAGCAGGCTCGGCTGATCGAGGAGCAGGCCCAACAAATGGCTGCTCAGAGCCACGAGATCGCCCAACTCCAAGAGCATAGAGTCACATCTGCTAAGAAGATTGAGGAGTTGGAGGATGCTAAGAAGACCATCATGCTCAAGCTTAAGGGATCTAAAGATGAGCCACTAAAGATTAAAGAGGGAGATGGTGATGATGGTGATGATGATGATGAGGATGATGATGAGGACGATGATGATGAGACTGATGATGATGAAGGGATTGAGGAAGAGAGGACAGAGGAAAGGAATGAGGATGATGATGAAGAAGGAGGAGATGCAGCTGCATCTGCCTCTGCTCAAGGTCAAGAAAGGAGATCTAAGAAGAATCAAGACCAACGAGCTTCATCCTCTGCTCCACCAAGTGATGACCCAGCGATCCAAGACAAAAGTAATGATTAGATGTCTATGTATTTGATTACTTTTGTATTTGAATCATGTATTTAAACTTATGTATTCGATGTTTATATTAAGATTAATGCATTTCTGTCTTGATTATTAACTAATGGTTGATGTGTTGCATGTTTAAATCAAACAGATCCAAACTATCAAAGGGATGAATTTGATGCTGCTCCCCTTCAGCAGGTCAAGACTCAGTTAACTATGAATCTTGATCTGCAAGGGATCGTCAGGAGGTCTGTGAGTTATACCCCTGAAAAGGGGAAATAATTCATGATCTTTCAAATGAGCAACTAGCTGAGATCTTCAAGCTAAATCCCGATGAGATTGTAAAGGATGCTCCAACGTGTGACTCTACAAGTGTCGAAGAGCTAAACGACGTTGATGAAATAGAGATAGAAGATGTCACTGCAGAGCACTACCCTCAGTATGCTGACAACGAGGGAAATGTGGTCCCCTATCTGGGTGAATCCCTTGTCAGTGATACATTTGAGGTGTTAGATAAGATGGAGCAGGAGTCTGAGAAGACCGAAGGAACGACCCAAGCCTCAAACGATGATGTTGATATCAGAAAGGCTGAGTGGGCTGCTTGTTTTGAGGAAGTTCGAGCCCAATGCGCTGCACCTAAACAGAACGTCTACACCAAACTCTACAGAGTAAAGAAACATCATAAGGTGTCGGGCTGGATTATAGCGTGGGCATATTTTGAGGATCTAAATGTCTATGCAGTTAAGAGGGAGAAGGGCATAGAGTACTTTAGATTTCCACATGATCTAAAGACTCTACCAGGTTTTGAGCTCAACCAACTAGCCAAACTGAAGCTGTTGTATGCTGACCCAAGAAAGATGTCAGGCTAGTTTGAGGCTGCCCTGAGGAAAGAGTATCACACCAGGTGGGTTAACTTCAGACTCCAACAACCTACAAGGTACATCAGAAGGTCTGAAGTTGATGCCATTACTGGAAAGCCAAAGATAGTGCTGAAGTGGATTCCTCCGCGCACGATGTCAAGAATCCCCCTAAGGGAAATGCCACAGGACTTCACTCCACACTTTAAGTGGTGGTACTATGATTGGAGAACAGGAGAAGCGGTCATAGTTCTGAACAAAGAGGGCAAAAAGGATACCATCAGGGTATTTGACCCAATGTGGCTTACCAACTTGTCAGCCAATGATGTCTACACTCTATACAAGTGGCCACTGTTCTATGATACGCAGGATATAGTACAAGCCCTCTAGTTCCAGAACGTCACAAGACTCTGTTTTGCGTTTGAGATTCACGCAGGAGTCACAAGAGAGGAAAAGTACAAGAAGTATGAGGAAGTGATGCAGAAAACACGACAATAGAGAGATCTAGGTCCAAGGGGGAGTTTGTTGATACATGTATGTACCTAGATCATGATATGAATGTAATAGATCTTGTTTGTCTAATACTGATGTAATGTATGGAATGTTAATGAAATGATATTGGTTGTTTGTGATTTATAATGTTTAATATTTCATTAATGAGTCAATGTTGAATTGGCTAACTAGGTTTGTGATTGTTTGAATTGATACAAATAATGTTATATTAATTAATACATTCAAACTTAACATAATGAAGTTCTCATGCGAATGGACCACACGCATGAATAACTTCATACGAATGACTCAGTCGCACGACTGAACCAGGAGACTGGATCAGTCATATGATTGTAACATAAGATTGGCTCAGTCGCACGACTGAACACTCAGTCGTGCGGATGGATCAACCGCATGGTTCAATTGCATGACTGAACCATACTAATGGTTCAGTCGCCCGAATGAACAACACTAACCTATAAATACCACCCAATTCGTGGAAAAACGTAAGCATTCATTCTATTTCGACTCCAGACGTACCCTAGCCGTCCAGAAGCCTCCAAGTTCATACTCCAAGTTCATAGAACGCTGTAGATCGATTCCTAATCGATTCTTAACGTTTGATTCAATACTTTATTGATTCTACGTGCGTTCTCACTGATTGGATCGCCAATCAAATAGGATTCCGCACTATTTGGTTTGGTTTACACGTTAATCAGTTGGTATTTCGTTCAAACACCAGGTCCTAACATAGACGACTTTGGTTGTCCCTTTTCTTGCTCATTCACGGCTGTCCAAACTAGATTTTTGGGTGTTCGGGTTCAACCCGTACACATGAGGTCGTCTGGGTGCGTGTGAGGTCTTTCTACTTGTGTTTCATGTTTGTGCATGTTTGTAGAGTGTTTCTAGAAGTCCCTGTTGTGTAAAACTCGCGTTTAGAGCAGCCGGGGGCTGCTCAGCCCGACCACAGTCTCGATTCTGCTGTCCAGGCGACTGGGTCTGTCATGCGATTGAGTCGTGCGACTGGGTGAGTCGTGCGACTGAGCCATGCATCTGAGTCAATCGTGCAATTGAGTTGTGCGACTGGGCATGTCGTGCGACTGAGTCGTGCGACTGTGTGTATGTATGCGATTGAGTCATGCGTGCGAATGAAGGTATGCGATTGAGTCATGCGTATGAATGATTGTGTGCGATTGAGTCAGGTGAACGACTGAATGAATGCGATTGTGCGTGTTTCGCACGATTGGAGTCCAATCGCACGAATGAAGGTTCAATCGTACGAAAGTAGCTAATCCGCACGATTGAAGGTTGATTCGTGCGTATGGAGGTTGAGTCGTGCGATTGGGTGTTGTGTGGTACGACTGAATGCCAGTCATACGAATGAAGGCTCAATCGTACGAATGAAGCTGATTCGCACGATTGAGGGTTGATTCGTGCGTTTGGAGGTTGAGTCGTGCGTCTGGTCTTGTCGTGCGACTGTAATTGTTGTGTGTGATTTCCTTCTTGTGCGTGGTGTGTGTAAGTCGTGTGATGTTGAGGTAACATTAACACAGTTGCCATTGTTCGGCCACAAAGATTAAAGTCAACGCTAAAAAGGGCACAAATACTATTCAAAACAAGTTAAACTAACGTTTTACAATTATCAACCGACTTATAACTATTGACATTTATCTAATACTTCCTCAATAACAATGAAACTTCTACTCAAATATCATCAACAATGGCGACAATGTCTAGTACTTGGATCTACATAAGGTCTAGTACGTGTGTCTGTTTGTGTGAGTTACACGCGACCCAGCCGATACAACCCGAACCGACCGATCATTATTATGCGCTTATTTCATATCATTAATGCTTATCAATAACTGTCAATAGGTGTTTGACCGTTCATTTGCATTCAACATTTGGATATTTTGATCATACATATTTACCACATAACAAGTGAGTTTCGTGGCCCCTTTTTACGCTTATACAATATTTCAATCATTTACAACTTGGGGGAAAAGTAAGCTCACCCATTTTCAATGCTGTACAACTTACTTACATTTTACATACAAGGAATCAACGTGGTACTGTGTTACAAGTACTTATCTGATACATGCTTGGGTCTGATGTGTGGTTCTATCTTTGCAACTATTTAATTCCAGTGTGGGAACCGACGGTTAGGTATTACTAGTACTACTGGGTTGACACCCCCACCCTTGTTCGATGGTATACTAGTTGGTACCATCAGTGGCCAGGAACGGGCCCTTGGGTGAATATATGCCGACAATTTCTTTGTGTACGTCGCTAGGTTTGGTTGCAAAGCTCATGTCATGTGATTTTACTTGTGTATATAACTGTATTCACGGTATTCCGCAACGCTTATTATATACAGCATCACTTACTTATTTTTTACTTAAACCTGCGAGCTCACCAACAATTATGTTGACCGTTTTGAGCATATATTTTCAGGTGATCATGCAAGTTAAGGAATCTAGGTGTGCTGCCTTAGTGGAGACCCTAGGATGCATTTTTGGGACTTAACATATTTTGTCAAACAATTATTTTGAACAATGTTGATATGTGTAAACAATTACAATCTTTTGTTACTTGTTCCCGGGTTGTGGGAATTTACATTACAAATTCATCTTTATTTGGTTATGTGAATCATTATCATGTTTATGCTTATGGCTATGTTTTCGTGAACATTGACTAAACACGACACAAGTCCCCTTGTTGTCGGGTGTCGTCATGACACGCTTGTCATCATTTATTATATTGCATCTCTATCGCTTACCATGTGTTATGATGATCCCGATCTCGTTACATCCCCGTGTTTCCGCTTTTAGCGGGGGTGTGATAGATTGGTATTAGAGCCATTGGTTATAGAGAATTAGGCAATACGCTTGATCTAGACTATAACCTAGGAGCCTTCATGTAGATTTGCATGCTAGGATCTGTATGCATATTATATCTCGTGTATGTGTTCCTCGCTGCTTGATTTGTTCATCTATTTGTTATGTGATCTTTCTACCCTATGAGAGAGCCCTTGTGCTCACTCTTTTATGGGATGCTTCTATTGGATCTTCCGTTCCCTCTGCGTGCCGAGTTGGTTTAACAAATCCAGGTATTAAACCCGAAGAGATCTTCACAGATCACGCTATGCGCTTGACCTTGGACATTGAGATTAACCCTGAGGAGGTTACGTCTGAAACCTCGAAAGAGGAGGAAATAGACAACCTTCGCTAGACTAAACGTGATTATATACATGGATTTACAACTGTTATGATGGATTATTGTTGAGACATTACCAGTTCATGGTGTGAGAACTACACGAATTACATGCGATGTGTGATGACAATAAGTGTGATATTAACTTGGGAATACTGGACTTGATGAGTGTTATGGATAATACACTTTGAAATGATTTAAGCTTACATGTTTATTATTTCTATGATTAGAAAATGCCGCCTCGAAGAGTTACCCGCATCAATAGTGGCGGGAGTGAAGCCCCAAGGGGCAGAGGCAGAGGCAGAGGTAGAGCACCAAGAACAAGTGATGCTCCAGCCAGTATTAATCAGGGAACAGGGAATGCTGATATGGCAGCCCTGATCGCTCAACAGTTGGCCGCACTAATTCCTACTATTGTGGCCCAAGTGAGCGACGCACTCCAGCAACACCACCCTCACGGGATGGTGGCAATGATAATGGAGACAATGGAGAAAGAGCCCATGGTGTGATCGAAACTGAGGTGGGAAATGGAAACCCGACCAGAAACGAAAGCAACCAAGAGACCGGGAATGGTGGTACAGCCGGTATTGAGACTGGGGTTGTTAATACACGACGGGGGTGTTCGTACAAGGAGTTTGTGGCTTGCAAACCGAGGGAATTCGATGGGAAAGGTGGGGCGATAGCCCTAACCAGGTGGCTAGAAAAGATGGAGGCAGTAATTGACATCAGCGAGTGCCTCGACAGTCAGAGAATCAAATATGCCACCTGCTCACTGCAGGGCAAGGCCCTAACCTGGTGGAACACCCAGGTTCAAGCTAGGGGAAGAGAATCTGCGATGCATATGTCATGGGATGAGTTCAAAGCTTTGATCACCGAAGAATACTGCCCCCTCAACGAGATGCAGAAATTGGAGCATGAGTTTTGGAATCATGCTATGGTGGGGGCCGGGCATGCCGCTTATACTGACCGTTTTCATGAGCTGGCAAGGTTAGTTCCGCATCTAGTCACGCCGGAATCAAAGAGGATCGAGAGGTACATTTGGGGACTTGCGCCTCAAATTAGGGCAATGGTTATAGCAGCCGCTCCTCCTACTATTCAGAGCGCAATTCTGAAGGCTGGCGCTTTGACTGATGAGATGGTGAGAACAGGGGTTTTGGGCAGAGGAGCAGAGAAGAGAAAAGATGTTGGGGAATCGAGCCGGTCGAGTGCCGGGAAGTTTGATAAGAGGGTTAAGACAACCAGGAATTTTGTGGCCGTGTCTCAGGCCAAGAGAGAGTATGTGGGGCCGTACCCCAAATGTGACAGGTGCAACTATCATCATCCCCCAGGAACGTAGTGCCGGGTGTGCGCGAACTGTAGGCGCCCGGGGCATTTGGCGAGAGACTGTAGAACTGCACCGAATCTTGTGGCACCCGTCAACGCGGTTAACCCCGCCGGGAATGCAAGGGCTTGTTATGAGTGTGGAAGCCCTGATCATTACAGGAACATGTGCCCCAGGCTGAATCGGGCACCGGGTCAGCAAGGGAACAACCAGCAGCAGGTGATGGCTATAGCTGGGAATCAAGGCCCGACCAATCAAGGGAATGCAGCTCGGGGACGTGCATTCGTCATTGGAGCCAACGATGCTCGTCAGGACCCGAATGTTGTCATGGGTACGCACTTACTCAATCATCATTTCACATCTGTATTATTTGATACTAGAGCAGACAATAGCTTTATATCTTCTGAATTTGTGCAATTGCTTGATTTGAGTCCTAGTAGGCTAGAAACTAGCTACTCTGTAGAGATGGCCAATGGTAGAGTTGTTCAAGCTGATGAGATTATTAGGAAGTGCTCGTTAACATTGGAGGACCACGCCTTTGATATAGATTTGATACCCTTCGAGTTAGGAAGTTTTGATGTGATTATGGGCATGGATTGGTTGTCGCAAAATGGAGCAGAGGTTGTTTGTCGGGACAAAGTGGTACAAATCCCTATGCCAAACGGGGAAGTACTCAAGATTCAAGGAGAACAACCGGGAAGGAACTTAAAGATTGTTTCCTGCATGAAAGCACGCCGAAGTTTACGAAAGCAGTGCTACGCCTTTCTGGCACATGTGGTTGAAAAGAAGGACGAAGAGAGGAAACTAGTAGATATCCCAGTGGTACAGGACTACCCAGATGTATTTCCTGATGATTTGTCTGGTTTGCCTCCTCCACGACAAGTGGAATTTCATATAGAGTTGGTTCCTGGAGCTACACCGGTGGCAAAGACGCCATATCGGTTAGCGCCATCCGAAATGCAAGAGTTGTCTAGTCAGTTACAGGAACTACTGGAGAAGGGTTTTATTCGACCGAGTCATTCACCGTGGGGAGCACCAGTTTTATTTGTCAAAAAGAAGGATGGGTCGTTCCGCATGTGTATCGATTACCGTGAGTTGAACAAGTTAACTGTGAAGAATCGATATCCTCTCCCCAGGATCGACGATTTGTTTGACCAGCTACAAGGAGCTTCGTATTTTTCAAAGATCGATCTTCGTTCTGGTTATCATCAGCTAAGAGTTTTCGAGGACGACATACCGAAGACAGCGTTTAATACTCGTTATGGGCACTATGAGTTCTTGGTCATGCAGATCGGGCTGACTAACGCACCAGCTGTGTTAATGGATCTAATGAATCGGGTGTGCAAACCCTACTTGGATAAGTTTGTGATCGTGTTCATAGACGATATACTTATCTACTCCAGATCAAAAGAGGATCATGAAGAACACCTTCGGGCAATTCTGGAACTACTACGAGAAGAGAAACTTTTCGCCAAATTTTCAAAGTGTGAATTTTGGTTGCGGGAAGTGAAGTTTTTGGGTCATGTGGTTAATGAGGACGGGATTCATGTAGATCCCGGCAAGATCGAAGCGGTGAAGAAATGGGATACGCCCCAGACACCATCAGAGATACGACAATTTTCAGGATTAGCCGGTTATTATCGTCGCTTCATCGCGAATTTTTCAAAGATCGCGCAGCCATTAACCCTGCTTACTCAGAAAGACAAGAAGTTTGATTGGGGACATGCACAAGAACAAGCGTTCCAAACGTTGAAAGAGAAGTTGTGTAACGCGCCTATACTGTCCCTCCCAGATGGAACTGATGATTTTGTGGTGTACTGCGATGCTTCACATCAAGGATTGGGATGTGTACTAATGCAGAAGGATAAGGTGATTGCCTACACTTCGCGACAGT
The DNA here is from genome assembly GCA_025215565.1 of Flaveria ramosissima. Taxonomy (NCBI): domain Eukaryota; kingdom Viridiplantae; phylum Streptophyta; class Magnoliopsida; order Asterales; family Asteraceae; genus Flaveria; species Flaveria ramosissima. The sequence goes on from CM046037.1 coordinate 87,066,192, forward strand.
TTAAAGTGCATGAAAAGAACTATACCACTCATGATCTTGAGTTGGGCGCTGTAGTATTTACACTCAAGATTTGGAGGCATTACCTGTATGGAACCAAATGCATCATCTTCACTGATCATAAGAGCCTCCAACATATTCTAAATCAGAAAGAACTTAATATGCGCCAACGATGTTGGGTAGAGCTTCTTAGTGACTACGACTGTGAAATCCGGTATCATCCGGGGAAAGCTAACGTGGTGGCTGATGCTTTAAGCCGTAAAGAACGTGTGAAACCACTACGTGCTCGAGCGTTGGGATTGACCATTCAAACGAATTTGAAAGCTCAGATCCAAATTGCACAAAGTGAGGCATTGAAAGAAGAGAACCTTGCGGGAGAAAAATTCCGAGGGTTAGATAAACATAAGATTTGCAAGGATGACGTTATACAGTACTTCATGGATCGCATATGGGTACCCAGTTGGGGAGGTGTACGTACCTTAGTCATGGATGAAGCCCACAAGACGCGATATTCTATTCATCCTTGTGCAGACAAGATGTATCATGATCTCAAGGATCTGTACTGGTGGCCAGGCAGAAGAAAGACATTGCCTTATACGTCAGCAGATGCTTGACGTGTTCCAAAGTTAAAGCTGAACATCAGAAACCATCGGGATTATTACAGCAACCTGAAATTCCCGAGTGGAAATGGGAGAACATAGCTATGGATTTCATTACCAAACTCCCTAGAACAAGCAGCTGTCATGACTCGATATGGGTCATAGTGGATCGAATGACGAAGTCAACACATTTCTTGCCTATCCGAGAAGACTACAAAATGGATAAGTTGGCGAGATTGTACATAAAAGAGGTCGTGACACGGCACGGGGTGCCGGTGTCAATCATATCCGACTGTGATAGCCAATTCACTTCACGATTTTGGCAGACACTACAGAAAGCGATGGGCACTCGGTTAGATATGAGTATCGCCTATCACCCTCAGACAGATGGCCAAAGTGAACGAACTATAGAGACGCTAGAAGATATGTTGAGAGCGTGTGTAATCGATTTTGGTGGTAGTTGGATGCTCATCTACCGTTGATCGAGTTCTCTTACAACAACTGCTACCATACAAGCATTGGATGTGCTCCATTTGAAGCGTTGTATGGAAGGAAATGCAGATCTCCCGTTTGTTGGGCCGAGATTGGTGAAAGTCAGCTAACAGGCCCCGAGATCATACAAGAAACGACTGACAAGATCTTTCAAATCAAAGACAGACTTAAAGCTGCAAGAGATCGTCAAAAGAGCTATGCCGACAACCGTCGGAAGCCTCTGAATTCAACATTGGGAATCGAGTCTTACTTAAGTCTCCCCTTGGAAAGGAGTCGTTCGATTTGGAAAGAAAGGGAAGTTAGCCCCAAGATATGTTGGACCATTTGAGATTACAGAAAGAATTGGTCCAGTGGCTTACCGATTAAGGTTGCCACAAGAACTCAGCGGTGTGCATGATACTTTTCACGTGTCAAACCTCAAGAAGTGTTGGCTGATGAATCCCTTCACGTGCCAATTGAGGAAATCAAGATTGATGAAAAACTTCATTTTGTTGAGGAACCCTTGAGATCATGGATCGAAAAGGTCAAGCAAACTGAAGCGCAGCAGAATACCTATTGTTCGCGTAAGGTGGAATTCAAAACGAGGGCCAGAGTTTACATGGGAACGAGAATATCAGATGAAACTCAAATATCCACATCTATTCGAGGATGACACTCTTGGACCTAACTCCAGCTGAATTTCGGGACGAAATTCTCTCAACTGGGGGATACTGTGACATCCGTCACCTTAAGGTCCGTCAATTAACGTGATTTCCGTTAACTATTCCTTGATCGATTCCTCATCTTTATTAACTCTTTATGTGGATATCATGCTTGCTTTATCATCGTTGTGCTTGTGTTTTCGTTGTAATCTTATGCTACCCTTAAAAACGTTTTAAAACCTTCAACTTCGTAACCGCCCAATATATCATTTTTATATAAAATAAACGTCACTAATAAAACCATTTTTAAGTTATAAATATCATTAAATGCATTTTTACAATTAATATAATTAACCTAATAAAGTCGTTTTTCAACCGAAACAAATTTGGAAAACTTGGGGGTTAAGTGCAGGGACTAAACTTGACATTTTGCAAACTTGGGCTGGGTATATAAACCCATTTCCCAGCCCTAATCTCCCATTACTTCATCTTCTTCATCTTTTTCATCCTCTCTACACCATTTCTTCATCTTAGCACCAAATCTGACCCGCTTAGGCTCGTTAGTCGTCGAGACTTCATCAACGAACCTAGTCTACTCCTTTCTAGCAGGTAGACGACTTTGGTTGTCTCTTTTCTTGCTTTTCACGGCTGTCCAAACTAGGGTTTCGGGTGTTCGGGTTCAACCCGAACACATGAGGTCGTGTGGGTGCGTGTGAGGTCTTTCTGCTTGTGTTTCATGTTTGTGTATGTTTGTAGAGTGTTTCTGGAAGTCCTGTTGTGTAAAACTCGCGTTTAGAGCAGCCGGGGGCTGCTCAGCCCGACCACAGTCGCGATTCTGCTGTCCAGGCGACTGGGTCTGTCATGCGATTGAGTCGTGCGACTGGGTGAGTCGTGCGACTGAGCCATGCGTCTGAGTCAATCGTGCGACTGAGTTGTGCGACTGGGTATGTCGTGCGACTGAGTCGTGCGACTGTGTGTATGTATGCGATTGAGTCATGCGTGCGAATGAATGTATGCGATTGAGTCATGCGTATGAATGATTGTGTGCGATTGAGTCAGGTGACCGACTGAATGTATGCGATTGTGCGTGTTTCGCACGACTGGAGTCCAATCGCACGAATGAAGGTTCAATCGTACGAAAGTAGCTAATTCGCACGATTGAAGGTTGATTCGTGCGTATGGAGGTTGAGTCGTGCGATTGGGTGTTGTGTGGTACGACTGAATGCCAGTCATACGAATGAAGGCTCAATCGTACGAATGAAGCTGATTCGCACGATTGAGGGTTGATTCGTGCGTTGGAGGTTGAGTCGTGCGTCTGGTCTTGTCGTGCGACTGTAATTGTTGTGTGTGATTTCCTTCTTGTGCGTGGTGTGTGTATGTCGTGTGATGTTGAGGTAACATTAACACAGTTGCCATTGTTCGGCCACAAAGATTAAAGTCAACGCTAAAAAGGGCACAAATACTATTCAAAACAAATTAAACTAACATTTTACAATTATCAACCGACTTATAAAACTATGACATTTATCTAATACTTCTTAATAACAATGAAACTTTTACTCAAATATCATCAACAATGGCGACAATGTCTAGTACTTGGATCTACATAAGGTCTAGTACGTGTGTCTGTTTGTGTGAGTTACACGCGACCCAGCCGATACAACCCGAACCGACCGATCATTATTATGCGCTTATTTCATATCATTAATGCTTAACAATAACTGTCAATAGGTGTTTGACGTTCATTTGCATTCAACATTTGGATATTTTGATCATACATACTTACCACTTAACAAGTGAGTTTCGTGGCCCCTTTTACGCTTATACAATATTTCAATCATTTACAACTTGGGGGAAAAGTATGCTCACCCATTTTCAATGCTGTACAACTTACTTACATTTTACATACAAGGAATCAACGTGATACTGTGTTACAAGTACTTATCTGATACATGCTTGGGTCTGCTGTGTGTGGTTCTATCTTTGCAACTATTTAATTCCAGTGTGGGAACCGACGGTTAGGTATTGGTAGTACTACTGGGTTGACACCCCCACCCTTGTTCGATGGTATACTAGTTGGTACCATCAGTGGCCAGGAACGGGCCCTTGGGTGAATATATGCCGACAATTTTTGTGTACGTCGCT
>CM046037.1:87075065-87120065 GCA_025215565.1 Flaveria ramosissima
ATAGCCCAATCGCACAGCTCCATTCGCACTAGTAAAACAGTTTGTTTAACAGACTAAAGTTAATCGAAATGGAGGACCAGTATTCAGCGTTTACAGCAGGGAAGGACTCACGTATTCAGAATTTACTGCTACTGGAGAATGAAGTGGGGAATCACAATAAACTCCCCCAATCTTATAAATTTAGATGAATTCCCACACTGGAAGCAACGTTTTGAGATCTACTTAAATGGAGTAGATCCTAATATGTGGGAAGCAATTGAGACGGAGTACAGTATGCCAGTAGGTGCTGATGGAGTTAAACTTACATTAGGTGGCATGACTGATGCACAAAAAGTCAAATATAATGCTGAAAAGAGAGTCTATGCGTTGCTTACTCAGTCTATTCCTAAGGATATTTTCCATCAATTTTCTGAGAACAAGCAAGCCAAGAAGTTATGGGATGAGCTGGAGAAAAGGTATGACGGGAATGCATCATTTAAGGCTATAAAAGCTAAAGAGTTGAAGAAAGAGTTCGACAACTTCTCATCGATGGGTAATGAGAGTTTGGATGATGTCATTGATAGATTCTACCACTTGATGAGCGAGCTGCACACGCATGGTGTCACAACGACCATGGAAGACAAAGTGTCGAATTTTGCAGACGGGTTGCCAGAAAAATAGGCTTTTTTTGTCTCAAATCTGAGACAGAATGGAATGCTAGCGAGGTTGGACATAAATGATTTCATTCTAAAGCTGCGAGAAGAAGCACTAAGGATGAAGTACCGAGCTCAAAAGTCTTTGTATACTCAGAATCCAGCTCTGTACAATGCGACTCCACAAGTCAAGACGTCTAGAGCACCACTTCAGACCGCCTTTGTGTCAAGCTCATCTGGTCCTTCACAAGCCTCTACTTCAGGGTCAGAAACGTCAGGGTCTTCTAGAACCCAATACATTGCATCTGAAGCAAATGCTACAAGACTGAAGACCGAGAATCTCGGAAATGTGACGGTAGAGGTAGCAAGAGAGCACATGGATCTCTTAGCAGCAGTAGTCCACTCTTATGATGGACTTATGGCTGGGAAAATTGGAAACTGCCATCTCGCAGACGAGGACTACGAGCAGGTAGATGAGACAAAGCTGGAGAGGATGTATATTATGTGGGCCTTAGCAAGTGCTGTCCGGAGAGCTAAGAAGTTTGTGAAGAAGACCGGACAAAACTTGGTGGCTACTAAGGACACTACTTTTGGTTTTGACAAGAGCAAGGTGACCTGTTTCAACTGTGGAGAAAAGGGGCACTTCAAACGAGAGTGTGTGAAGCCCAAGAAAACTGGAAACGAGAATCCATTCTCGTCCTTTACTCGTCAAGATAAGCCAACTAGCAGTCCTACTTCATCAAGCAAGGATCCAAAAGCCTTGACTGCTCATGATGATGAGGGACAGGACTGGAGTTTTCGGTTTGTCTCTCCGGGAGAATCCAATATTGCTAGTGTGGAAGACTTTGATGATGATTCCGCGAGTGAAGGAAATATTGTAGTGGAACTCGTGATGTCAAACATTGATGAGACTGCAACTGAGGTCAACTACAAGACTGAAGAAGGGACAACTACAACAGAGACAGAATCACCAGAACAATAAACATCAGATGCTGCTTTGATGGCTGATTCATCAGAACCTCCTCAGGTAAGTACTACTGACCAACTTTTCAAAAATCATGCTTGTTCTGATTGTAATAAATTTAGGGAAAGCATAGATCTGAAATTTGCTAGGTTATTAGATCATAATGATAGCTTAGTAAAGGATTTGCAACTGTGCATTGAGGCAAACAGAGTTTTAAAACAAAATGAGCATAGTTACAAAGAAAAGATAGATCTTTTGAATAAACAGCTTAGGGAAACAAAAGTAGTAGCCTTTAATCAAGCAAATGAAATTAGGTACTATCTTAACTCCCTAAAAGACACTAAGAAACAAAAAGCAGTTTTAGAAGTAGAAGTCAATTCATTAAAGCAAAAACTGCACAGTTGGACAAGTTCATCTCATATTGTCCAACATTTAGTGAGAGAGCGTAACTATGGGGAGGGTTTGGGATATAAAGTGGTTCCACCACCACCTAAGACCTTGATGAACACTAAGAGTAAACCAATAAATAACAATCCAATCAAGGATCATGTGGTGACTACTCCTCTTGTAAGTGATCCAGATTCCTCATGTACTTCAAATGAATCTGGAACAAAACAAAAGGAGGCCACTTCAAAGGAAAAAGGTAAAATACCTTGTGTTAATCTGGAAAAAGAGTTAGAAAAGGTTAATATAAAGTCAGGGTCAAACAAAGTCAAATCTGAACCTAAAAAGACTATTAATGTTAACCTATCATGAGTTTCATGTCAAAGTCCAGATAACCAAAATGGAAAAGATGTTAAGAAGGTTAAACAATTAAGTTTGTTAAACAAGATAAAACATCAAAAGAAGTAGAGTCAAAACCTAAACATAACAATATCACTAGGGTGTCACACACGTCTCCACATAGACAGTTCAATCATAAAGTTGATAGCAGGTCATGCTACAACTGTGGAGAGTGTGGACACATTGCTTCTTACTGTCCTTACTATCAGACACCTAGGAAGAAAGTTGAACTTCAGGAATCAAAACCTAGGTCTTTTAAGAGGAGCTCATTGACTCCACCTAGAAGAACTAGTGAACCCAAAGTTCAACTCATTAGCTTGTCGTCTGTTTATCACAAACATGACTTACACAAATCTGGCTTATGGAAAGAAGAGTCAGCCTATGTGTCTGATAATGAGGACAAGAAGTCACCTGAGCTACCCTCACCTTCTAAGGTTCAATGGGTTGAATTCATGATGTGTGATGCCTTTGGGAAACCCAAGCTAGTAAAGGCTTGGGTTCCTAACCTGAACTAATGTTTTAAATTGAATGTGCAGGGTGTTCGCTACAGTGCTGAAACCAACACGTGGATTGTAGATAGCGGAGCATCCAGGCACATGACAGGGAACAGGGCACTCTTATCAAACGTCAAACAAATAAAAGGAGGGCATGTTTCCTTTGCTGGTAACAAAGGAGGTTATATCACAGCTCAAAGAGAAGTAGGAAATCAGAAAGTTAAGTTTGATAAAGTGAACTACGTTCAACAACTTCAAAACAACTTACTTTCTGTTTCCCAAATATGTGACAAAGGATTTAAGGATGTATTCGACAACAAGAAGTGTTATGTCCTGAAATAGGACTATGTGATTCCGGAGGACCAAGTTTTGATGACAGCTTCAAGATATAAAAATCTTTATGTTTTGGATCTCTCAACGGCTTCCACAACGGATCATGAAGTTCAGTGCTTCTTATCAAAAGCTACTGAGAAGGACTCCATTTCCTGGGATAGGAGAATGGGTCACATTAATCAACGGAAGATGAATCACTTGATCCAGAATGATCTTGTGAGAGGAGTTAACGTCAAAAAATTTCAACTTCCAGATTTCTGTGTAGCATGCAAGAAAGGCAAACAGATGAAGAAGTCTCATAAGGAAAAAAAGTTCATTCCATCGAGCTTCCTCTGGAACTTCTTCACATGGATCTGTTTGGTCCAGTCAGTACAAAAAACATTGCAGGCGACTTGTACTGCTATGTGGTTACTGATGACTACTCAAGATTCTCTTGGGTAATGTTTCTGAAGTCCAAATCAGAAACATTTGAGTCTTTCAAGGAATTAGTAACTACACTGGAATCTCTCTACAAGCTGAAGGTAAGACAGGTACGCTCAGACAACGGGACCGAGTTCAAGAATCAGTGGATAGAGGCTTACTGCAAGGAAAAGGGAATTGTGCACCAGTTCACTTCTGCCTACACGCCTCAGATGAATGGCGTTGCTGAGAGAAAGAGTCGCAGCTTGATAGAGACAGCACGTACAATGCTAGCAGACTCGAAACTGCCTATCCAATTGTGGAATGACGTAGTGGCAAATGCATGTTACACATTAAATCGAGTTCTGGTAGTCAAATGCCATGGCAAGACATGTTACGAGTTACTACAACGACGTAAACCTAATCTAGAGTATCTCGAACCATTTGGCGCACCATGCACACTACTGAAGAAGACTCAAGAAGGAAAATTCAGCGAGAAGGCTGAAGAAGGTATCTTCCTAGGATACAACATACCGAACAAGAGAGTTTACAACAACTCAACGGGTTTAGTAGAAGTGTGGTGTAATGTTGATGTTCAGAGATACACCACACCACCTACTGGAAAAGGACCCGCTTACTTTTTCGACTATGATGGATTCTTCAAGTCCTTCAACATACCTATCTCCTCTTCTGACGATGAGTTAGCAACTAGAATGATGTATGATGTCTTGAACTCACCGTCACTAGATTCAGCATCATCTGGTTCACAAGGTGACTCATCTCACCACTCAGGGGGAGCACTCGAAGCAAGTGACTCCTCCTTTGAAGATGAAGCTGAGGAAAATGACCATAACAATCAGGAGGGACAGGTTCCAATTCCTGCAAGTCCACAAGCATCTAACAGTGATGCCTCTTTGACTTCGGAACCTCAAACTCCTACTACCTCAGATACAGAACCAAATGTTCATAATCTTGACTCTGAGGTAGTTGTTCCCACCACTCCAGGATCACGTCAAAATGTCTATCATCCCTTAGACAATGTCATTGTGGATGTCAGATCAGGAGTGCAGACCAGAAATCAGCTGTACTCAGCCGATTATGCCTCGGTAATGGAAAAAGGATACATTCATGACGGTGCTTATCGGTGTTTTGTCTCGCAGGTTGAGCCAAAATACGCCAGTGAAGCACTGAATGATGAGGCATGGGTGAGTGCTATGCAAGAAGAACTTCTTCAGTTCAAGAAGTTAGGCGTGTGGACTCTGGTGGATAGACCTAAAGGTGCTAAGGTCATTGGCACTAAATGGGTTTTGAAATGCAAGAAGGATGACCAAGGCGTCATTATCAGGAACAAGGCTCGACTTGTAGTTCAAGGATTTCGACAAGTCGAGGGCATAGATTACAATGAAGTGTTTGCACCCGTGGCAAGAATGGAAGCCATCAGCATCTTCCTTGCCTATGCATCGTATATGAAGATTAAAGTTTATCAATTGGATGTGAAGAGTGCATTCCTTCATGGTGAAATCCGAGAGACAGTGTATGTCAGTCAACCCAAGGATTTGAAGATCCATAGCATCGGGACAGAGTTTACAAACTCGACAAGGCTTTATACGGGCTTCATCTAGCTCCAAGGGCCTGGTATGAGAAACTCTCAACTCACCTTATGAAACATGGATTTCGCATAGGTGTTATTGATTGCACACTGTTTATCAAAGAGAAAGATGGTGATTTGCTGCTTGTTCAAATCTATGTTGATGATATCATCTTCGGATTAAAGAATGAAGAGTTATGTAAAGAGTTTGAAGCAGTAATGAAGGCTGAATTTGAGATGAGTGCCATAGGAGAGATGAAATTCTTTCTCGGGTTACAGGTGGATCAGACGCCAAAAAGAATTTTCCTACATCAGACCAAGTATGTAGGAGACATTCTCAGTCGGTTTGACATGGAGAATGCTTCTCGCAGCTGGGACTCCACTTGCTACAAACCATGATATAGCACCCGATGAAAATGGTGATCTGGTCGATGCAACCATGTACCGAGGAATGATTGGATCTCTCATGTACCTCACTGCCTCACGCCCTGACATCATGTATGCTACATGTCTATGTTCAAGATATCAGGCTAAGCCAAAGGTTAATCATCTGATAGGGGTCAAAAGGATATTTCGGTATTTGAAGGGTACTCCAACACTTGGGTTGTGGTATCCTCATGATGATGACTTTGAGCTCACGGCGTATAATGACTCGGATTACAGTGGCTGCAAGATGAATTACAAGTCTACATCAGCAGGGTGTCAATTCTTTGGGAGGAGATTAGTGACATGGCAGTGTAAGAAGCAGACCTCGGTTGCATTGTCAACCTGTGAAGCCGAATACGTTGCTGTTGCAAGTTGCTGTTCACAAATCATTTGGATTCAACAGCAAATGCGGGACTACGGTTTAAATTTCTCTTCTACTCCTATTTTTGTTGATAACTCTGCTGCAATTGCAGTAACTAAAAATCCGGTACAACATCCTAAAACCAAACACATCGGCATAAAATATCATTTTATACGTGACTGCTTTGAAAAGAATTTAATTGATGTGGTAAAAATAAACACTATTTTTCAACGCGCTGACCTCTATACAAAGGTGTTTGACAAACCACGTTTTCTATATTTGTTAGAGGTCAACGGCGTTAAATAGAAAAGTGATGTCATTCCAGATGATGACCATGTGTAGTCCGATGCATTTAGTCTATTTTTTTTATTTTTTATTTCTTTTATTTATTCTATTTTCTGTTTAAATTAAATATATGTTATTTAGCTGTCTATTAAAATCCTAAAAAATGTAAATCGGTTACGGTTTTAGAATTTTAGGGGGAGAATAGGTCAGCCAGTAACATTAAAATAAAACGAGGGAGAAGAAGAGGCTAGCTGATAGGAAGTAGATCGTATCTGTGATGCCGATTCAAATACTTTAGAAAATGATAGTACACAGGAACAAATCAAGTGGGACTTTAAAAGTTTAAATTAGATAAGATACCAAATTCAAAGTATAAGTCTGTGTAGTCTAAGCAATCTAAAAGGAAACATGATAGCAAAGCTGGTTACTACTAAGGTAACACAACGAAAGTAGACCTAGAGGTTGCTAGACCACAGATGATATGTCGGTAGATTCAACACAATAGATGATTAGGCCTGGTTGGTGATCTCAAGATGAAACTAAGTTGTTCAACTAACTGTGGGTTCCCATCTTATCACTGGTTATCACAATCAACAATATTCCAATAAGGGGTGACGAGCAAATAAATGCCACAAATGTGAGCGGACGACCAAAAATAGAGCAAAGCACGAAAAAAATGAAAAGCAAACGCTATCAAGCTAATAACTTATGTTGTTGGTGCGTTATGTGCAAAAGAAAAAATAAAGATGCTCTAACAAGAAGATAGGTTGTGTGCCTCTCTGCTGTGCGATGGCACTGACCTGAGGATAAGCTAACCTAGATATTCTAGAATTCATTGTTGTTTGCCGCCTCTCTGCTATGCGATGGCACTGACCTGAGGATTGGCTTCTTTTTGAAAGCTCAAAGAATAGTCTCTTCTTGTCAAAATACCCGTAGACCGCTCAAAAGCTCTTGAGGAATGTTGATTACCACATAAGCGTGGGATCCACAAATGTTGGTTGAAATAATTAAACCTTAAACTATCACCAATCTGTGTCAAAAGTTTGTGTATGGATTTAAGAGGACCAGCATACTGAAAATTATCGTGGCTACAATTCTTAAAAGTCCAAATCAATGTGGGGATCTAATAGTACCAGTATGATTTCCTAAATTTGCTAACGACTCTGGATGAAAAACAAGAAGTGAGCATCAAAAGTTTTTGATAACATGTCCCAACTGATTTGACTTGCCTGTATGATTCCAAATTGAATTGGTCCAGTTATGGTCAAAATAAATTTGAAGCCGCCTATTCCGGAACCGAATCCAGTAGATTTTTATCTTAGAATTTACACCTCACAAAAAGTCAAAAACAAGTTTATTTTTGTACTTCAGTTTAAGTCTTTTATTTTATTTTAAATTTAGTCAATTCAGGTTGTTTAATATCGGACTACATCATGGAATTTAGTAAGGGAGTAAATCACCTAAAAGGGTCATGTCTGAGATGACCACATGTGTTTTCAAAAGGTAAATGGGTCACGTCTGAGGTGACAAAGTGTTTAAATGGATCACGTCTGAGGTGATCAAAAGTTTTTCAAGTTAAAATGATCATGTCTGAGATGATCAAATGTTCTTAATGTTAATTCAACAGTTTAAAAGGGTTTAAATGTCAAATGGTCATAAAGGCAGAAAATTTCATGAGTATGACCCATTCGCACGACTGGACCATGAGTATGGACCAATCGTACGAATGGACATGAGTATGGACCATTCAACCGAATAGCTTATGCGAATGACCCATTCGGCCGATTGAGAGTGAGCGAATGAACAAGTCGCACGACTGAACTCTAGTCGGACGACTGAAAGTGAGCGACTGATCCAATCACACGACTGAGGTCCATTCGCCCGAATGAAATGAGCGTATGAGTCCAGTCGTACGATTGAATTCAGGTCTAATATAAATAGAGGGGTAGTCGGTCGCAGAGACTCATCACTCCCAAATTTGCCCTAATTCGCACGACTAAGTGTTACTCTGCCAAATTTTCGTTTGATCACTATAAATCATTAATTGTTGTGTACTGACTATCTGCACTGATTATACAGGTATATTGCGGTGCAAATCCATCAGTATTTCACTCAATTTGAGTCCAAATCTGGACAACCGGACCTATCCGAGAACCGAAACATGTTTGGACTAATAACCTAACAAAACTAAGTAAAATAATGAATTCAAAGTCGTTAGGTGTTAAATTAAATGATTGCGAGTCTAATGAACCAGAACACGATGTATAATCTTAAAAATTGGTCAAAAATTGAATTTGAATTGAACAGCCAGAAAGTCATGCGAATGGACAGGTTGATGAACTTCAGTCGCACGACTGAGGTGTGCGAATAGCTAAAACGCACTACTGAACCATGCGTATGAGTTCAGTCGAACGACTGGTGTAAACGCATGAGTTTACATTCGTATGAGCCTAGTCGCACACTCAGTCGTACGTATGAGGTCATTCGCACGACTGGATCTCAGTCGCACTCCTCATTCGCACGACTGGATCTCAGTCGCACAGTCCCATTCGCATGACAGCAAAAAATATTTTCAAGTTCAAGTGATTCAAGATATTATTAACCAACAGATACTAATGTTTATTCTCATGGTGTAACAGATGGCGAGTCGCTGGACTATGAGCACTAAGCACAACATTTGTGCTCATCTGGATCTGACATCCAGAAATGCTTCAGACTTTTCTGGCATTATTACATTTCTGAGGAGATCGAGGATCTCTCATGCTATATCTGCTCCGTGTACACCGTATCACTCCATTCAGCAGGCCTTCTGGGGACGATGCTGACGGTCCCACTAGACTACACCCCCTTACTGTCCGAGGGTGTTTCTTGCGAGCTAAGTACTCTGGGGACATCAACGCAGGGGTGCTCAACAAGAGCAACCTGTGCCCCCAGTTCAAGTACCTCGCACACGTGCTGCTGAAGTGCATAGCTTCTAGGAAGGGAGGATTTGATGAGCTGTCAGATCAGATCCAGAACGCATATGCAGCGTTGGTGCTGAACCACCCGTTCAGCTTCTCTGGGATGATCTTCACCTACTTGGTGGAGAACATTGAGGGGAAAGGGAAGGAGGGCTTCTGCATGTACCCTCGATTCATGCAGATGATTATTGACCAGAAGCTCCCTTCCTTGCCAAAGGAGAAGGAAGACGCGGTGGTACTCGAGGTGATGGATGATACCACCTTGGGTAGGCTGAAGGTCTACAAGGGAAAGCAGGTGAAACCCCTAGTGAGACGACTGTTTGGACATTTAAGTAGAGTTGACTACGTGGCGCCAGCAAAGAGGAAGTGGCGTCACGATGATAGTGACTCGGACTCTGAGCCGATTGTGCTCCCTTCTGATGACTCGGACGACGATGATAGTGATGATGGTGGTGATACTGGTCCCACCCAGTCTAGGGCCACTCCTTCAGAAGTTATATCACCATCATCGACCCATGGAGGAGCAGAGATTGCGGGATTTCATCAGGATTTTCAAGCTGATGAAGATGACGAGTCAGACGAGGAGCCGTTGACTCGGACGGTGGGCAGCAAGGTGGTTGCCACCGAGAGAGGGATTAGGGCGGTAGGTGGACGCCAGGGTGAGTCTGGGGAGGTTGTTACTGATCCATCTTACACCCCAGACTAGCCCAGCAGCCAAGGGGGAGCATCCTCCTCGAAGGGAACGTGGAAAAAGAGGATGGCTCAGCCTCATGGAATGAAGAGTAAGAGAAGGAGATTTACCTTGATCACCACCACAGCCACCACCACCACTACCACACCCTCTACCACTGTCACCACACCACCCACCAATACATATATCCCATCTACCACCATATCCACCACACCCACTCCACCACCACTATCATCTATACCTACCCCAATCTTCACCACTGCCACCACCACCACTACTAGCCACCATGTCGGCCCATCATCACACCCCTCCCATTCATCTGGATCACCTCTACATCCCAATGGGGTAGAGGAACAGCTCTCAGCACTAAACCGTATGGTGCTGAGGCTGTTGGCAGCCGATGACGAGAAGACAGCTCAGATTCGTCAGTTGGTAGATCTTACAGCTACACAATCTCAACAGATTTCTCAGCAGGCTCAGCTGATTGAGTAGCAGGCACAGTAGATGGCTGCTCAGAGCCAAGAGATTGCACAACTCCAAGAGCATAAAGTTCTATTAGCAAAGAAGATAGAGGAGTTGGAGGATGCCAAAAAGACTATCATGCTCAAGCTCAAAGGAACTAAGGATGAGCCTCTGAAGATAAAAGAAAGGGATGGTGATGACGATGATGATGAGGATGAGGATGAGGATGAAGATGAAGATAGTGATGATGATGAGGCAAATGATGAAGAAAAGACAAAGGAAAGGCAGAATGAGGATGATGATGAAGAAGGAGATGAAGCTGCATCTGCCTCAGCTCAGGGTCAAGAGAGACGATCAAAGAGAAATCAAGACCAACGAGCCTCGTCTTCTGCCCCACCTACTGATGAGCCTGCGATTCAGGACAAAAGTAATGATTAGACGTTTATGTATTTGATAGCTTTTGTACTTGAATCATGTATTAAACTTTTGTACTTAATGTTTATATATATATATTTAATGAGTTTCTGTTCTGATTATTAACTAATGATTGATGTGTTACATGTCTAAATCAAGCAGATCCAAACTTTCAAAGGGACGAATACGATGTTGCTCCCCTTCAGCAGGTCAAGACGCAACTAACTATGATTCTTGATCTGCAAGGGATTGTCAGGAGATCAGTGAGTTACACCCCTGAAGAGGGGGAAATAATTCATGATCTTACAAATGAGCAACTGGCCGAAATGTTCAAGCTGAATCCTGATGAGATTATCAAGGATGCTCCAACTTTTGAATCAACCAGTGACGACGAGCTGAACGACACTGATGAGATAAAGATTGAGGATGTCACTGCAGAACACTATCCAGAGTATGCTGACCAGGAGGGAAATGTGGTTCCGAGAAGATGGAGCAAGAGTCTGAGAAGAGTGAGGAACAAGCCCAAGCCTCAGACGCCGATGTTAACATCAGAAAGGCAGAATGGGCTGCATGTTTTGAGGAGATCCGAGCCCAACGCGCTGCTCCTAAACCGAATGTCTACACCAAGCTCTACAAAGTGAAGAAACATCACAAGGTGTCAGGCAAGATTATCGCATGGGCACATTTTGAGGATCTTAACGTTTACGCGATAAAGAGAGAGAAGGGTATTGAGTACTTTAGATTCCCACATGATCTAAAGACTCTACCTGGTTTTGAGCTCAACCAGCTGTCCAAACTGAAGCTGCTATATGCTGACCCGAGAAAGATGTCAAGCTAGTTTGAGGCTGCATTAAAGAAAGAGTACCACACCAGATGGGTCAACTTCAGACCTCAACAACCTACGAGGTATATCCGTAGGTCTAAGGTTGATTCCATGATTGGAAAGCCTAGAATAGTGCTGAAGTGGAGTCCTCCGCGCACCATGTCCAAGATCCCACTACGGGAAATGCCACAAGACTTCACTCCACACTTCAAATGGTGGTACTATGATTGGAGGACAGGAGAGGCAGTCATAGTCTTAAACAAAGAAGGAAAAATGGATACTATCAGGGTATTTGACCCAATGTGGCTTACTAACTTGTCTGCAATGATGTCTACACATTATACAAGTGGCCACTATTCTATGACTCTCAAGATATTATACAAGCTCTACAGTTTCAGAACGTTATAAGACTCTGCTTTCCATTTGAGATACATGCAGGAGTCACAAAAGAAGAGAAGTACAAAAAGTATGAGGAGGTAATGAAAATGAAAGACATTAGATAGATCTAGGTCCAAGGGGGAGTTTGTTGATACATATGTACCTAGATGTGGATCTTAATGTAATATGTCATGAATGTCTTACACTTATGTAATGCTTGGGTGATTAATGAAATGAGAATGTTTGGTTGTGATTTATAATGTTTAATATTTCATTAATGAGTTGTGTATATTGACTTGATTATATAGGTTTGTGATTGTTTGAATAGATGCACATAATGTTATAATAATAAATTCATTCAAACTTGGTTAAGTGAAGTTCACATGCGTCCGACTGGACCATGCGCCCCAATAGTGGTCATGCGTCCGAATGGCCATGCGACTGAGTGTCTATGCGCCTAAATAGTCCATACGCCTGAACAACTTCATGCGACTGACTCAGTCGCACGTCTGAACACTCAGTCGTGCGAATGGATCAATCGCATGGCTCAATCGCACGAATGAACCATGCTAATAGTTTAGTCGCACGAATGAGCAACCCTAACCTATAAATACCACCTCATTCGTGGAAAAACGTAACACTTGATATCACTTCGACTCCAGACGTACCCTAGCCGTCCAGAAACCTCAAGAACCTGTTCCAAGTTCACAGATAGCACTAGATCGATTCTATATCGTTCTCAACGTTTAGATTCAATTGATAATTGATTCGACGTGCTTTCTCACTGATTGGGTCACCAAACAAATAGGATTTCGCACTATTTGAGTTGGTATACACCTTAATAAGTTAGTATTTCGTACAATACACGATCCTAACAAAGTGGAACCACTTTATTCCTCTGCCTCTTCTCTTTTCTCCACATAATTGAGCCATTCGTCTACCTCGATATCTTCCAGTGGGATAATCATATCTTCTTCTGCCCAACATTTCCTCAGATGGGATACATGGAACGTCGGATGGATTTCACTTAACTCATCTGGTAACTCTAACCTATAGGCCACCTCTCTTACTCGAGCAATGATTCGGAAAGGCCTTATGTACCTTGGGCTCAACTTGCCCCGCTTTCTGAGCCGAATGATACCTTTCCAAGGTGAGACTTTCAACATAACTCTATCACCGACCTGGAATTCAATAGGTCAACGTCTCTCATCGGCATACGACTTCTACCCATCTTTAGGCTTTCTACCTCGTGAACCTTCAATTGTCGGGTGCATAGGCTATAACCTTTCATTCTACATTAACACACACCTCAACGTTGATTAGGAAGCATCAGAATAAAACACCAGATCCTCACATCTATCGGGTAATGACAGAACAGGAGCTTGAATTAGTCTTGCCTTCAATTCATCGAACGCCTTCTCTTGAGCTTGACCCCATACAAGTTTTTAGTGGATCTTGGAGGAGTCTTGAATGAATCTTCTTTAGTAGCCCGCCAAACCCAAGAAGCTACGAATCTCGGATGGCATCTTAGAAGACTTCCATTACATCACTGCCTCCACCCTTGCCGGTTACACCATATTCCCGTCGGGATTCACTACATGGCCCAAAACTGAACCTCGCACAACCAGTATACGCACTTGGAGAACTTTGGCATACAACTTCTCCCTTCTCAGCGTCTCCAACATCTCTCGAATGCGATCGGCATGCTCCTCCTCGCTCTTTGAATAAATCAGGATATCCTGAATAAACACAATCACTGATTTATCTAACATCGGCCGACACACTCGATTCATCCAATCCATAAAAGCAGCTGGCGCATTGGCCAAACCAAAAGACATAACGAGAAACTCGTAGTGTCCATAATGCGTGCAAAGAGCTGTTTTAGGAATATCCTGCTCCTTCACCTTCAAATGATGATAACCAGATCGAAGGTCTATCCTTGAAAACAAACTGGCACCCCAGAGCTGATCAAACATATCATCAATTCTTGGTAGGGGTGCCGATTCTTCACTGTCAGCTTATTCAACTCATGGTAGTCTATACACATCCTCATACTATCGTCTTTATTCTTCACAAATAAGACCAGAGCACCTCAAGGAGAGATACTCGGTCTAATGAACCCCTTATCAAACGGCTCTTGCCATTACTCCATCAACTCTTTCATCTCTGCCTGAGCCAACCGATACGATGCCTTAGCTACTGGTTGGGCACATGGTATTGAGTTAATCTTAAACTCAATCTCACGGTCCCGTGGCATTCTTGGTGAGTCTTCAGGAAATACATCTGGAAATAAACACACAACCGGTGCATCGGATAGTGGTGGTGTTAGCGCATCACGTCCTTTACGTAGGCCAAGTAAGCACTACATCCACGCCTCATGCACTTTCCCACCACCGCCATTGAAATCACTTTCGGGACCATCGTGACTTGATCACCTTAAACCATTATCGAACTCCCGTCAGGCGCTGTCAAACAAATCATCTTCTTGCGACACACAATGTTCACCTTGAAGTCTGCTAACCGATCCATTCCAAGAACCAAATCGAAAGGCGTGTCTATATTCTTATTACTAGCAGGCAATATAGCACAGGTAGTAGCAGGAATAAAACTTTTACTAGCGCCAAAATTGAACGACACAAAGGCTAAAGATTGATTTACTAGAAACGTACCTGACACAACCTCGGGGTCTGTACTATCCTTCTCCTAAGTCATCACGAAAGCTCTGCGCTTGCCCCATGCCCTCCAGTTCTGGTCGTCTTCCTTGCTCCAGAACTCTCTGCCCTTGGTGCCTTGCAGTCCCTGCTTATGTGACCCCTTCCACTGCAGTTATAGCACCGTACCACCCCACACTCTCTTGCCACATGACCGGGCCTCCCACACTTGAAGCAGAGATTTGATCCCCACCTACACTCTCCTGTATGTCTATTCCCGCAATTACCACATCTCTTCACCTCCATATTGGATGTGACCACACGTCGATCATCCACCCTCGCAGCCTTGTTATTTGGAATGAAACCCTCACTTTCAACCCGCTTTCCTTTCCGATTCTTGTCGCTGCTACCCTTCTTGTCCACTTCCATCACAGTTGTTTCCTTCACCGCCCTAATTACCTCAGTCACCATAGACGGCAGAATCGTCTGCATCGCTTGTTGAACTCCCGCAACCACAGCCTCTTTCAATGCGGTCCTCAGGTTAGCACTATCATCACCGCCTTCCTAGAGATGGATTTCAGGCTCTTCGAGTGCCATTTCAGCAGCCCTTGTCATGCTCCTCGTGACACGCGATCCAGCACCACGTCCACCACAACCTTCACCTGACACAGCCTTTGAAGATCAACCACCGGCCATCCTCTAGACACACTATAAGATTCAAACACCAACACGGTCATTCAAGGGAACAACTCAGTTTATGTCAAGTATAGTAAGTCCCTAATTACAGTGGCCAGTTGTGATTAGCCACTTACTTTACTCTTCATACCTCGAGCATTACCTATCCTGACTACATCAGTATCTAAATCTACATACAGCACATAAACCACATAACATGCGCTCGTAATACCGATTAACATCAAAGAAAATACCTGATGGCACGCAGCTACTCAAACTGGCATTCCTTCCTTTCTGTCCCATTCTCAGTTTAAGTTAAGGTTTATTTTGAAAATTTACCCATTTCACTTAAACTTTGGCTCTGATACCAACTTGTAAGGCCCTGTTCCCGGGACGCTCACAGCTTGTCGATCATCGCACGTAAAACATATATATTTATCATCTTACATAAAAACGTTACAGCGGAAACATTAAACCTCATTCTCTTTCATCATAAAAACTTTTGCAAATTTACCCATTTCACTAAACTTTGGCTCTGATACCAACTTGTAAGGCCCTGTTTCCCGGACGCTCACAGCTTGTCGATCATCGCACGTAAAACATATATATTTATCATCTTACATAAAAACGTTACAGCGGAAACATTAAACCTCATTCTATTTCATCATAAAAACTTTTGCAACATAATACATCGTTGTCCAATTACATAATATTTGTTTCATTACATTACAAAGGCATTATAAATATGGATGCCATCCAAAATAAGCTGAGTCGACACCCCGTTCCATCCTCAGCAACATTACCTGCTAACTGGAAACACATAAAAAGCCAGCGTTGCTGAGTGAGTTCTAGTTTTATAACAAAACATACTTTACTTTCATTAAAACCATTCATTTCGTTCATGCGATCATACATCATACGTACACACAGATAATATCTTTATTATCTTCATTGTTTGTTCTTTCTTTCACTTTTCATATCTACCGTACCAATACCATATGCTACACCCCAAACTATATGGCTGCTGGGCCGAAGTCTATCAATAGACAGCTATACATGGTGCAACAGTACGGGGTAAGCAGTAGAGGTTCTATATCTTCTGTACCAATACCATATGCTACACCCCAAACTATATGTCTACTGGGCCGAAGTCTGTCAATAGACAGCTATACATGGTGCCGCAGTACCGGGGTAAGCGGTAGAGGTTCTATATAAATGGTCGATCACAAAGAAGGACCCCGATGTGCATCCTCCCGGGGTAGCGAACCCGCACACCGTTGGGCTAACACCTTTTAATGGCGTGTCCCGATATCCAATGCTTGCAAGACTTTTGTTACATTCCATCGTTTATTAATGCATGCATTTATTTATCATGTTTCCCTTTTATTATCTTCTACTTTACGTTACATAATACTTTCATTTCATTCATTAACATTCAAGAAAAGCCACAGGAGGGCAATCAAATAAAACAAGGAACATATTAAACGTACAACATCATCATACGAGGCATAAGATAAACATACATAACAACATACATAAGCAATAAACCCACATCGACAACATGCCCCAACACTAACTATGACCTCGAAAGTCAACTTACAGGAACCTTTGGGAACCTCTCATGCCATAACGTACCTCTACACAACTCCCCGAAAGTCAGAAGGTTAAACTAGGCTCTTTCGGATGCACAAGCTCTATTTGTGCGTATGGACACCCTTCAGTCGCATGGCCTTCCATGCGAATGAACACTTAGGCAAATGGACATCAGGCGAATGGACCCTATGCGAATGGACCTATGGGCGAATTGACTCCTATGCGTACGGACTCTCAGTCGCATGACCTTTATGCGTATGGCCTTCAGTCGCATGACTTCAGGCGCATGGGCTTTAGTCGCATACCCTTAGTACGAATGGACCTCAGTCGCATGGCCTCCAGGCGCATGGACCTTAGTCGCATAACCTTCATGCGATTGAACCTCAGTCGCATAACCTTCAGTCGCATGCCTTGCGGGCACATGAACTTCAGTCGCATGACTATAATGCATATGGACCTCAGTCGCATGGCAATCGTGCGCATGGACCTCAATCGCACGCCAATCGGCCGTATGGCCTCCAATCGAACTCCAGTCGGTCGCCTAGCCCTAGCTGATGCAGAATGCAGTTTCAGCCGAACGCAAACTGCCCTTTTCGGCCTCCAAGCTCTCCCAAACTCGATTTAACCCCAAAGAAACCATCCTAAACCTTAGAAACACCTACCACAACATCATACAAGCACACACAAGCCCGAAAACCAACCCCACTCGCATCATACACAAACACATACACCCGGGTCAAACACACACTTTGCAAAAACGGGTTTTCTATATGTTCCAGCCCCAAAATCATTTGAAAACATGTAAAAGAGGGGTCCTAGAACTCACACAAACGATCCCGATGAGAAGAGCTTCGATTCAACCCGCTACACTTCAACTTTCACGCTCGAATCCACATGAACCAATCTTTTCTCCCTTTTCTCCCTCTCTTCCTTCTTTGGCTGAATTTTACAAGTATGGGGGAGGGTGTGAGATGCCTTCCCCCTTTTATACCCCTGCTCATCCAAACTTTTCCTGATTTGGCAAGTTTGGTCCCTCGACTCTGGATTTTATTTCTTTTTCTTCTTTCGTCGATTTCAACGAAAATTTCCGGGTGTTACAAGTCCACCCCCTTATATAGGTTTCGTCCATGAAACCTGTTATTCCTCGAACAAACGTGGACAATGCTGTCTCATCTCTTCTCCAGTCTCCCACGTAGGCTCAGATCCCTTTCTGTGCTTCCACTGTACGCGCACAAGTGGAATCACTTTATTCCTCCGCCTCTTCTCTTTTCGATCGATGATTGCCACTGGTTGCTCCACATAATTGAGCCGTTCGTCTACCTCGATATCTTCCACTGGGACAATCATATCTTCTTCTGCCCAACATTTCCTCAGATGGGATACATGGAACGTCGGATGGATTCCACTTAACTCATCTGGTAACTCTAACCTATAGGCCACCTCTCCTACTCGAGCAATGATTCGGAAAGGCCTTATGTACCTCGGGCTCAACTTGCCTCGCTTTCTGAGCCGAATGATACCTTTCCAAGGTGAGACTTTCAACATAACTCTATCACCCACCTGGAATTCAATCGGTCAACGTCTCTCATCGACATACGACTTCTGCCCATCTCGTGAACCTTCAACTGTCGGGTGCATAGGCTATAACCTTTCATTCTACATTAACACACACCCCTACCTCGATTAGGAAGCATCAGAATAAAACACCATATCCTCACTTCCATCGGGTAATGACAAAACAGGAGCTTGAATCAGTCTTGCCTTTAATTCATCGAACGCCTTCTCTTGAGCTTGACCCCATACAAGTTTCACATCTTTCTGGGCCAACTTAGTTAGTGGGGAGGCGATCTTGGAGGAGTCTTGAATGAATCTTCCGTAGTAGCCCGCCAAACCCAAGAAGCTACGAATCTCGGATGACGTCTTAGGAGACTTCCATTGAATCACTGCCTCCACCCTTGCCGGTTCCACCATAATCCCGTCAGGATTCACTACATGGCCCAAAACTGAACCTCGCGCAACCAGAATGCGCACTTGGAGAACTTTGGCATACAACTTCTCCCTTCTCAGCGTCTCCAACATCTCTCGAATGCGATCGGCATGCTCCTCCTTGCTCTTCGAATAAATCAGGATATCCTCAATAAACACAATCACTGAGTTATCTAACATCGACCGACACACTCGATTCATCACATCCATAAAAGCAGCTGGCGCATTGGTCAAACCAAAAGACATAACGAGAAACTCGTAGTGTCCATAATGCGTGCGAAGAGCTGTTTTAGGAATATCCTTCTCCTTCACCTTCAACTGATGATAACCAGATCGAAGGTCTATCCTTGAAAACCAACTGGCATCCCAGAGCTGATCAAACAAATCATCAATTCTCGGTAGGGGTACCGATTCTTCAATGTCAGCTTATTCAACTCATGGTAGTCTATACACATCCTCATACTACCGTCTTTATTCTTCACAAATAAGACCGGAGCACCTCAAGGAGAGATACTCGGTATAATGTACCCCTTATCAAACGGCTCTTGCCATTACTACATCAACTCTTTCATCTCAGCCTGAGCCAACCAATACGGTGCCTTAGCTACTGGTTGGGCACATGGTATCGAGTCAATCTGAAACTCAATCTCACGGCCCCATGGCATTCTTGGTGAGTCTTCGGGAAATACATCTGGAAATTCACACACAACCGGTGCATCGGATAGTTGTGGTGTTAGCGCATCCACGTCCTTTACGTAGGCCAAGTAAGCACTACATCCATGGCTCATGCACTTTCCCGCCACCTCCATCGAAATCACTTCCGGGACCGTCGTGACTCAATCACCTTAAACCGTTATCGAACTCCCGTCAGGCGCTGTCAAACGAATCATCTTCTTGCGACACACAATGTTCACCTCGAAGTCTGCTAACCGATCCATTCCAAGAACCAAATCGAAAAGCGTGTCTATATTCTTATTACTAGCAGGCAATATAGCACAGGTAGTAGCAGGAATAAAACTTTTACTAGCGCCAAAATCGAACGACACAAAGGCTAAAGGTTGATTTACTAGAAACGTACCTGACACAACCTCGGGGTCCGTACTAGCCTTCTCCTAAGTCATCACGAAAGCTCTACGCTCGCCCCCTGCCCTCCAGTTCTTGTCATCTTCCTTGCTCCAGAACTCTCTGCCCTTGGTGCCTTGCAGTCCTTGCTTATGTGACCCCTTCCACTGCAGTTATAGCACCGTACCACCCCACACTTTCTTGCCACATGACCGGGCCTCCCACACTTGAAGCAGAGATTTGATCCCCACCTACACTCTCCTGTATGTCTATTCCCGCAATTACCACATCTCTTCACCTCCATATTGGATGTGACCACACG
This sequence comes from Flaveria ramosissima, assembly GCA_025215565.1. NCBI lineage: Eukaryota > Viridiplantae > Streptophyta > Magnoliopsida > Asterales > Asteraceae > Flaveria > Flaveria ramosissima. The sequence goes on from CM046037.1 coordinate 87,095,348, forward strand.
TCGGTCATCCACCCTCGCAGCCTTGTTATTTGGAATGAAACCCTCACTTTCAACCCGCTTTCCTTTCCAATTCTTGTCGCTGCTACTCTTCTTGTCCACTTCCATCACAGTTGTTTCCTTCACCGCCCTAATTACCTCAGTCACCATAGACGACAGAATCGTCTGCATCGCTTGTTGAACTCTCGCAACCACAGCCTATTTCAATGCGGTCCTCAGGTTAGCACTATCATCACCGCCTTCCGGGTGATGGATTTCAGGCTCTTCGAGTGCCATTTCAGCAGCCCTTGTCATGCTCCTCGTGACACGCGATCCAGCACCACGTCCACCACAACCTTCACCTGACACAGCCTTCGAAGATCTACCACCGGCCATCCTCTAGACACACTATAAGATTCAAACACCAACACGGTCATTCAAGGGAACAACTCAGTTTATGTCAAGTATAGTAGTCCCTAACTACAGTGGCCAGTTTTGATTAGCCACTTACTTTACTCTTCATACCCTGAGCATTACCTATTCTGACTACATCAGTATCTAAATCTACATATAGCACATAAACCACATAACATGCACGTAATACCGGTTAACATTAAAGAAAATACCTGATGGCACGTAGCTACTCAGAATGGCATCCCTTCCCTTTCCGTCCCATTCTCAGTTTAAGTTAAGGTTTATTTTGAAAATTTACCCATTTCACTTAAACTTTGGCTCTGATACCAACTTGTAAGGCCATGTTCCCGGGACGCTTACAGCTGGTTGATCATCGCACGTAAAACATATATATTTATCATCTTACATAAAAACGTTGCAGCGGAAACATTAAACATCATTCTATTTCATCATAAAAACTTTTGCAACATAATACATCGTTGTCCAATTACAAAATATTTGTTTCATTACATTACAAAGGCATTATAAATATGGATGCCATCCAAAATAAGCTGAGTAGCCGCCCCGTGCCATCCTCAGCAACATTACCTGCCAACTGGAAACACATAAAAAGTCAGTGTTGCTGAGTGAGTTCTAGTTTTATAATTAAACATACTTTACTTTCATTAAAACCGTTCATTTCGTTCATGCGATCATACATCATACGTACACACAGATAATATCATTATTATCTTCATTGTTCGTTCTTTCTTTCACTTTTCATATCTTCCGTACCAATACCATATGCTACACCCTAAACTTTATGGCTACTGGGCCGAAGTCTATCAATAGACAGCTATACATGGTGCCGCAGTACCGGGGTAAGCGGTAGAGGTTCTATATCTGCCGTACCAATACCATATGCTACACCTCAAACTATATGGCTACTGGGCCGAAGTCTATCAATAGACAGCTATACATGGTGCCGCAGTACCGAGGTAAGCGGTAGAGGTTCTATATAAATGGTCGATCACAAAGAAGGACCCCGATGTGCATCCTCCCGGGGTAGCGAACCCACACACCGTTGGGCTAACACCTTTTGTCCCGATATCCAATGCTTGAAAGACTTTTGTAACATTCCATCGTTTATTAATGCATACATTCATTTATCATGTTTCTCTTTTATTATCTTCCACTTTACGTTATTTAATACTTTCATTTTATTCATTAACATTCAAGAAAAGCCATAGGAGGACAATCAAATAAAACAAGGAACATATTAAACGTACAACATCATCATACGAGGCATAAGATAAACATACATAACAACATACAGAGAGAGACGGAGAGAGACGGAGAGAGATGAGAGAGAGAGAAGGAGAGAGAGAGAGAGAGAGAGAGAAGAGAGAGAAGAGAGAGAGAGAGAGAGAAGAGAGAAGATGATAGATGGAGAGAGAGAGAAGAGAGATAGAGAGAGAGAGAGAGAGATAAGATATATAGATAGAGAGAGATAGACGGGTGATATAGATGAGGGATAGAGGAGAGAGAGTAGAACGAGAAGAGAGATAGAGAGAGAGAGAGATACGGTCATAGAGAGAGAGAGAGATAGAGTAGAGAAGGAGAGATAGAGAGAGAGAGAGAGGAGGAGAGATAGGAGATAGATAGAGAGAGAGAGAGAGAGAGGGAGAGAGAGAGAGAGGAGAGAGAGAGAGAGAGAGATAGACGTAGATATATATATATAATATATATATATATTATATATATATACGTATATAATATACGTATAGATATATATACGTATATAGATATATATATACGTATATATATATATACGTGTATTATATACTATATATATATATATATATATATACACGTATATACGTATATATACATATATATATACGTATATATATATACGTATATATAATATACGTATATATATATATACATATATAGATATACGTATATATACGTAGATATATATAGATACACGTAGTATATACGTGTAGATATATAGTATATATATAGATATATATATATATATAGATAGATTACAAATATATACGTAGATATACGGATATATACGTATATATACGTATATATACAGATATAATATAATATAGAGAGATAGAGATAGAGAGATACGGTATAGATAGATAGAGATAGATAGATAGACGTAGATTATAGATATATAGATAGATATATATAGAGATATAACATATATAGATATATATACGATATATATATATATACGTATATATATAGATACATACGTATATATATAGATATACGTATATATATATATATACGTATATATATATATATATATATATATATATATATATATATATATATATATATATATATATATATATATATATATATATATATATATATATATATATATATATGTTGATAGGATCGGATCTAGTTTGATCAATTAGATTTGAATTTTGCAGCGGAATATAACAGAAATAAGATCGAATTCAAGCAAGAAAAGTATGAATATGCAATTACACAATGACGATTATAGAGAGAGAGAACTTTTCTGTTAAAGGAATATTTTCATTCACGCGTAATGCTTCGGTTACAAAACAACTAGGTCAACATTCCTTTTATAGAGGAATGTGACGTCTGCTGATGTCACTTGATAGTGACATCTAACAGAATTATACAAACAACTGAAACTATGCAAACTACTGAAATGTTCTCAACAACTGATCACATCTCAGAGAATGCTAAGTACAAGAACATAAAACTACTGAAACAATAAACTACTGAAAGGTAAATTACAAGTACTGAAAAGGAAAAACCATCATAACTAATGAAGTTAATAACTTCAGCTGTTGTGACAACTACTGATCACTCTGGTCTTCAGTCTTTGTCTTTAGTACTTCACTTTCAGACTTTGTCTTTAGTTCTTTACTTTCAGACTTTGTCTTCAGACCTTGTAATCAGCTGATGTCTTTAGCTGTTGTGATCTTCTTCAGCAATTGTAATGTCTGTGGGACTTAGAGGTTTTTCTGATCAGGCTCATTGGTTCTTTTGGTCCAACAAACTCCCCCTGAACCAATGCAGCCAAAACCTCTAAATTTATTGATGATCCCACTTATTCTTTGTCAAAAACACTCTCTTGATCAGCTTCAGAGGTAATCATGTAAGCATAGGCCGGAAAAAGGTTTCTAATCTTTTGATTGGCTAAGTATGGAAGGGAACTCTGTCTTGGGGAAACTGGACACAGAGTCTTGTCCCAACCATGAAACCTATTTCCCATTAATGAGTCTGTAAGACTCTCTTGCATAAGCCTCAAAGAGAACAACTTGTTCCTCCTTGGTGAGTTCTTCTGCTTCTCCCTCAAAGAAGAACTCAGGGCCATAATATTCAGACAGATATCTTACTGTCTTCCCATTCTTCAACTCAACAGTTGTGATCTCCCTGTATGCAAATTCATCTGGATGAGAGCCTTCTAGCAACAACTGGAGTTCACTCTTTTGAAGATCTTCAAGTCTCTTGTATAACAGCCCCTTCTTGATCATTTTGTTCTCAAGTATAGATAGAGGGGTTGATTTTGAGGTGTGTGCTCTCTTGAATTCTTCTATAATCTCCCAGGGTGAGACTACCATGGCCAACATAATTGCAGCATTCAAAGTCTTTTTCACTTGGCCATGATATCTACTTGGTATGTTTTTCTTGTGTATTCTGGAACTTACCCTGGGGTCTGGCCAAATCCTCACTCTTTCTCTTTGATGTTGAAATGTATGCCTAAGAGTGTACAGCCTCAGAGCTTGTTTCTTCATTGCTTGAATGGATGAGGACTGAGGGAAGTCCTTGTCAACCATTTTGAGAAATTGCTCATCATGTTGTTTCTGCTGTTCTTCTTCTTCAATCTTAACTTTAACCATTTGCCTTTGAGTTTTAGGAGTTATTGTTGCTGATTGACTCCTAGGCTCAGGTTTCTTCATTTTGATCACAACAGAGATTGGCAGACTATCCTCTTCATCATCTTCTTCTTCTTCTTCCATCCTCAACACCCTTCTCTTTCTTTTAGGTGCATCACTGGTGGTAGATTGAGTGGGTTTCTTAGGTAAAGGGGTTGGTTTAGAGGGTTGTGAGGTTGGTTGTTTTGGAGGTTGTGAGGTTTATTTTGAAGGTTGTTTTGGTAATGGAGATTGTAAAGGCTGCTCTATCATTTTGTTTGTGAGGATGGCTTTGGATAACTTAGCCATGTCAGATCTTTTCCCAGTACCAGCTTCATCCAGAGCTTCTATGATCAGACCTTTGTTGAAGCTTTCAGAAGAGCATATTTTGGTGGTTATCTCCAAAATGCTATCTCTAGACCATGACTTGACTTCAATGATAGGTCTTCCCAAGTGTTTGATAGAAATCTGATCATAGCCTCCAATCTTTCCTTTTCTTTCTTATTGCATCCTGCCCATCGATTTTCAATCTCCTGAATCTCAAGCCTTCTGATCTCATAATCAAGTTTGGCAGTATCAAAGCCTTGCCTGAAGAGCTGATCAATAATCCTATCCATGGATCTGCTGTGTTGCTCATCAGCTTCTTTGATCATCTCCTCCAACTTCTTCTCATCCTCAGTTTGTTCAGCAGCACTCTTCTTTCTCTTGTAAGTAATGATCTCTTTTCCTTTATTCTCTTTGACTACTTCCTCTTCAACTCTCTTTCTTTTATCATCTTTCACTGACTTAGACTCCCCTTTTTTGGTTGCATTGGGTTCAGGGGTTTGAATGTCAGAAAGTTTCTTTGACACAGCATCATCCACAAGGGTTTGAAGATTTGAGGAAATCCTCTCATCAATGGTTTGATGGACAATAGTAGTGATGATAGGAGTGATGAGAGGTAAGGAAGATTTAAAAACAGCAACCATTTGCTCAGAGGGGTTCTCTCCCTGAGAAATGGTGCCTGAAACAGAGGCTGGTGGCTTATTTGATGAGAGTGGCTTAGTGTTTGGGAGAGCTTCAACTGAAGCTGCCATCTGTGGGTTAATTGGGGTAGATGGACTTGATTCCTGAGACATTTTGGTAAGCAGTTCTTGTAATCTGCAAACCTCAGCCTCAAGAATGGTGTTTTGGGCTAGAACTTCAAAGAAAAAGCCCAGGTTATCATCAGTGTAAGCTGAATCAGCTGACCTCCTGAGTAAATCAGGATGAACATATGTTGAGTGTAGATCAGTAATCACATATGCCCCTTTGTCTTGGAACTGGGGACTTCCTGCCTCAGGATTAAGTCCTTCATTGGTAGTTGCCTCTGGTGAGGTCTTAGAGATGATACCTGATTCATCCTGTTCATGTGTTGAAACAGGGGAAGAGGTAGCCTCACCAGATGTTCTAGTCTCCACATCTACACTAGGAGATTGAACTTTATAATCCCTATGCTGTGGGTTGTCAACTACATTATGATCCTCTCCCTCAGCTGTTGAGGTTTTCCCAGTGTTAACAGGTTTCTGGGGAGGGGTAGAGGAATGTAGTTGAGTCAGCACTTGTGCAAATATTGCAGTTGGGCTTGTAGGGGTGGTATCAGTAGGAGATGGAGGTGAAAAGGATTGCACCCGGGGTGAATGGTGCTCTTCAATGGCAATCTTCTGAAGTGAGAGAAATTCCAGTAATGTGGCTTCCCCAATGTTGGTTGCATCAGGATCCTGTTGAGAGGATACCTGAGCGGTTTCAGCTGGTGGAGTCATTGAAACTACAAGGGGATTAAGACTTGTAGTGTCATCATGCGTTTGTGCTGCAGGGGCATCATCAGGGGACTCAACTCCCTGAGTAGCCTTTTTGGGTTTCTTGGATTTTGGTTTGGAGGGGACTTTAGATCTGCAGGTGGAGGCTGTGGGTTCCCTCTGCTTGGGTTTTAGCAGTTTGGCAGCCTCTTTGAGTTGCGGATTGGAGTTGTGCCTGGAGTATACCTCTGGCAAAACTACCAGAGCAGGGACTCCAAGGCCAACAAGGCCATCAGATTTTAATTGATTAAGAATTATGGCCATAAGAAACCTTGGATATAATATCCATCTATTAGCCACAGGTTTCATTGCCAAATCTTTTAATTCCAAAAAGATTATTTCAGAAAAATTTAGGCTTTGATGTTCAAGGATAGAATACAATACCTGTTGCCACCTGGATGACATTTGATCCCATGAAGATGTTTTGGGGGCAAGACAGACATTGATCATATGGAAAATGAGTCGCTCAGCATCATGGAAGTGCTTCTTTAGAATAGTAGTAGCACTTAGGTCACCCTCATAACCATGATTAGCAAAGGATAGATCAATGGTGCCTTTGGGGTATTTGGTGACATGGGTGGCATCATTCAAGTCTAGGGTTTGACAAATGATCTCAGAGGTGATGACCACCTGTTTCTGGTTGACAAACGACTGGAGAGTGATGGAGTCATCATTCTCAGCAGTATGAACAGTGACGTTTGTCCAGAATTGGCAAAGGGTATCGGGATAGATGGTAGGATTCAAGAGAAAGGCTGTGCGATATTGGGAATCAACCATCAAATCAATAGCAGCATCAAACTTGTTCCAAAAGGGTGATTTGGTAAGGTAAGCGACATAGTTGTGTCGAGGTTTGATTTGCATGGTCGCCATTAATGGAAGATGAACGTTTGGAAAGTAGGTTATGAAAAGGTTGAAGTTAAGGTTAGGTATATATAGGTTATGAAACGGCTGAAAGAAAACAACTGAAAGTGTTGGTGTGAGTCATCAGTTGTTAGAAAACAACTGAAGACATGGTTTTAACTTTCAGATGTTGTAAACAACTGAAGACTTGGTGTTGGTCATCAGTAGTTGTAAACTACTGAAGACTTGGTTTTGGCTTCAGTTGTTTTGAAATGAAACAGTAGTTGTCGTCAATTCACAAAGTGTAGCTGTTTCAATGACCTTAACACTTACTCATCAGATCATCTGATTTTTAGATGTTTCATTGGTCATCAGTACTTATCTATTATAAAAGACTTCAGTAGCTTGAACTACATCAGTACTTTTCAACAAATGAAGTACTTCAGTACTTTTAAGTAGTTTAGTCTTCAGTAATTATAAAAACTGCTGAAGATAAAATGACTTATCAGCACTTATTTTTGACATAACTATACTAATGCTCATCAGTATTTATTGACTAAGAGCATCAGTAGTTGTCAAATTATTCTAGTTGCAGCATACCAAGTCTAAGTACAAGATTATGAAAAGTTGCACTATCCAAAGGCTTAGTAAATATATCTGCAAGCTCATCAGCACTAGGCACAAACTTTGGATCAATCAGACCTTTTTCATAACAATCCCTGATAAAATGATGTCTGATCTCAATATGTTTGGTCCTAGAATGCTGGACAGGATTCTTAACAATACAAAGAGCTGAAGCACTATCCATTAGTAAGGGAGTCTTAGTCTCTGTAATGTCATAATCCAATAATTGATTTTGAAGCCAGAGTACCTGAGATGTACAACTTGCAGCTGCAATGTACTCTGCTTCAGCTATGGATGTAGCAACAGAAGTTTGTTTCTTACTCTGCCAAGAAACTAAACAGTTGCCTAAAATTGGCATCCACCAGAAGTTGATTTTCTGGTTAACTTACACCCTGCATAGTCACTATCAGAGAAAGCAACCAATTTGCAAGAGTGCCCAGTGGAATACCAAAGTCCTAGAGATTGAGTTCCTTGCAAATATCTAAAGATCCTCTTGACTGCAATCATATGGGAATCCTTAGGAGCAGCCTGAAATCTAGCACAGACACAAGTTGCAAACATAACATCTGGTCTAGAAGCTGTAAGGTACATCAAGGAACCAATCATACATCTATAAAGAGTTTCATCAACTGCTTTACCTTTTTGATCAGCATCCAGTTGTGTGTTGCTACACATGGGAGTAGAACAAGGTTTACAGTTTTGTAAATCAAACTTGGTTAACAAATCTTTTGTGTATTTTGACTGATGAATGAAAGTTCCATCATCCATTTGTTTGATTTGCAAACCCAGAAAGAACTGTAATTCTCCCATGGCACTCATTTCAAACTTTTGTTGCATCAATTTAGTAAATGCATCACACAACTGTGGATCAGAGGATGCAAAAATAATGTCATCAACATAAATTTGAACAAGAAGCTTATGCATGCCTACTTTCTTAATGAACAAAGTTTTATCTATGGAGCCTCTAGTGAAATTATTTTGAAGAAGAAAGTTAGATAATGTTTCATACCAGGCTCTGGGTGCTTGTTTCAACCCATAAAGAGCCTTATCAAGCTTATACACCCAATCAGGATGTTTATGATCTTCAAAACCTGGTGGTTGACACACATAAACCTCTTCTTTTATTTTACCATATAAAAATGCACTTTTGACATCCATTTCAAAAACTTTAAGGTTATGAAAAGCAGCATAAGCTAAAAACAATCTGATTGCCTCCAGTCTGGCTACAGGGGCAAAGGTTTCATCATAATCAATACCTTCTTTTTGTGAAAACCCCTGTACAACCAGTCTGGCCTTGTTCTTGACAATTTGGCCTTTGTCATCAGTTTTATTCCTAAACACCCATTTAGTGCCTATTGCACACTTACCTTGGGGTAGAGGAATCAGTTCCCACACTTGCTGTTTTTGAAATTGAAGAAGCTCAAGCTGCATGGCTTCAACCCATCCATTGTCCCTTAATGCCACATGATAATTCTTTGGCTCTTGCTGACTGATGAAGAGAGCATAGAGACAGAAATTGGACAATTGACTTCTTGTTGAAACACCAGCATTAATGTCACCAATGATCTGTGCAAGTGTTTGTAGGAGATTCAGCAGCAACAGATGTTGATTAAGACTCTTGAAACCTAGACTGAGATGGCAGTTCAAATGAAGTAGAGGATTCAGAGATTTTATCAGCATTTGTTGTGGATGGAACTGCTGAAGCTACGAGAACATCAAGTGTAGTAGATACAGGCAGATGATCACTACAACTTGCATTTATACCATCAGATGGAGAGGATGGAACTTCAGAAACAATAACAGGTGGAGACTGATATGGAACATATTGCAGTATGTCCAAATCAAACAACTCAACAGGGTTTTGAGGAATCTTGTCTATTGGAGATTCATTAAACTTGACATGCAAAGTTTCTTCAAAAATCTTTGTCCTGCAATTGAAAACTCTGTATGCCTTGCAAGTAGATGAATACCTAACAAAATACCCTGCATCCACCTTGGATTCAAACTTCTGAAGTGGATTCTTTGTGTTAAGAATATAACAGGGACACCCAAATGCTCTAAAGAATGAAATCAGAGGGGTCAAATGATGTAATAACTCATAAGGAGTCTTCATCAACCTCTGATTCACTAATACCCTATTCTGTACATAACAAGCTGTGTTGACAGCTTCAGCCCAAAAGGTTAGTGGCAAACCTGAGTCAGCCAACATTGTCCTTGCGGCTTCAATAAGGGTCCTGTTCTTTCTCCCCACCACTCCATTTTGCTCAGGAGTTCTTTGAATACTATATTGTCTTTTGATTCCCTTAGACAAATAGAATTCATCAAGAGTGTGATTCCTAAACTCTGTGCCATTATCACTTCTCACACATTTGACTGGAAGTGAATGCTGCTTTTCCACATGCAACACAAAATAAATGATACTTTGAGCAGCCTCATCCTTGGAATGCAAGAAGAAAGTCCATACATATCTGGAATAATCATCCATAATTACCAGATAGTACTTTTTCTTTGCCATACTCATTACTCTAACAGGACCAAAGAGATCCATATGCAGTAATTGCAAGCAGGCAGTGGACTTGGGTTCTTCTATAGGAGGAAATGAAACTTTGTGTTGCTTTCCTTTTAAGCAAGCTGGACAGTTATCATCACATTTGAACTCCTTCAATGGCAAACCTCTCACTAAACCATGATGAATGAGTTGATTCATGTTCTTAAGATTCACATGACCAAGCCTTCTATGCCATAGTTTAGATTCTTGAGGAGAGGCTTTGGAGAACAGACATGGATGGCCTTTAAGATCGATTTTCTTTGATAAATCTAAGGCATATACTCTTCCAATCCTGTTGGCCTTCAGGAGAGTGTATTCATCCAATATCTTGTCAATCTTGTGCAAAACTTTGGAAGACAGAATCCGACAGTTTTGACTTGTGAAAAGTGCAACATGCCCTTTATCACACATTTGACTTACACTCAAAAGATTGTACTTGAGATATTCCACATGGTTAACATCATCAAATCTTATCTCCCCATTTGAGACAAATCCTTTCCCAATGTTGTAACCCTTGGCATCATTTCCAAAAGAAACAAATCCCTTCTTCCCTTGAGAATAATCATGAAGAAGAGAGCTGCTCCCTGTCATATGCATGGATCCTCCACTGTCTACATACCAGATGCTTCGTTGGCATGCTGAAGAACCCTGTATTTTTCACAAAAATTAGTTAGCCTTTGAGACCCAAACCTTTTTGGTTTTGGGTCTGTTTTCATCAACAGATGTTAAACTAACTAATTTTGCATGATTAACAGCCTTTGAAGATGTAGATGGTGCTGAAAAGGATTCCTTTGATTTTGGCTTGGGTGTCCTTTTCAGTGGTTTAATCACAGAAACATCTAATTGGTTAACTCTCCCCAATAGATGTTGAACCATCATAATGTAACACCCGGCCCCTCACACCAACAATATTGTCCGCTTTGCCCACGAGGAGCTCACGGATTTGCTTTTGGTTGCCCGGGTGAAAACTTCCCAGGGAGGTCACCCATCCCTGGACTGCTCCCACCTGAGCACGCTTAACTGTGGAGTTCTCCTCTCATCCACAACCAATACGCCCAAAACGCGTTGTTGATGTTAGAGGTCAGACATTCCTTATGAACCAGGAATCTCTCCTGTCCACGGCCGATGTGGGATATGTGTAGGGTGTCACAAGCACCCCCTGTTTGGACTCATCGTCCTCGATGAGCCCGAGAAGTCACCATCCTTGGTGAGGTATGTCCCACATCCCGAACGGCACAGGAGTGGCTCTGATACCATTCTGTCACACCCTCAAAATCCACGTGCGGGGTTTTACCGCGAGGCGTGTGAACAAACCAGGATCACAGTCAGTAGTTACATAGAACGACTCTATATGCCACAAGTAAATAAAACAACCAACGATTTAGTTTGAAACAGTGCGGAAGCGTTTTGAAAACAACCCAAACAACTAAAAGTATAAATATGGCAAAACATGTGCCAACCCAAAATAGTAAACCATAATCATTAAAATACTAATGTCTTGAAAACCGAGTCTTAGTATGCAAGTGAACCGTGGAGTGCTCCTAGAGGCAAGCAGCTTAATGACCTGAGAAAAGCATACTAAAATGTCAACACATAGGTTGGTGAGTTCAAGAGTTTGAGTTCAGTAAACATATAAACAGTTGTGATATATATAAGCAGTGTATTGTAATAGATAGCTAGTCTATTAACAGCAAATATTAATACATAGTGATTTCGCAATTGAAGCTGACTGTGATAGTTGTTGCCTCCTGTCACGACTTACCATGTCGTGACAATATTCAATAGGACAAATTGCACCCGGTTGACCTCGAGTCACACAGGTGGGGCTCGTCAGACCCAATAGTACTACCCAAGTTTCCCGCTATTTAATATTAACAATTCGAAAGTGTGAGGACTTTTCCCATGATAAATAGCACTATATCAATATTATACACAACTTAAATATTAAAAGCGTTCGTAAAATACCAGTATGCTATCTCCCCCAAAAGAGATTAAATAAAGCGTGGGGCATGAACTCACCTGATGTATGCAAAGGTACTTAGGGTTTATTTTGAGAAACGAGAGGATAGCCAACCTTCACAGGTTACCTAGATCATGTGAGTACATAAGTACGTGTAAATAAAAGACATGTGAAACCCTAATCATACCAAAACCAAAGACTCAAGCTTCCAGACAAATAGACACGTTTGACCTAGTTGACCCGTTTGACCCGTTGGTGACATTATGAGTTATAATCCAAATAAAGCCAATGAGCACATACAACACACATGATTAACATTCAAATAGTATCATACATATGTTATATCAACCAGGTGTATCACTTAGATCATCATACAATCAAGTACTATACAAGTCATGCGAATCTAGAACATTAACATATCCACTAACTATAATACAACTAACATGTCACACAAGGTTCAACCATTCATCACATGCCATGTGAAGCCACTCACGACTTCACATCCTAAACCCTGCCAATCCTACTAAGTAGGGGCCTCAGATCCGCACGCGTGTATAATGATCATAACCAAATTCTTTAAGCATATGCATTGCATTCACAACATCACAACAATCAATTACCAGACCCAAGCATGATGTCCTACTACTACACAACATCCAAACCATACATGATCACCAAAGTCCAAATATCATCCATGATTATCCAAAACATCCCATACAACTAATTCAACATGATTCATCACCTTAGAATTCATCCATGATCATACTAACATGCTCCTAATATCCCAAACATGTTCATATCATCATACACCAAACTGTACACACATAAAGTTTCCCTTTTGGGAAAGAACATCCCAAAATCTATCAAACATCCAAAGCATACATGAATTCAACATAATTATACCATCTCAAGCTCCATACAATATCTAGACATGATTAACATCACCTAAACACCATAATCTAACCATCTTCATAAACAAAAGTTTCTACTTTTGGCAAGCTATGAACCAACAACATGCATTCAAAGATTTCTAGCATTCATAACAACAATCTAGTATCTATTCATCATCATGAACACATCCATAACATCAATCCATCACTAGATCATCATTACATGCAAAATAAAGTTACTATTATTAGTAAGTTATGAACATCAACACCAAATCATCAATTTCTTGCAAGATTCATGATTTCCTAACATTCATACACTCACTAATCATCACACATTCATCAACAATGATCATCCATACCAAATCATACCAAAATTCGAACTAGGGTTTGACAAGAATCAAAATCCATGATTAAACCACTAAGAACATGTAATTCATACATAATCCACGTTAACTAACATGTAATCAACCTAACTAACATATAAACATCATCAATTGATCAAAACTCAACACCAAGAACATCAATTTCGTGATTTAAGGTTCGGCCAATATGAAGAACATCACAAAAACATGAAAAAATCTAACCTTTAACGTGTAATGCAACAAAATTGAGACTTGTAATGCTTTGTAGGCCTTGAGATTGATCAAACCCAATGAGTTCTTGCTTAAAATTGATCAAAATCGCAGGTTTGAGAGGTGGGGAGGGAAGGTTACGGTCGATTAGGGAGGGTGGGGGCTAGGGTTTATGTTTTGTTTAGTTTAACTTTGCAAAATGGCAACTTAAACCCTTGTGTTTTGTATTTTATTAAAAAGGCACTCTTTTAAACACTTTTAAATGATTTTTAACTACAATAATAAACATATAACTCATGGTAACAAATTATATGTTTTATCTTTATAAAACACAAACATACGAATTAATACACACATTTCCACGTTACGCGATTAATTCTCAATTAACATATAAAAACATGCAAACACATAAACATAATACAATAATTACATAATCAATTAGATTATCAATAATTTGACATTATTTAATATTATTAGGTCACCAACGTTAAACGACAACTAGTGTGTGCTCACGACACGTGTATGCAAGACTTAACGAAACTAACGGAGTCTGGTGGAATGCCCAAGTCCAGATGTTGGGACAAGCATTGGCTAATGGACTGCCGTGGGCTGAGTTCAAAACCATGATGACCGAGGAGTACTGTCCTCGCAATGAGGTGCAGAAGTTGGAGATAGAGTTCTGGCAACTGAAAATGCAGGGCTTAGAAATCGAGGCTGACACTACTAGAACTCACGAGCTAGCAACATTATGCCCGGGAATGGTAAATGAGATGCACAAGAGGATCGAGCACTACATACGGGGACTTGTACCCGAAATACAGAGTATGGTAACTGCTTCTATTCCAGCCACCATACAACAAGCCATTCAGTTAGCCCATAAGCTAACTGACCAAGCCGTGGAACAGGGTCGTCTGCCCAAGCGGGGCGCCGTGGCAAGCGTGCCCGATAACAAAAGAAAGTGGGATGGTAGTAGTAACACCAAAGCATCATCATCTTCTGGCGGTCAACCTCAACCTCAGCAGCAACAACAACCGGTCCAACAACAACGGAGGTTCGACAACAATCGTAACTTCAACCAAACGACTGCAACTAATCAAGGACCCAGTGGTTATGGTGGAAGACACCCGAAGTGCAACCGGTGTAACTATCATCACGTGGGACGATGTGATAGCTTCAAATGTCAGCGTTGTGGTAAAATTGGACACGCCGCGAAGGATTGCCGTGGCGAGCTGGTTAGGAGGACACAACAACCCCAGGAAACTCCTAAGGGTTGTTTTGAATGTGGAAAAGAGGGGCACTACAAGCGAAATTGCCCACAACTAAGGAGAAATGGTAATGGCAACAATGGAAATGGACACAACAACAACAACAATAAGAACAACAACAATGGTAACAACAACGGTGGAAATGGCAACGGTAATGGCGGTAATAAGGATGGAGCAAAAGGGAGAGCCTTCGTCATTGGCTCAGGTGAGGCTCTAAATGATCCTACAACTGTTACTGATAGATTCTCTGTTAATGGTTGCTTTGCTACGGTACTATTCGATACTAGAGCTGATAGGAGTTTTATCTCTACTAAGTTCCGTAGCCTATTAAGTGATATGTCTTCTGTATTGGAATCTAAGTATGTCGTAGAGTTGGCTGATGGTAAGCAAATCTCCATTACGCACATCCTTAATAATTGCAAGATAGAACTTGCTGGTCATACTTTCGACATTGACCTTATGCCTGTTACTCTTGGAAGTTTTGATGTGGTCATAGGCATGGACTGGCTGTCCGAGAAGCAAGGAGAAGTGATTTGCTATGAGAAGGTCATTCGCATTCCTCTAATAGACGGGGAAACTCTTTTGGTTAAGGGTGAGAAGAGTGGTGCTATGATAGGCATCATCTCATTCATGAAGGCGCAGAAGTGGCTATGTAAAGGTCACTAAGCCATATTAGCTCTCGTCTCCGACAAGAAAAAGGAGGAAGAGAAAGTAGAGGATATTCTGGTGGTTCATGATTTTCTAGAGGTGTTTCCAGAGGATCTGCCTAGACTACCACCTCACCGTCAAGTTGAATTTCAGATCGATTTGACTCCCGGAGCTGCTCCGATTGCGCGAGCACCATACCGGTTGGCACCGAATGAACTGCAGGAATTATCTACACAACTTCAAGAACTGTTGGATAAAGGGTTTATTCGATCGAGTTCATCGCCGTGGGGAGCACCTGTTCTCTTTGTTAAGAAGAAAGATGGCACATTCCGAATGTGCATCGACTATAGGGAGTTGAACAAAGTTATAGTCAAGAACCGATACCCGTTACCTCGTATTGACGACTTGTTTGATCAGCTTCAGGGATCAAGCTATTATTCGAAGATTGATTTGAGATCAGGTTATCATCAACTATGAGTTCGAGAGGAGGATATCTCCAAAACCGCGTTTCGTACCCGCTACGGTCATTATGAGTTCTTGGTCATGCCTTTTGGGTTGACAAATGCACCTGCTGTGTTCATGGACCTCATGAACCGTGTGTGCAAACCCTACCTCGATCAGTTTGTCATTGTGTTTATCGATGATATACTGATATATTCCAGGACGAAGGAAGACCATGAGGAGCATTTGCGAATGATCTTAGAGCTACTGAAAAGGGAACAGCTGTACGCCAAATTCTCTAAGTGTGACTTTTGGATACGCGAGGTACAATTCCTAGGTCATATTGTTAATGAGAAAAGGATACATGTTGATCCTGCCAAAATTGAAGCAATCAAGAATTGGACCACACCTAAAACGCCGAGTGAAATAAGACAATTCTTGGGATTAGCAGGTTACTATCGGCGATTCATAGAGGGATTCTCTAAGATCGCACAACCTCTCACAGCTTTGACTCACAAAGGGACTACATACAAATGGGGTGAAAGCCAAGAATCGGCTTTTCAATCGTTAAAGCAGAAGCTATGTACCGCGCCGATACTAGCACTGCCAGAGGGGACGGATGACTTCGTGGTGTATTGTGATGCATCCATTCAAGGCTTGGGTTGTGTCTTAATGCAGCGAGACAAAGTGATAGCTTACGCCTCGAGACAATTAAAAGTTCATGAGAAGAACTATACTACTCATGACTTAGAGTTGGGTGCAGTAGTCTTTGCCTTAAAGATTTGGAGACATTACTTGTACGGTACCAAGTGCACTATCTACACCGATCACAAGAGTCTTCAACATATCTTTGAGCAAAAGGAATTGAATATGAGGCAACGACGTTGGGTGGAACTGCTAAACGACTATGATTGCGCTATTAAATACCATCCGGGAAAGGCGAATGTGGTTGTTGATGCCTTAAGCCGGAAGGAAACAGCTAAACCCAGACGGGTGCGAGCCTTACAGCTCACTATCAGTACTCAACTGCCTGAACAAGTTAAGGAGGCACAGGTAGAAGCTTTAAAAGCAGAAAATATTGGTTCTGAGTCGTTGAGAGGAATGTATAAACAGCTGGTGACGAAGGAGGATGGAATTTGGTATTTTATGGATAGACTTTGGGTGCCTGCCCATGGAAATCTGAGAGATCTGGTTATGAGTGAGGCACACAAATCTAAGTATTCTATACATCCTGGATCTGATAAAATGTATCATGATCTGAAGGCGCACTATTGGTGGCCTAATATGAAAGCGGATGTGGCTACATATGTGAGCAAGTGCTTGACCTGCTCGAAGGTAAAGGTGGAATATCAAAAACCATCCGGGCAATTGCAGCAACCCGAGATACCGATGTGGAAGTGGGAACAAATCTCCATGGATTTTATTACCAAGCTGCCCAGGACTAGTACTGGTTGCGATACAATATGGGTTATTGTGGATCGATTGACAAAATCTGCTCATTTTCTTGCTATAAAGGAAACTGACAAGATGGAGAAGTTAACCCGCCTGTACCTCAAGGAGATCGTTTCCAGACACGGTGTACCGATCTCCATTATCTCTGATCGTGACGCTCGTTTCACGTCACACTTCTGGCAATCATTGCAGAAATCTTTGGGAACACGATTAGATATGAGTACTGCTTATCACCCACAAACGGATGGCCAGAGTGAGCGTACCATACAGACGTTGGAAGATATGCTACGTGCTTGTGTAATTGATTTCGGGAATAACTGGGAAATTCACCTGCCATTGGTGGAATTTTCTTATAACAACAGTTATCACACTAGCATACAAGCAGCACCTTTCGAGGCTTTGTATGGGAGAAAATGTAGATCACCTGTTTGTTGGGCGGAAATTGGTGATAGTCAACTGACTGGTCCCGAGTTGATTCATGAGACAACCGAGAAGATCGTACAGATACGGAACCGTATGGCAGCAGCGCGAGACCGACAAAAGAGTTATGCTGATAAGAGACGGAAACCTTTAGAGTTTCAGGTTGGTGACAAGGTTTTGTTGAAAGTTTCACTATGGAAAGGCGTGGTTCGGTTTGGCAAGCGAGGGAAGCTAAACCCGAGGTACGTTGGACCATTTGAAATAGTGGAAAGAATAGGTCCAGTGGCCTATCGTCTAGCCCTACCTGATTCGCTAAGTGGAATCCATGATGTATTTCATGTATCAAACTTGAAGAAATGCATAACTGAAGAAACGATGGTCGTACCACTAGAAGAGGTTCAAGTGGATGAGCAACTACGTTTTATTGAAAAACCAGTGGAGGTGATGGACCGTGAGGTGAAAACACTTAAGCAGAGCAAGATACCTATTGTCAAAATCCGTTGGAATTCGCGACGTGGACCGGAATTCACATGGGAACGGGAAGATCAAATGAAGCTTAAGTATCCTCATCTATTCGAGAAGACGATGTCTGCAGACGAAGGTATTGATTTAAATTTCGGGACGAAATTTCTTTCAACATAGGGATGATGTGACAACTCATCCAAAACTCACTCGATTTCGATTTCTGTGTGCCAATGCAGTAAACCAGTGATGGAACACTCTCACCATGTAACGCAATTTTCGGGACGAAAATTCTTTCAACATGGGGATAATGTGACATCCGGTAAATTTCCGTTACCAAACTCCGTTAGTTTCGTTAAGTCTTACATACACGTGTCGTGAGCACACACTAGTTGTCGTTTAACGTTGGTGACCTAATAATATTAAATAATGTCAAATTATTGATAATCTAATTGATTATGTAATTATTGTATTATGTTTATGTGTTTGCATGTTTTTATATGTTAATTGAGAATTAATCGCGTAACGTGGAAATGTGTGTATTAATTCGTATGTTTGTGTTTTATAAAGATAAAACATATCATTTGTTACCATGAGTTATATGTTTATTATTGTAGTTAAAAATCATTTAAAAGTGTTTAAAAGAGTGCCTTTTTAATAAAATACAAAACACAAGGGTTTAAGTTGCCATTTTGCAAAGTTAAACTAAACAAAACATAAACCCTAGCCCCCACCCTCCCTAATCGACCATAACCTTCCCTCCCCACCTCTCAAACCTGCGATTTTGATCAATTTTAAGCAAGAACTCATTGGGTTTGATCGATCTCAAGGCCTACAAAGCATTACAAGTCTCAATTTTGTTGCATTACACGTTAAAGGTTAGATTTTTTCATGTTTTTGTGATGTTCTTCATATTGGCCGAACCTTAAATCACGAAATTGATGTTCTTGGTGTTGAGTTTTGATCAATTGATGATGTTTATATGTTAGTTAGGTTGATTACATGTTAGTTAACGTGGATTATGTATGAATTACATGTTCTTAGTGGTTTAATCATGGATTTTGATTCTTGTCAAACCCTAGTTCGAATTTTGGTATGATTTGGTATGGATGATCATTGTTAATGAATGTGTGATGATTAGTGAGTGTATGAATGTTAGGAAATCATGAATCTTGCAAGAAATTGATGATTTGGTGTTGATGTTCATAACTTACTAATAATAGTAACTTTATTTTGCATGTAATGATGATCTAGTGATGGATTGATGTTATGGATGTGTTCATGATGATGAATAGATACTAGATTGTTGTTATGAATGCTAGAAATCTTTGAATGCATGTTGTTGGTTCATAGCTTGCCAAAAGTAGAAACTTTTGTTTATGAAGATGGTTAGATTATGGTGTTTAGGTGATGTTAATCATGTCTAGATATTGTATGGAGCTTGAGATGGTATAATTATGTTGAATTCATGTATGCTTTGGATGTAGATAGATTTTGGGATGTTCTTTCCCAAAAGGGAAACTTTATGTGTGTAAAGTTTGGTGTATGATGATATGAACATGTTTGGGATATTAGGAGCATGTTAGTATGATCATGGATGAATTCTAAGGTGATGAATCATGTTGAATTAGTTGTATGGGATGTTTTGGATAATCATGGATGATATTTGGACTTTGGTGATCATGTATGGTTTGGATGTTGTGTAGTAGTAGGACATCATGCTTGGGTCTGGTAATTGATTGTTGTGATGTTGTGAATGCAATGCATATGCTTAAAGAATTTGGTTATGATCATTATACACGCGTGCGGATCTGAGGCCCCTACTTAGTAGGATTGGCAGGGTTTAGGATGTGAAGTCGTGAGTGGCTTCACATGGCATGTGATGAATGGTTGAACCTTGTGTGACATGTTAGTTGTATTATAGTTAGTGGATATGTTAATGTTCAAGATTCGCATGACTTGTATAGTACTTGATTGTATGATGATCTAAGTGATACACCTGGTTGATATAACATATGTATGATACTATTTGAATGTTAATCATGTGTGTTGTATGTGCTCATTGGCTTTATTTGGATTATAACTCATAATGTCACCAACGGGTCAAACGGGTCAACTAGGTCAAACGTGTCTATTTGTCTGGAAGCTTGAGTCTTTGGTTTTGGTATGATTAGGGTTTCACATGTCTTTTATTTACACGTACTTATGTACTCACATGATCTAGGTAACCTGTGAAGGTTGGCTATCCTCTCGTTTCTCAAAATAAACCCTAAGTACCTTTGCATACATCAGGTGAGTTCATGCCCCACACTTTATTTAATCTCTTTTGGGGGAGATAGCATACTGGTATTTTACGAACGCTTTTAATATTTAAGTTGTGTATAATATTGATATAGTGCTATTTATCATGGGAAAAGTCCTCACACTTTCGAATTGTTAATATTAAATAGCGGGGAAACTTGGGTAGTACTACTGGGTCTGCGAGCCCCACCTGTGTGACTCGAGGTCAACCGGGTGCAATTTGTCCTATTGAATATTGTCACGACATGGTAAGTCGTGACAGGAGGCAACAACTATCACAGTCAGCTTCAATTGCGAAATCACTATGTATTAATATTTGCTGTTAATAGACTAGCTATCTATTACAATACACTGCTTATATATATCACAACTGTTTATATGTTTACTCAACTCAAACTCTTGAACTCACCAACCTATGTGTTGACATTTTAGTATGCTTTTCTCAGGTCATTAAGCTGCTTGCCTCTAGGAGCACTCCACGGTTCACTTGCATACTAAGACTCGGTTTTCAAGACATTAGTATTTTAATGATTATGGTTTACTATTTTGGGTTGGCACATGTTTTGCCATATTTATACTTTTAGTTGTTTGGGTTGTTTTCAAAACGCTTCCGCATTGTTTCAAACTAAATCGTTGGTTGTTTTATTTACTTGTGGCATATAGAGTCGTTCTATGTAACTACTGACTGTGATCCTGGTTTGTTCACACGCCTCGCGGTAAAACCCCGCACGTGGATTTTGAGGGTGTGACACATAACAAGTTGTGTCTGATTGGTTGTCGAAGTTTTCAACTCAATTGACACATCAGTACTTGTTGGTGATTTCTTCTTGTGATTCACTACATTCTTCTTTTGAAAAGACACAGACTTAGTCTGAGTTTTTAATATTCCATGAGGAATATTTGCAGCTGTTGTATGACAAACCCCTTCCTTCTTTGTGACTTTTTGAAAAAGCTTTGGTTTATCAGATTGAGATGATTGAGGTACAAACTTGGTTTGAAATTCATCTTTCATTTTATGCATTTGCTTCTTAATGATTTTCTCTTTGTTGAATTTTAAACCCTTGTTATACCAGCATTCATCAGTAAGATGATTAAACAAACTACATATTTCACATGGCTTTCTTTTCATCTTTTGTTGATCAACTGCTGAAGATGATGAAACTACTGAAGATTTGTTCTTCAGTACTTTCTTCCTTTCAGTACTTTTGGGAATTACTGAAGGATTTGCAACAACTGAAGATTTGTTCTTCAGAAGTTTTCTATCAGCACTTTTGAGATTCCTGATAGATCTTTCAGCAGTTGTCAAGCAATGCCTGTTTTCTCTGATTTAAAATGCTCTTCAGGTGTTGTGTTTTGCCCTTCAGTACTTTGAGTACCTTGTGGAACAACACCTGAATTACTCAGTCTCTTCTTGATCATGTGTTTCGAAGCAGTGGGACCATCAGCAATTTGATTAGCTGAGGTACTCACACTGACTTCATCCTCTGATTTTGAATTATCATTTGAGGATGAGACACATGATGATGTGGTTTGGGAATTACAATCATCCTCAGATTTTACTTCTAACTTGGGAGTAAAATCTGTAGGAGGTATGGTATGATTATACCCAATCCCAAACTTCAAATTAGAAGCTGTTTGCTTACTGAGAAGCATTTCAAATCCCTTGCATGATGTTACCCAACGTTCACAATTAACTTGGGTAGCTGCAAGTGTTTCTTTGAGATTCTTGTGATTTTCCAAAATGAACTCTACCTTTGCTTTTTCATCAGTGATTTGACACTTTAGTGTATAAATCTCCTCATCCTTCTCTTTTAAAACAGACTCAAACTCAGCTTTTCTTTTGGAAATTGCTTTTTCTAGGTCAAGGTTTTGATTAATTAAAGCTACATTTGCTTCCCTAATTGAAACAAAAGCAGATATGCATGATTCAGAACATAACTTGGCCTTAGCCTCAGAAGATACCTGTGGTACCTGTGATGATGAAGAATTTTCATCAGTAGACTCCAGGGCCATTAGAGCAAGATTTCCAAAAGGGTTTACACCACCATGTTGACCAGCACCAGCAAATAGTTGTTCAGAATAACCAAAGACATCATCTGGTAAGCTGCTCCAGTCAACAACCTCAGGGGTGAAAAAGCTCTGATGAGATTGAGATTGAGATTGTTGATTTGTTTGAGATGGTTGAGGATCAGGTAGAGCATGTGGTTGTTGAGCCATGGGTACAGGAACCTGACCAGACTGAGGCATGTAAAAACATGGATAAGGATATGGCATTGGATTTTGAGGAACAAAGAATGCAGGAGATGATTGATGTTGTGAATGATGATCAGAACTGGTAGAATGTTGCCCTTTGGATTGTGAGCTATTGCTTGGAAAAGTCACAAAGGGTGTAGATGAGTTAGATCCAGATGATCTACATTCTCTAGCAAAATGTCCAAGTCTATGGCACTTGTGACATCTCAACTTGCTCTTATCAAAACCATCTTTGGTTTTGCCTGAGAGACCAGGGAATTTTCTACCTGTTCTTTTGTAAAACTTTTGAGATCTGATATTGATCAATGCCATTTGGCTTAAAATATCCATCTCTTCCAGATCATCATCAGCAATTCCTTTCAAATCATCCATCAGAAAACACAAGTTATCAACACTAAAACCTGAGTTACCCTCAACTCCAACAAAAGCATGATTTCCACTGTTTGAAGAGAAATCAATATGCTCATCATATGAACTTTCAGATGAAGCATATTCAGACTCATGACCAACCAGAGCAGTGTTTCCTGGTACAAAGTCATCAGTGAGCTTTCCAGATGAAGATAGTTTCCTTTTCTGTTCTATCTCT
Source organism: Flaveria ramosissima (assembly GCA_025215565.1). NCBI lineage: Eukaryota > Viridiplantae > Streptophyta > Magnoliopsida > Asterales > Asteraceae > Flaveria > Flaveria ramosissima. The sequence continues at coordinate 87,118,713 of CM046037.1, forward strand.
CTCTCAAATGTTAAGAGTTTCCATGAAGTTGGGTGAGAGATAGAGTATCCAGATTTGCACTGGAGCGTAGGACAATGGTATAAGTGTCTCATCTCTCAGGCAGTGATCTGAGGAATCTGTTATTCATCTGGCTGTTTGTATATTCATGTTGAACCATTTTTAGCTCAGATATCAAACATGAAAATCGCTCAAACTGTTGAGTCAATGTCTCACCCTTCCTATGAGAGAATGTCTCATATTGCTGGGCAAGGATTTTTCTGTTGTTTGCTAAGACCTCATCAGTTCCTCCAAATTGTTCCTTCAGAGCAACCCAGAGATCATGAGCAGTTTCATGATGCATAAGCCCAGAGTAGATTTCATTAGGCAGTGCCATGGCCAGAATTCCATGGGCTTTAGCATCAATTTCAAACAGCTTTAAGTCCTCATCAGAATATTGTTCCTTCTTCTTTGGAACCATCTCATTGGTTTCAGGATTACTCACCATAGGCTTATATGGTCCATGAACCACTGACTTCCAACAACCTGAACTGTTAACAGATAGGCGATGGAGCATTCGACGTTGCCATATGTTATACTCACTCCTAACAAGCATCGGATGCTTAGTTCAGGAGCCAGTATTATGAGGATCATTGATTGAAGTAGTCATTTTCACCAATTCGACCAAATTCAATGAGGTTAAAATCAGTCTAGTTTAAAAACTCAACAACACAATTTGAATCTCAATTAATTGACCGGAAGCAACAGAAAATCAAACTCTATAATCAATTCTTGCAAATTTGCTAATTCGATGAAACTTAGCTATCAAAAGAGCAGTTTCAAATGATCAATTGTTAAATCGATCAATGATTAACCAGCTCTGATACCATTTGATAGGATCGAATCTAGTTTGATCAATTAGATTTGAATTTTGCAGCGGAATATAACAGAAATAAGATCGAATTCAAGCAAGAAAAGTATGAATATGCAATTACACAATGACGATTATAGAGAGAGAGAACTTTTCTATTAAAGGAATATTTTCATTCACGCGTAATGCTTCGGTTACAAAACAACTAGGTCAACATTCCTTTTATAGAGGAATGTGACGTCTGCTGATGTCACTTGATAGTGACATCTAACAGAATTATACAAACAACTGAAACTATGCAAACTACTGAAATGTTCTCAACAACTGATCACATCTCAGAGAATGCTAAGTACAAGAACATAAAACTACTGAACTAAAACTACTGAAACAATAAACTACTGAAAGGTAAATTACAAGTACTGAAAAGGAAAAACCATCATAACTACTGAAGTTAATAACTTCAGCTGTTGTGACAACTACTGATCACTCTGGTCTTCAGTCTTTGT